>CM068966.1:59339485-59341985 GCA_035128595.1 Eptatretus atami
AACTGTGAATCACCTTCATTTGTGGAAACATAGGCTATGGTGAACCAGTTGAAATGGGGTCAAGTTCCTGGGATTTGTGGTGAGCTTCTCAAGGCTGTTGGAAATGCTGTATTCATGATGTTTCATGCAGTTGTGTGCTCTGATTGGAGCACAGGCATTATCCCAACTGAATGTAAGAGGGGCCTTGTTGTCCCTCTCTGGAAATGTAAGAGTGATCGCCAAGACAGCAGCCGATACTGAGGGGTGACGCTGCTCTCAGTGCTGGGCAAGATCTTTGCTCGGATAATTTTTTATGGGGTTCGCCACCATCTGCTTGAGTACCATTGCCCAGAGTAGTCTGGATCAACGATTGACCATATCCTCACCTCAACCGTATTGGGTCCTCACTGAACTCAGGCAAGAGTTTCAGCAGGGGCTGCTCCTAGCATATGTTGGTCTCCACAAAGCGTTCGATTCAATGAATTGGGATGTCCTCTGGAGGCTTCTTGGTCTTTGTGGCGTGTCACCAAAATGGATCAATCTGATTTCTGAATGATACTCTGGTACTGAAAGTGCTGTGAGGTGTGGTGATTCCATCTCTGACTGTTTTTTTTTAAATATATGCAATGTCAAGGCTCATATAAGAGCTAACACATAAAACGTATAATAAGGGGAGCAGGAGACAAGAGGGATGGGAAAGGGAAGCGCAAAACAGTGGTGAATAGACACATGAGGAGATCTGTAGAAGGGAGAGGGATGGGGCGGGGTACACGTGGTAAACAAGATGGACACTACAGGGAATATGAATGGGCTGGGTTTTGGGTGGATTAAAGGGGGTAGAAAAGATCGTGGTTTTGGATGTGGGAAGAGAAGTGACAGTGGTGATCAGCTATTTTGAAGACCTGGAGGGAAGAGTGGGATTGAAGAGTGGGTGGGGAGGATGTTGGAGAGATCAAGCTGTGGTGCATTATTTGGGAATGTCAAGATCTCTAATCTTGATTTCACAGATGATGCAGTCATCTTTTCAGAGACTCTTGTTATCCTTTAGCGGGCCCTCGAGGTGCTGAATGAGCAGTCGGAGCCGCTGGGATTACGGGTTTCCTGGGTCAAATCTAAGTAACAGGCAAGATAGCAGCATCCAATATGTCAATGAAAGCCTGGATCTGTTTGTGGTGAAGATGTTGAGGTCACGGAGAGATTCACTTTCCTTGGTAGTAACATTCATGTCTCTGCTGGCTGTGACCCAGAGGTCAATAGACGTTTGTGTCGGGCCAGGGGAGTCATGGATGCATTGGATCATGGGGTGTGGTGCTGGTACCTGTGCAGGAGGACAAAAGTCCGAGTCTTTAAGTCCTTGATGCTTCCAGTCTTGCTTTACGGATGTGAGACTTGGACTCTGACCAAGGATCGGAGATGGACACTTAACTCTTTCGGTACCAGGTCTCTTCAGATATTCCTTGGCTATTGCCAGTCACACCTTTTATCTAATGAGCATTTACTGAGAGAGACTCAAATGAGATCTGTTACCTGTATAGTGTGTGAGCATCAGCTACAGCCGTTTGGACATGTGACTCATCTTCCTGCTGCTGATCCTGCTAACCAGATTTCCTTCGTGCGAAAGCCTCATGAGTGGAGGAGGCCAATAGGCTGACCACGTGCTTCGTGGTTGCAGCAGTTGATTGGCCTCTCAAGGAGATGGGGATGGGCTGACAGAGGCCCTGGAATACCAGCAGAAATTGGACTTGGCAAGTCTACCCTGACAAGCTCTGGTGCATGTCAGGGGTGTTATTATCCCCATTGCTGACCTTCCAATCAACTGTGAATCACCTTCATTTGTGGAAACACAGGCTGTGGTGAACCAGTTGAAATGGGGTCAAGCTCCTGAGATTTGTGGTGAGCTTCTCAAGGCTGTTGGAAGGCTGTTCTCAACCTGACCCTGCCCTGACCTTTAAAACCCCTACCATTTAACACCTACCATGAAAACCAATGTATGATCACCAACAGAGACCATGTTTGTTCAGACATGCCAGACTAGCACCATAATTGTCAGATTTCTTCTTTTTCCCCTAAAGAGGTTATTTTCATTTTCAATATGTTTTTAAATAACGTTAATTCCCTAATGACTGTCACCATGGAAATCACAGCCGAGTTTATTTAAAGGTGGTTTCACGTGAATGGTTAATTTATATATTTATTTCATTCTTCTCACTTGTTTTCACCTGCACACCTGTATAATTAATTAATTATGTTATTTTAGGATTGTTTTTTTCTTCAACTACTACTATACTAGTTGCACATCAGTTTAACCCTTCAAGGTTTCTTTTCTGATTGATTGATTCTTACCTTTAACCACCACAGGCCACCGTTATAATGGGAATGAACTCAATGATGTGATGTGTGATGTCATTATCTTGGACTTTTGTGGGTGTGGTCTTTCAACTCGACAGAACCTATCCGTCTCATACTTTGATCACTTGTCCCTTGTCTCTCAGGAATGGTCCAGTTTCACTATATGGGTGAA
>CM068966.1:59346985-59357485 GCA_035128595.1 Eptatretus atami
TCGCAAAACCTCAACACTTGAGACCCCAGTTTTAGGTAGGAATTTGGAATTTGTTCATGGTGCTGTCGAACTTGCCTCCTCTTGGCGAAGGACACTGGAAATATTTCACATCCATTACTGACGTTGATGGTAGACAGGTCTTCTGGCTTAATGTCCATCCGACTGATGCCTCGCCCTGTATTTGAAATGCCAGGATGAGAGTTTATAGCTGGTTCGGTATTCAAAGCCAGGTTACGCAGATCAGAGGGGAGTGTGCTACCTCTAAGCCGTCCTACCACCCCATGCTGAGCCATGATTAAGTGGGATCTCAAAGATGTTTCTCAGCAGCAACTCTTGCCTGCTAATTCTGGACTCGTTAATTTGTTGCAAGAATTTGAAGGCACCGTGGGCTCAGCTGACGCTGCTAATTGCATTGGAACTCGTTGTGAATGTTTTTTGCAGTTGGTTTTTGACTATTATCAGTCAAATTTTTTTTCTGAGTATTGACCAAGCAAATATCATCCCTTAAATGCAAATCTGCCAAGATTACCAATGAGCAGATGTTTGCTAATCCAATGTTCTTGGCAAGATCATCAAGTGAGTGTGGCTTCCTTGTGGAATTACTCTGCGATTCATTTCACCCATATAGTGAAACTGGACCATTCCTGAGAGACAAGGGACAAGTGATCAAAGTATGAGACGGATAGGTTCTGTCGAGTTGAAAGACCACACCCACAAAAGTCCAAGAATGACATCACACATCACATCATTGAGTTCATTCCCATTATAACGGTGGCCTGTGGTGGTTAAAGGTAAGAATCAATCAATCAGAAAAAGAAACCTTGAAGGGTTAAACTGATGTGCAACTAGTATAGTAGTAGTTGAGAAAAAAACAATCCTAAAATAACATAATTAATTAATTATACAGTGTGCAGGTGAAAACAAGTGAGAAGAATGTAAATAAATATATAAATTAACCATTCACGTGAAACCACCTTTAAATAAACTCGGCTGTGATTTCCATGGTGACAGTCATTAGGGAATTAACGTTATTTAAAAACATATTGAAAATGAAAATAACCTCTTTAGGGGAAAAGAAGAAATCTGACAATTATGGTGCTAGTCTGGCATGTCTGAACAAACATGGTCTCTGTTGGTGATCATACATTGGTTTTCATGGTAGTGTTAAATGGTAGGGTTTTAAAGGTCAGGGCAGGGTCAGGTTGAGAACAGCCTTCCAACAGCCTGAGAAGCTCACCACAAATCTCAGGAGCTTGACCCCATTTCAACTGGTTCACCACAGCCTGTGTTTCCACAAATGAAGGTGATTCACAGTTGATTGGAAGGTCAGCAATGGGGATAATAAACACCCCTGACATGCACCAGAGCTTGTCAGGGTAGACTTGCCAAGTCCAATTTCTGCTGGTATTCCAGGGCCTCTGTCAGCCCATCCCCATCTCTTGAGAGGCCAATCAACTGCTGCAACCACGAAGCACGTGGTCAGCCTATTGGCCTCCTCCACTCATGAGGCTTTCGCACGAAGGAAATCTGGTTAGCAGGATCAGCAGCAGGAAGATGAGTCACATGTCCAAACGGCTGTAGCTGATGCTCACACACTATACAGGTAACAGATCTCATTTGAGTCTCTCTCAGTAAATGCTCATTAGATAAAAGGTGTGACTGGCAATAGCCAAGGAATATCTGAAGAAGACCTGGTACCGAAAGAGTTAAGTGTCCATCTCCGATCCTTGGTCAGAGTCCAAGTCTCACATCCGTAAAGCAAGACTGGAAGCATCAAGGACTTAAAGACTCGGACTTTTGTCCTCCTGCACAGGTACCAGCACCACACCCCATGATCCAATGCATCCATGACTCCCCTGGCCCGACACAAACGTCTATTGACCTCTGGTCACAGCCAGCAGAGACATGAATGTTACTACCAAGGAAAGTGAATCTCTCCGTGACCTCAACATCTTCACCACAAACAGATCCAGGCTTTCATTGACATATTGGATGCTGCTATCTTGCCTGTTACTTAGATTTGACCCAGGAAACCCGTAATCCCAGCGGCTCCGACTGCTCATTCAGCACCTCGAGGGCCCGCTAAAGGATAACAAGAGCTTCTGAAAAGATGACTGCATCATCTGTGAAATCAAGATTAGAGATCTTGACATTCCCAAATAATGCACCACAGCTTGATCTCTCCAACATCCTCCCCACCCACTCTTCAATCCCACTCTTCCCTCCAGGTCTTCAAAATAGCTGATCACCACTGTCACTTCTCTTCCCACATCCAAAACCACGATCTTTTCTACCCCCTTTAATCCACCCAAAACCCAGCCCATTCATATTCCCTGTAGTGTCCATCTTGTTTACCACGTGTACCCCGCCCCATCCCTCTCCCTTCTACAGATCTCCTCATGTGTCTATTCACCACTGTTTTGCGCTTCCCTTTCCCATCCCTCTTGTCTTCCTGCTCCCCTTATTATACGTTTTATGTGTTAGCTCTTATATGAGCCTTGACATTGCATATATTTAAAAAAAACAGTCAGAGATGGAATCACCACACCTCACAGCACTTTCAGTACCAGAGTATCATTCAGAAATCAGATTGATCCATTTTGGTGACACGCCACAAAGACCAAGAAGCCTCCAGAGGACATCCCAATTCATTGAATCGAACGCTTTGTGGAGACCAACATATGCTAGGAGCAGCCCCTGTGAAACCTTGCCTGAGTTCAGTGAGGACCCAATACGGTTGAGGTGAGGATATGGTCAATCGTTGATCCAGACTACTCTGGGCAATGGACTCAAGCAGATGGTGGCGAACCCCATAAAAAATTATCCGACAAAGATCTTGCCCAGCACTGAGAGCAGCGTCACCCCTCAGTATCGGCTGCTGTCTTGGCGATCACTCTTACATTTCCAGAGAGGGACAACAAGGCCCCTCTTACATTCAGTTGGGATAATGCCTGTGCTCCAATCAGAGCACACAACTGCATGAAACATCATGAATACAGCATTCCAACAGCCTGAGAAGCTCACCACAAATCCAGGAACTTGACCCCATTTCAACTGGTTCACCATAGCCTATGTTTCCACAAATGAAGGTGATTCACAGTTGATTGGAAGGTCAGCAATGGGGATAATAACACCCCTGACATCCAATTCAACAGTAGGTGGGTCAGCCTAATACTGTTGTGAATCTGGAAGCCATGAGCACACTCAACATTCAGGTCCTTTAGCTCAGATATCTCGGTAAGTATGTGTTTTATAGATAGCTTCCTTTCCCTTGTCTAATGGGTAATCAATGTAAATGCACTGCGATTTGTTTTGGTAGTAGGATTTCTTGTCATTTTCAACTACAACAACAGAGTGGACCACTCCAGCTCGGAATGAAACAACAAGCAGAAACCCTCAGCAACCGGCGTCCCCCACGCGCTTACTAGGGGAGAGGTCAATTCCCACCCCCCCGAACACCAAGCAGAAACGCTCAGCTCCCGGCGTCCCCCGCGCGCTTACTAGGGAAAGGTCAACTCCCACCCCCCGAACACCAAGCAGAAAGCCTCAGCTCCCGGCGTCCTCGCCGCGCTTACTTGGGGAAAGGTTGAGCCCCCACCCACCGATTAGCTTGGAAAAGCACCAAGTGGGGGAAGGGTTGAGCCACGCCTAGAAAATGCCGAAACGAATGTCTGCCTGAGCGAGCGTGCCGAGGAGGGTATAAAGGAGCAGAGGATCCTCACAGTGGAGTCTGCCTGGCTGGGCTTGTCGTCACCGTCATCTTCTTCCTCCTCCTCCACATGGTCGCGAGCTTGGACACCACCTCGTCTCACTCAGCTGGGTTCGGCTGCGCTGGCTAGTCCTTCGGTGACCGAGCTCCCGGAAGGAGGGAACATCCAGCCGCGCGCTCGTGGCAGGTAGCCGGCTACCCTGATCTTCAGCCGACTGTGCTCCGGCTGGAGGTCCAAATAAAGACCTTTCGGTCCATTCTTTGGGTGTGCGTGCGTGCGTGTGTGTGTGACCGTGGGCCCGTCCGTAAGTAGTGAACTGTAAAGTGCTTTCTCACTGTATATCATTGCTTGCTTTATTCGGTTTAATTCTGCTTCTTACGTGCTTCCCTAATTCCCCCATTATTGTTGAATAAATACCCCGATTGTTAAATGTTCAGTTCGTTCGCGTCCCTTCTTTCATTGACTGAGCATGTCGCGTGCTGGGGAAAATTAGCAAGGCCGTTGTGCCGCCGTAAGGGGACATCTGGACCGACGTTCTTGGCGATTCAACTGCCCGGAATCGCACACGAACGAGCGTGCTAAGCGGCTCATTTTCGTACGAGTTCCGTCGAGGGTGTGAAGACTCGGTAGATCGCCACGTGGTCTCTAGGTATTTTGAAGATTTGGCAAATAACCCTGTACCACGTGGTGGAAATATTGACCCTTCACGGTCCGAAAGGACCCGTACTCTTTGGACTTTTCCAAACAGTACGATCTGAATTCCGGGCGATCGGATCGGTCAGCCGACTCTACTGCTCCATCTGGTGGCCGTGCTCGTCGGCCGACATCCCGGCCCGCCAACAATACAGCCACTCAAACTAACTGACCCAGCAGGACTTCACTCAGAATCTTCTGTCAAGTGCTCACCACCCTCCGCTCTCACTGCAGTACATCGAGGGATGGGTTTGGAGGAACACAATGCATCGATTCCTCTGCAAATATCTGTCAAGTGCTCACCACCCTCCGCTCTAACTGCAGTACTCCAGATGGATTTGGAGGAACACAATGCATCGATCTCTTTCAAATATTAACAAATACTTGAACACAGGTGATGCTCTACCCTTTCATCGAGTAATCATACATAAGCCTCCTTGTCCGTCCTCAGCGAACGTACAGTTTATGCTTCAGCTCCTGAACAACTCAGTTCTGCCATTAAGCCTGGCCCTGTGAATGGTCAATGGTATCCAGTTTTCTGTGGGAGATGAAGGTCCTCTTCATCTGACGGTGTTTCCAAATCACCCACCGGCAACATCAAGGATGTAGTCTTGAAGGCACCCCACAACTCTTCAGGATTCCTGAAACACCTAGAGCCCCATATCCCCACTCAAGATGTTCGCAAACTCCTCAGCTGTCCTCTCATCCTTGAGCTTGCCAACATCCAGCCTAGGCTGGGATGGTACCATTCTCCCAGATTTAAGCTGCAGCTTCAGAGTTGCTGCAATAAGCCTGTGGTCGGTATGAGAACTGACACTCCGGTAGACCCTGCAGTTCTGGATCATCCTCAGCGACCATCAACGGGCACATCGTCAATCTCCTTTGCCACACCGTCAGTGTGAATGCCAGATCCATCAATGTGGCTGTGGATGCTGAAACCATGAACCAGTCACGCAAAGTCCACAACATCCTGTGAAGTCAAGGAACTTAGTGCTATTCTGGTTCACCGTTACAGACCCATGGGACCAACACATTTCTCAAAGCTATCCCTGTCAGTGCCAGTCAATGCATTGAAATCCTCAATCTCATAAGACACTTGTTGACGGGTGTTACCTCAATTATTATGGGAATCAGTTTGCTGGACAAAACTGCGGCAATTCCTTGGGCATGGTAGTCATCAGAGTGACCAGACCAGTGGTGGATGTAACCACCCGCCATTATCTCACCACTATCCGGTCTCCGAAACTCAGAGAGTGCTGCAAAGCTGATGTTCAAACGCTGGAGCTCAGATGACAGCAGAGACAGGGGATCATCCTCTCTTTAGAATGAGGACAGTCCAGGCATCCACCTGAAGGACTGCCTCAGGTGAATCTGACGAGACCACAACCTGGGTGACGATACCTCGGCATCAACTCGAAATACACCTCGCAATCCGACCCAGGAAGGTTAACCATGATTTCCTCCTGTCATCAAAGAATGGGGTCTCGAAGGATTTTCCCCAATCCCATCATCCGCTGAGCTGCCCTGCGAAGGGCAGCTGCACAGAAGGTACTCCGACGGAGTGGGATTTTAGTTTTATTTACTTTTATTGTGTTTCACTGAATATGGATGTGGATGGAGTGCAAATCCTGCCACCAACCTCCTTGAAAGAGGTAGGCCAACTGCAGGAGGATGTCCGCAGACACAGTTTGGCACCAGATATAGATGGCCATTGGCTCACGAGGAGCTCCTCTGCCCTTGTAGCGTTCTAAAGACTTTAAAGGTAGGGTTCAATTGGTAGGGTTTTTTGGTTGGGTTTTCCTGGTTAGGTTTTATTGGTGAGGTTTTCGTGGTGGGGTTTTGTTGCAGGGCTTGATTAGTCGGGTTTTTTTGGAAGGGTTTATTTTGAGGGATGTAACTGGTAGGGTATTAAAGCTAGGGCTTTATTGGTACGGTTTTATTGGTAGGGTTTTCATTGTAAGATTTTATTGGTAGGTATATTTTTATTGTAGTTAAAGTCCTAATTCAATAACAGTGAATTCCCATTTTCATTAAGCTTGGTGTTGGATTAATGGTTATGGTGGTTAGCTTAACATCTTAGGGTTTTGAGGTCAAGCCCCTTTTGTCTGTTGAATTGACACCACGTGGGTGACTCAGCCTGTCATCCTTCAGATGTTGGCAAAATGAGTACCAGCTTACTGGTAACAGGGGTATTGCATCAGTGGACAGCTGTGCCCCGAAAAATGATGTCGCCAAGGAGCCACAGGCTGCATACGAATAGATATATAAATAAGTAAAATAACATAACAACATTCATTAGCTAAGTGCAAGTAAAAAGCAACTTGTCCCATGGTGCCTGTATCATCTACTCGCTCCAGAATTACCTGCTGCAGTTGGTGCTAAAATTATAAAATTAAGCTCAAACAGGGAAAGTTGCCATTGTACCAGTTCACAATTGCCTACTCCTTTAAAGTGTGTTATTTCGTGTTCAAAACCGAAATGTTTCCAGGAGTGTGGACGTATATATGTTTTTATTTTACTTAACTCCATTCTTATGAGAAGGGATAGCTTGCCAATGGCATGGCACTTCTTGCATTGCTTGTTGGGTTGCCTGTTGTAACAGCGTTGTTTAATTGCTCTCATGTGTGTCAATTCGATTCATATGATTTATCAGCAGAGATTTTGGCATCATGTGACTGAGTGGACACCTGTCCAAGTTTGACTCTCAGCTATGGAAATGTTCACCACTTGTCATTAACGTCTTGATGCTTTTAAAGAGTACACATCTCCACTACCACACTTCACTACACACAGCTCAGTGGTGACCACTCTACGAGCTGAGCTATGTTGCTACTCCTGTCATTTCGTTCCACAGTTCTTCAGCATAAAAACCATAAATGAACCTTTGACCAAGCACAGCCAACTGATTTTGAGAGACCATACTCCAGCATGAGGACCATAACCGCGACAGTAAACCTTCAAATATCGCAGGTTCTAATATCTTGGGTTTCGACCAATCGTGGAAACCTATTGTGATCTGATTCGTTACACAGGATTTCATTTCAACCAATCGCTGGTTTTTGAGATAAAATGAGTCGTTGTTTGCATTCGCCCCCATCCCGTGCACATCGGATTATCTCCCATTACAAGTCTTGTGTTGTTCTCATGCCACCGCCATTAATGGTGCCAACATAAAGTGATGGACAAAGTTAGATCTGCCAAAAGGCAGAGGAAGGTTGTGACGCGGTGAAAAGATTGAGTTGTTAGTTTGTTGGCTTGAGGTGAAAATGCGGCATTTGTGGACCACTATTACGGGGTCAACGATTGTCGGTCGAACCTTCCCCCACTGTACTCTTCCTCATTCCTTACCCTTCATTTCCTTCAAACCTCATTCCCAAACCTCATTTCCTACTCCGTATTCAAACCTTATTCCAAATCCTCACCTTCTGCCACCGCACTCGAACCTTATTCTCAAACCCTTATCTTACGACACCCATACTCGAACTGCCATTCCAAAAACCCTTATTTTTCGACACCTGGACACAAACCCCCATTCTCAAGTTTTCTTCATTCCCAAACACACATTCTCAACTGCAGCTCATGAAACTAATCGAGGTGAAGGGATTTACGCCGGAGCAGGTTTTAACAATGACGAGACAGGATTATTGTGGAAGAGGATGCAGTACCTCATACCTTCCTCTCCAGGCAGGGAAGATCTGCTCTGGGTCAGGGTAGGTGGTTAAGGATCACATTCGCCATTGTGGCAATCTGCAGGTGACTTTGTCATAAAGCTGAAGCTGCTTTTCCGAGATCTGAATCGCCTTCCGCTCCCCCTTCCCCACTTACCCTTGCCCGCTCACACTTCCCTGCTCCCCTTCTCCACTCACCTCCCCACTCCCCACTCCTCCTTTCCCAGCTCCCCCTTTACTGCTCACCGCTCACCTCCCTGGCTCCCCTTCCCCTCCCTACTCCCTGCTCATCCTTCCCCCACTCCACATTCCCGCTCACCCTTCCCCCACTCCCCGTTCCCCTTCCCTGCTCACCTTTCCCCGCTCACCCTTCCCTGGCTCCCCCTTCCCGATCCCCCTTCCCTACTCATCCTTCCCCACTCCACATTCCCCGCTCACCCTCCCCCACTCACCACTCACCCTTCCCTGCTCACTTTCCCTGATCACCCTTCCCCGATCCCCTTCCCCGATCCCCCTTCCCTACTCATCCTTCCCACTCCACATTCCCGCTCACCCTTCCCCCACTCCCCGTTCCCCCTTCCCTGCTCACCTTCCCCGCTCACGCCTTCCCTGGCTCCCCCTTCCCCGATTCCCCTTTCCCTACTCATCCTTCCCCACTCCATATTCCCCGCTCACCCTTCCCCACTCACTGCTCACCCATCTCCTGCTCCACCTTCCCCACTCTAACAGTATCATCCCGAGCTAAGTCCTGTGTTTTCTATTTATGGCAGAGTGCAGTGCGAGTACGTAATGTTCTTACTCTCACCCCACCTCACTGTTCTGTAATAAATTTAAAAGGTAAAGTTTGTTTTCTTAATTTACATGGAATTTATTTATTCACATGTTTATTTCAATGTTAACATGTTTCGTATATCTTTTTTGGTCACGAAAAAATATTTTTCACGAAAAAAACAAGTGAAATCCTTCAATACAGCGCGCTGTGGTGAAGCAAATGAGTACACTGATGTTAAAAGTCAATTTATGCTTTTCAGTTGAAAAACAATTAAAAAGCGGACTTAATATTTGAAATGTAAAAATCTTGTTATTATTTGATAAGCACCTTTATATATAACAGAAGGAATGAAATCGTTCATACAGCGTGCAGAGGGCCGCAAAAGAATGATGTAAATACGAAGAACTTAGCTTTCGGCTTGCCGGAAATGCCATGGTGGCGGGAAATGACCATCTTTCGTTCGTTCGTACATGAGAGGGGAGCGTTTCTTGGTTTTTTTCCAATCAAGCAATAAATTCAATTGGTTTTCACATATATACACATTAGTTTCACAAATTTCCATTGAAACATAATAACACATTAGTTTCACAAATTTTCCATTGAAATACCGGGTATTTCCGTCAATTGTCGCCATTCCCGTCGCGAGGTTCACGCACCTGCATCTACCGGACGGCCGTCATTGGCTCACTTGAGGCACGTGGGGGGGGGGGCACCGGAGAATGGTAGTCACCGGGGACATTTCAAACTCGGTGCAATATGTATACAGCGCACGCGCTGTAAAATGTGACCACTATATTCGTTATTGTTGTCTGTCTGTCTGTCTGTCTCTCTGTCTGTCTGTTGGGTAGTCCGATTAAAGTCGAAAAAAAATATTTTTTTGATCTACCCTTATTATCACTTTTCCGTCGATATGTTTTGTCTGTATGTCTGTATGTCTAGTCTGTATGTTCTGTCTGTTCGGTCCAGTGCTCCGTTAATACAATGGCGATTTCGATGAAACTTGGTGGGTAGGTTCATACCATGACCTAGTTGTGTGCAAATGAGAACCGTTGCTATGGAGACCACCGTTGCCTAGTAACGGGACTTTGAAATTTTTGAAAAATCATTAAAAAATTATTCTTCGAAAATCAAAAATCGGGCCATGAGCGACTGTGGGCAGTACATTCAGCCATATTGTCAAAAAATTTCCAGCCGAATCCTATGAAAACTGTCGGAGAAGATAGGACTTTGAATGAAACCCTGGAGAAAACAATAAAAAAAAACGAAGTTCGTTTTATCTCAGAGACTATGAGTCAGATATACATGAAACTGGTATGGTGGGTTCATGGTATGTCCTAGTTATGTGTGAAAAGAAACCGTTGCTATGGCCCCTCCGTTGCCTAGCAACGGCTGAAAAACCTCTAAATGTGGGGTATTTTAACGAAAAAAACAATCTGCAGCATTAACCCTGAAGCTAGAATCATGAATTTTTTTGTGCTTAATCCTCAGGTCACTCCATCGAACGGGCCCATCACGTCAAGCTATGGGTAGCGGACTACCCATGTCGACACACGGCTTGTCGCGCCCCTTCTGGTTCGGTCCAGTGCTCGTTAATACAAGGGCGATTTCGATGAAACTGGTGGTACGTTCATACCATGACCTAGTTGTATCTCTCTCT
>CM068966.1:59373853-59387634 GCA_035128595.1 Eptatretus atami
CGTTGTATTGGAGCAGTCACTCTAACCATATACACCTGAGGTGGTATTGGAGCAGTCCACTCTAACCATTACACACTGAGGTTGTATTGAGCAGCACTCTCTAACCATACACCACTGAATGGTTGGTATTGGAGCAGTCCACTCTAACCATTTCACCACTGGGTTGTTCTTGGCAGTCACCTCTAACCATTTCACACTGAGGTTGTATTGGAGCAGTCACTGCTAACCATTCACCACTGAGGTTGCTATGGAGCAGTCACTCTAACCATTACACCACTGAGGTTGCTATTGGCACAGTCACTCTAACCATTTCACCACTGAGTTTGCTATTGGCATCAGTCACTCTAACCATTACACCACTGAGGTTGCTATTTGCACAGTACTCCAACCATTACACCACTGAGGTTGCTATTCGGCACAGTACTTAACCATTACACCACTGAGGTTTCTTGGAGCGTCACTCTAACCATTACACCGACTGAGGTTGTTATGAAGCAGTCACCAACCATTCACCAGTGAGGTTGTTATTGGAGCAGTCACTCTAACCATTACACCACTGAGGTGTTATTGAAGCAGTCACTCTAACCATGTCACGTGAGGTGTTTTGGAGCGTCACTCTAACCATTACACCACTGAGGTTGTTATTGAAGCAGTCACTCTAACCATTGACACCACTGAGGTGTTATTGGAGCAGTCACTCTAACCATCACCAGTGAGGTTGTTATTGGCACAGTCACTCCAACCATTTCACCACTGAGGTTGTTATTGGAGCAGTCACTCTACCATACGCCACTGAGGTTGTTATTGGAGCAGTCACTCTAACCATTACACCACTGAGGTTGTTATTGGCACAGTCACTCCAACATTTCACCACTTGAGGTTGTTATTGGAGACAGTCACTCCAACCATTTCACACACTGAGGTTGTTATTGAGCAGTCACTCATCCGTTACAACCACTGAGGTTGTTATTGCACAGTCACTCTAACCATTACACCACTGAGGTTGTTATTGGAGCAGTCACTCTAACCATTACACCACGAGTTGTTGTTGGAGCAACGTCACTCTAACCATTACACCACTGAGGTTGTTATTGAGCAGTCACTCTATCCGTTACACCACTGAGGTTGTTATTGGCACAGTCACTCTAACCATACACCACTGAGGTTGTTATTGGACAGTTACTCTAATCATTACACCACTGAGGTTGTTTATTGGCACAGTCACTCTAACCATTTCACCACTGAGGTTGCTATTGCACAGTTACCTAACATTACACCACTGAGGTTGCTATTGGGCAGTCACTCGTTCCTTTACACCACTGAGGTTGTTATTGGAGCAGTCACTCTAACCATTTCACCACTGAGGTGCTATTGGCACAGTTACTCTAACCATTACCACTGAGGTTGCTATTGGCACAGTTACTCTAACCGTTAACACTGAGGTTGCTATTGGAGCAGTCACTCTAACATTCACCACTGAGGCTTCTGTTAAACTCCTCTTGTATTTATTGTAACAATTATTGCTTCAATTGCATTCAAAATGGATGTGACTTGCCAATAACTAAATACATTCCCTGTGTATATTTTGTCCAATTTGTGTGTTCATGGCCATTGCAGGAAAAGCAATGGCACGGCTCTTACTTGCTTGTCCCATCAGTTAATTGTAAACGATCTTCTGTCACTTTCTTCCTGTCATTGCATGACAATATGGTGTCCATAACTGATTCCCTAACTTTAATCTGTCAATTTACCTTCATGCATGTGCCATACCCCAGCTGTGTTCAATTTTTACTGATGCAGAGCAACAGTAACAAGGTTCATTTACATTTTGAATGCACACTGACATTTTGTATTCATCATCATTACCAAAAGTGGAATGCCTGCAGATAATGGCTTGGTATCCTCTTAGAGGATTAGGTATTCCATAATTTCCTTAACGGGAGACTCCTCAAGTCTCCTCAACAGGATGGAACAGAGGTGGTGTATTTACCTTTGGCTGAGCTGTCTAGTCTGGGTTTGATCCCTACCTGACTGCAAATTATCTGAATAGTGCATCACACGGTAGAAGTCTCCTTGCATTATTTGGTGGATTTTAAAGATCCCATGGTGTTTCTTTTTGATTTTCCAAGATCGAGGCTTAATTTAAGACAATGTGACCGAGGGTAAGAATTTACAGTGTGTGGCAGTCGGGCAAGAGTTGAACAATAGTAAATGAACTAATGGGAAAAGAGGAGAGACAGGAGGAAGGAAACAATACCAGCTGCAAGTATGAAGGTTGGGTTCGATTATTGGAGGTAAATCGTTTATGGGTAACGGTGGGAGATGACATGGACTGGAGGTGCACCACCTGCTTGAAGCCCTGGAGGGAAGAATGAGATTTAACAGTCTGCAGATGGGAGAAGCGAGGAACAAAGGAGTGAGGTGTTTAGTAAGACTATTTTGGGAAGTATATTCAAGAGGGGTTACTCGAAGAATGTCTGCTGTATCCTGCAGTTTCTGGGGCAGAATCAGAGGACAGAGAGAGAGGAGAGAGAGGAGAGAGAGAGAGAGAGAGAGACAGAGAGAGACAGACACACACAGAGACAGAGAGAGAGACAGACACACAGAGAGACAGAGAGAGAGACAGACACACAGAGAGACTATAGAGCGAATACTAGGGGAGAGGTTGATGAGTTTTGACAGAAAAGTATAGGTGAGTTTATTACCAGAACCTTGAACAAGTTCCAAATACCTGAACAAATCAGCTGGCCATGAACGTCAGCCTGACTAGCCAGTTGTTTAGAAACTTGGGCCAGAAACTTTTCCCAGGCCGTTCTCACAAGAAGATGTGGATAATTGTGGCTGGTAAAGTAGTAGTAGTAGTAGTAGTAGTAGTTAGTAGTAGTAGTAGTCGAGAGTAGTAGGTTTTCTGAAGTTTTTGAATAACTTCCCAAGTATACTTTTAATACTTTCCTATGAGGCTCATTCCAAAAGTAGTCACCTCACCTACTTCATCGGAAAAGTACCAGCGACAAACTTTTTCAACACCATGTCGACCTTCGTATGACTTGAATTAAAACTCTTAATTGCCTCTAACTTCCTGTTTTTGTCTCAATCCTTTATAAAATGTTGCTGCTACATTTGCTGCCTGACAATTCTCAAGCCACCTCTCCACTGCGAATTAATGGAGCTTTAAATGTCGAATGCTGCATTGACAGGACTCTTTCTCTTATCTCCTCATCACCGTTAGATGTTCACCTCTCTGGAGGTCCAGTTATATCTACTCTCGAAATCCGAACTGCTTCATAACTTGCTCCATATTAATACCAATTGCTCATCCTTGCCTTCAGTCTAGTGGGTTGTTGGTTGTGTAGCACTTCCTGCTTCCTCCCTCTTGCAATGGAGAATGTGGAACACTCATTTAAAATGGCTAACAATGAGGATTTGACGAGGTGCTTCAGGTCAACTTCTTCATGTTATTGAGGGAGTCCTTCCTGTGATTGATAATGTTAACACTTTATTCCCTTATGTTCATAAAAATTCAATTAAAAATGATATCAAATGAACCAAATGACTCCCAAAACTCCCTGAATTGTGAAAATCAACATGTGCATTCAAATTCGTCACTTTCTTTCCAAAAATACATGTGAACTTCCTGAATTCGAATTTTCAATTCTGGGTTGTTGATTCCTTTGTTCACTTTCTCCATTCAATCTGCTTGTTCCATCTTCCTGAGTTCATGTTTTCATGATTTGTGCCATTTAGGATCTAGTTATCCTCCCCAGAGGGAGAGGATATTGTTGTTTTGTGTACGTTTGTTTGTCCATTCGTCTGTATATTTCACTGTTTTTCCGCACAGAACATGAGGATGTGTATTAATACATTACCTTAGACTAACATAAGACCCAATACCCTTAAGACCTCGAAGACGCCTTTAGATCCTCTTAGAACACTGGACTCTTCAAGACCCCTTTAGACCCCATAAGCCCTAAGATGCCAAAAAGACACATTAAGACTAGACCACTAAGATCCTTTAAAGACCCCCTAAAACCCTAAAAACCTAACAGCTTCAAGGACCGCTTTGACCCTTTAAGAACCCAAGACCCCTATAGACCCTTTCAGAAATATAATATAGATAGACCATATAGATAACGTGCCCACACTGTAGACCATATACATAAGTCCAACACTTTTGGGGGATTTCAATGATCGAACTGGAACTGATAGGGATGCTTAGTGAGACGTGTGTGGTTGGTCCCCATGGGCCAGGAACTGTGAACCTGAATAGACTAAGTATCCTTGACTTGCAATACGAAGTCCATGGACTTAGTAGGGTGGCCGGTTCGATGGTTTCACGCCCCACAAGCTCATCGTTGGACCTTGGTAAATCCAAATGGGGGTGTGGCAAAGGAGATTGACCATGTGCTCGTTGATTGTTCGCTGGAGATGATCCAGAACGTGCAGGGTCGCCGGAGTGCTCAGTTCCTCAACACTGAACACCGGCTTGTTGTGGCAACTGAAGTTGCCCACCTTAATCCAGAGAAAGGTACCATCCCAGCCTAGGTGGATGTTGGCAAGCTCAAGGATGACAGGGGAGCTGAGGAATTTGCGAAACAGGCTGAGTTAAGATTTGGGAGTCCTGGGTGCTTGGGAGTCCTGAAGAGTTGTGGAGTTGCCTTCAAAGACCACCGTCTTATGATTTGCCGGTGGATCTCTTTGGAACTCACCGTTCGGGCAAAGAAGAATTTTGTCCGCTCAGGCGACACTGGATGCCATTGACCAGAGTCGCAGGCCAGGCTGAATGGCCAGAGCAGCTGTTCAGGAGCTGAGGCGTTAAAACTGTATGTACGCTAAGGTGGACAAGGAGCCAAGGTGCGAGGAATCTGTGAGGGGGTAGGCATCACCTGGTGGTCAGTGATTCTCATCCAGCTTATCAGGGGGAAATTTCGCGCATTGCCGTTCATCCAAGCCCATCCTCGGTGTACTGCAGTGTGGAGCAGAGGATGGTAGGCTCTTGACAGAGGAGTCCGAAGTGAAAGCCCGTTGGGCCGGTTACTTTGGAGCGTTGTAACAGGCTGATCCACCAGCTGTCCGAGTTGACGTCCGGGGTGGTGTTACAATAACTGTTTCTGACCCTCCAATCCCAACTGTGTCCACCTTGCTTGTGGAAACACAGGCTGCGTGAACCGCAGTTAAATGGGGTAAAGCTCCAGTGACTGTGGCATCCATGCTGAAAACTTCTCAAAGGCGGGTAAATGCCTGCACTCTGTCCATGCATGCCGTTCTGTGCTTTGGCCTGGAATACAGGCATCATCCCCAATGACTGGAAGAGGGGGCCTTTTTGTCCTCTCTGGAAAGGGAAGGGTGATCGCCAAAGACTGCCAAACAACTACCGAGGGTGACGCTCCTCTCAGTGCCGGGCAAGGTCTTTGCTCGGATAATTCTTGATCGGTTCGCACCATCTGCTTGAGCATTCGTCCAGAGCAGTCAGGTTTTACAGCCAAGAGTAGGCAACGATGACCGTATCCTTGCTCTTCGGAGTCCTCACCCGAACACAAGACGAGAGTTTCGGCAAGGGGCTTGCTGCAGCTTATGTTTATCTCTACAGCGGTTCCCCATTCAGTAATCGGGATGCCATCTGGAGGATTCTTGGTCTCTTTGGGATGCCACCCAAACTGATCGATCTGATGTCGAACTCTACCTTGGTATGAGAGTGCTGTGAAGTGGTGGTACATCTCTGGACTTATTTTCCAGTTTGTTACTGAGTTCGTCAGGGTGTGTACTGCCCCCACACTTTTCAGCACTGTTATCACTGGATTCTGGGAGGATGTTGGAAGAGATCAACTTGTGGTGCATCGTTTGGAATGTCCAAGATCTGACTTTATTCGGCATTATGATGCCCGTCATCCTTTGCAGAGACTTTAGATATCCTTTTGGGGGCTCCCTCGAGGTGCTGAATGAGGAGTCGGAGCCACTGGTATGACCTTGTTTCCTGGGTCAAACTAAGATCCAGGCTTTCAATGACATCTTGGATGCTGCTGTCCTCTCTGTCTGCCTGTTTGTGGTGGAGGATGTTGAGAATCGTGGGAGATTTCACTTACCTTGGCAGTGAATATTCATCTCTCTGCTGGCTGTGAGTCAGAGGTCAATCAATGTCCTGGGTCGGGCCTGGGGAGTCATGGGATGCATGGATTAATGGGGGTGGCACGCCGGGATATGTGGTTCACTGGATAATGGGCGTGTGGCACCTGTGCGGGAGATGAAAAGTCAAAGTTTCATGTCCTTGGTGCTTCCAGTCTTGCTCTATGGATGTGAGATTTGGACTCTGAACCAAGGATCTGGACGAGACTTTGAATATCCTTTAGCCGTTACCAGGTCTCTTTGGAAGAAACTTGGCTATTGCTGGTGGACTTTTTGTGTCCAACAAGAGGTTGCTGAGAGAGACGCAAATGAGAATTTGTTATCTGCATTAGTCTGTGAGCTTCAGCTGCGGCCTTATGGAAACATGTGGCTCGCTTTTCCTATCCTGATCCTGCTCACCAGATTGCTCCTCAGGCGAGGGAGTCTCCTTAGTGGAGGAAGCCAATGGCGACCACGTGCCTTGTGAGTGCAGCAGGTTGATCGGCATTCTCAAGGAGGAAATTGGTAATGGGCCAGGCATCGCCTGGGGATGGCCAGATTGAGGCCCCTGAGTACGGCGGAAAGTGGACGCAGCGACGCGCTGCTTACTGGCACCTTGCTCCCATACTGGCCGACTTTGAACCCCTATCCTCAAAACCTTTTTTTTATACCTTGTTGAGAGCCTCATATGAGAGCTAACACACAATGCACAACAAGGAAGACAGCAGACAAGAGGGGCAGGAGAGGCGAAGGACAAAACAGTGGGGAACAGAGACATTAGGAGATCTGTGGAAGTGAGAGGAATGGGGCGGGCCAACATGGGTATACAAGGGGACACCACAGGGACTTTCAGGACCTTACACGACAGGAACTTTTGGGAAGGAAGGCAGCGGAATTTGACGGAGGTGGGGTTTGGGGTGGAATTAACGGGGATAGAAAAGATCAAGGTTTGTTTGATGAAGAAGATAAGAGGTGGCTGCTGAACAAGCTGTTTTGAAGGACCTGGGAGGGAAAAATGGATTGGAAAGAATGGTTGGGAGTGTTATTCCAAAGCGTGGAAAAAGATGAATGAAGAGTGATGAAGGTGAGCAGTGATTCGTGATTTTGATAGTTTTACCAGAAGGAGGTTTCGGCAGACCTTGATGGCCCTGCAGAAATTATGGGGGGGCGGGGGGATCATATCGCAGACAAAGCAAGGGGGGCGAGACCAGAGAAAGGAGATGCAGAAGATGGAAAAGACCACTGCCTGCCTGGCGGTTGAAAGGTGTGAGAGGCCCAAAGACTCAGCCTCATTTGCGTGATGCCAATGAAATCCGAAAATGCCTTGGTTTTCTACAGCTTGAAGCCGAGAAAGTGGGAGGCAGGTAGCACCAGCCCAGAGAGAGAGGAGTACCCATCAGCTGCCAGACGAAAGAATGATCTAGATAGTGAGACCCAGAAGATTGAATGAAAAGACTTCTTTCAAGACGATGTGTGAGAAAGTAGATGGGGGGGTTTCATGAGATGGTCCTTTCAGAGAGACATTGCTGAGAGTATGAGATATGTCAGGATTGAAAGACATCTTCCACGTGTTGGGAACAGTTTGTGATTTTATCCAAATCTGCATTGAGCAAAGAAGCTGCCCCTGCTGCCGGATCATGAGGGATGACAGATTCCAGCAGAGGGTGGAGTCATCATCATAGAGATAAACAGGATTTTTTCCACATGAGTCGGAGAGATCATTGAGAAAAAAAGAACAGGGTCAACAACGCTGCCTTGAATGAACTCCAGCCTGGACAGGAAGAGGGGTGAGGAACTCCATTTAGGGCCACATGTTTGGCGGTGTGACAGGAGAGGAAGTCTGTGAGCCACGAGTGGAGATGACCTTGGAGGAGAGCTTTTGGTGGCAGGGCAGGTTCCTTGACCGTGTCAAAAGCATGCAATAGTCTAGGGATATGGCTCTGATTTCATGTCCGCTTTCGCATTGAGGACCTCCATGCCATGTTGGGAGAGCAGAATCAGCATATCCAGGGATAGCAGTAACCGGGTCTGAATCCAAATGCATGATCGGAAATCAAGCCATTGGAGAGAGGAAGGATTTCATGTCTGAAGCGTTGATGTATTCCATAACCTTGCTGATGATTGGGAGAAGGCTCATTGGTCTTTAGTTGCAGGGATCTGTTTTTTTGTCCCACCTTTTTTATGCCAGGGCAGTGATGTGTGCCGATTCAAGCAGATGTCAGAGACCTGAGCCAAATGAGAGGGTGAATAGAACAGAGAAGGGTGACAAGAGCAGAGGAGAGGTTTGACACGTGGACTGATGCCGTCTGGACTGGTTGCAGAATCTGAGTCGAGGTTTGACAGCAAGCTCTCCAACCTTGTCAGGAGAAAGACACAGAGTCCAGACATCTGCGACTGGATAAGGTGGATACAGAAATAGGTGGGTTTTGGCCACATAAATTTATATGCAAACACGGAGTTTAGCATTCATCTTTCACATGCGGTATCAGCAATGCGGCCATTTTTTGACGTGAAGGAGGAGATGAAGGGGGAACATACACCAGAACCAGATTTTGATTAGATGCCCACCGATTTGGAGAGGGATGACGAGGTTTGAGAGTTCAGCTTGAGATTTAGAAAGAATGTTTTCTGGCTCTCCTGAGGGTAGACACACACTTTCCGTCCGAGCTTTAGGAAGGAAATGAAGATTACCCTCAGTTGGATTTGCTTTCCATGAGTGAAAGGCAATTTGTTTCAGGACAACTTTGCCTCGCCACAAGCTTCAGGAACCAAGGGCGGGAGGAAGGGTAGACCAACTGAAGACGAGGGGGGGGGATAAATCTGTGCATGAGAGAGAGAAAAATTTATTTGAAAAAATTCCCAGGATGAGTTGCTGTTGGAGAAAGGTAGCGATGGAGACCGTTTAGAAGTTTCGATGCGCTGCCTGAAGACCCTGCCAGTCGGCCTGAGACTGAAAAAATACCAGACTCTGGAACGGTGCTGAGGTGGTCTTCCAATAACAGCCCAGAGAGAGTCTACTTTGACAAGGATTGTGGGTCAGAAGAACTGATTGGATCAGAGGAAAGAAAGCAGATATTTTCGGGAGATTTGGTCAAAATTGGATCCAGAAGAGATGCGAGCACCGTTGGTTGAGATCCAGGTCAGGAAGTTGACCGATTGAGTCAGTCCCAATGAGTCGCAATGTCTTTTGCCTGAAGTGCCATGGCAGGTGAGATGTGAGGTACCCACACCCAGCCAACTGATATGTTACGTTGGAAGTCACCACATATGAGACTAGAGAGTTTGATGATGAGGATAGAAGTTGGGGCCATGTTTTTGGATAGTCAGAAATATTTTCTGATACTCTTTGAAACCCCTTTTTTTTCCTTTTTTTTTTTTTTTCAAATTCTTGAAGACCCTTACTAAGACCTTTTTCAACTCTTTTCTACCCTTTTAGACACTGTATAGACATTTGAACCTTTAATCTTAACAAATTACATTTCAGACAATTAAGATACCTATAAACCCCTTTGACCTTCAGACAATTCTGACCCTTTAGACCTTAAATTTACACCCTTCAGACCCCCATCGACCTTTATAGACACATTATCGACCTTTTCCGACCATTTCGACCATGTGCCCTTTCAACCTTTACACCGCAGACCATTTGACCTTACATATTTTTTGTCGTTTCAGGCATTTGACCTTCTCACATTTACAACTAGACCTTTTATACCTTTTCATTGCATTGAATGACCTTTAATTTAGTACATCCTTCCATTTGCTTGCACACAAAGATAACACCACACATACAATCTTGGGTGAGGTCTGCAATCTCTGATTGCCCTTTGTAGATTTCACTTTGCTTCCATGCCAGTCTCTCTCACTTGTATTTATTATGTCTCCCAAAGGATAATGTTTACGATTTCTGGAAATGACACAAAGTGTATAACAACAATCAAACAAGTAAGTCGATGCCATTCAACATGTGTTGAGCTATTAACCAGTACAAGGCACCTTTGGTATTGTGTTTGCCTGTTACAAATGAGGAACGCCTGATGACAAGTGAGCGGATATGACATTCATGAAGACCTGTAAATGGTATAACTGTGGCCATAACCAAGTTTCCCTTACCGAGTTTTCAATCACAAGATCACTAATTTGATATAGTTTGAGTTTGACAAAGCAGAAAACTCAATTTGGAGTTTTAAGTCCAGCCCACAGCAGGCACAGATCAGTTTATGGACTCGAGACCTCAATATCTGGTTTAGTCGTGTGCACTACTGCTCAAACCAAGTTGAGAATTACAATTTGAATTGAAAACCCTGATCTGTAATTGTTATGTCTCACTGTACATTTGGGGCGTAATATTACCCATTGATGTGACGATTTCCACATGACATCAGTGCAAAAAACTCAATTTCTTATATATATTCACCTTCTTCTTCTTCTTACGTCTTCTTTTTTCTTCGTCGTCTTTCCACCAAGTAAATTTACTGCCATAGCCCACATTTTTTCCCCCATATTATGCATTTAAAAGATGTTTCCACATATAGTGTAGTAGGATAGTAGAAAAATCGGGAAATTATGATTACAGAAGCATCAAATTTGCATTTCTGTTCTGCAGGCTTTTCCATCAATCTGCCCGATTTGGCCATTTGAAAAATCAAATGTTTCAAAAATTTGAAGAAAAAAAAACTTCAAAAAATCTTGAAGTCACAACCTGGCTGGAATTCTTGAAGCCACACAAGAACATCCCAGACAGAGAACCAGGGGGAGATGCAGTCGATCATGATGGTCAGCACTTGTCAATGCCCTAGCCTCCACGCACTTCAAAGATATTTGATACTATGCTAAAGAGACATCATCACAAAGGTGGAATCCTATGGTGACAGGTGCGAGAGGCGTGGACGTAGTGTGTGATGTGTACAAAGAAGTCAAAGTCGAAGTCCGAGCAAGTCGAAAAGGGGCAAGGAATCAGAAGAAGAGTGACAGGAACCAGTAAGACCCCAAGTAAGCTGGAGAAGCTGTCTGTCGGATGACAGCAACAAGACTGAGCTGTTTCACTTCCTTGCGGAAAAGGTTGTGTGAAGCACAGAACGACCAAGCACATATAGTCACAAAAGAGAAGATGCCATTTAGCAACACAAGGAAGTCACTGGATTGCTGTGTCTCCATGTGTCATGAAGAAGCTGACACTCGAATATTTGTACACGCCAGGTATGCAAACGATCGGATGGTAGCAAGTCCATTATCATTAAGGCTAATGACACGGACGTACTAGTCATAGCAATATCTGTACTGCCATCTTTACAGGAAATAGGTCTTTGAGAACATGCTGGATTGCCTTTGCCAAGGAGCCAAGGTGCGATGATTCCAGTCCATGAGGTAGTTCTGCAATCGGGCCTGAGAAAGCGAGAGGGATCCCATACTTCCATGCGTGTCACTGGATTGACAGCGTGTCTGCCTTCCGCCGTGGTAAGGGAAGAAAACTGCATGGCAACTTAGGAACGCTTGATGATGTTTTTGAAACATTTCACCAATCTCAGCCAGCATCCAACATTGATTCGTGATCTTGACTTTTTAGAATTTTATTTTTTTCAAATTTTTCAAATTGTTTTCAAATGGCCATCAGCAGATTTGATTAGAATCCCCGGGAGAACAAAGGTGCCAAATTTGATGTTTGTATCATCATTTGCACGATTCCTCTCCAAAAATTGCCTGTTATCTGCCCCACGAAAAGTTCCTGTTTGTTAATTTTTTTTTTTACCTCCACCACGGAAGTGGACGGAGAATATATTTTCCCTGTCTGGTTGGTCATGTGAGGACGATTATCTCAAACGTGTGGAATGGATTTGGACAAAACTTGGTGACAGATTGAGCTGTGTGTTGACAAGGGATGAATTAATTAGATTTGGTGGATTTGAAGATCCGTGTCTTGAAAACGAGATGTTTTTCATTTTTTAATGATTCTTCACATTGAGAAAATACGCCAAAAACGATATTAGCACGATATCTCAAAACTTCTTAGGGGACAGATTCAGACGAAATTTAGTGACACGGTGGGTGTCTGCCAAGGCAAATATCGATTTTGGTGAGATCTAGATTCAGATCTGATACGAGAATTTTATTATTTTACCTCTGCACCGAAGGTGGATGGAGGTAATATTTTCACCCGTATCTCTTTGTCTGTCTGTTAGTTTGTCTGTGTCCATGAGCAGGATAGCTCAAAAAGTTGTATTCTCTTGGAGCAGTCACTCTAACCATTACACCACTGAGGTTGTTATTGAAGCAGTCACTCTAACCATTTCACCAGTGAGGTTGTTATTGGAGCAGTCACTCTAACCATTACACCACTGAGGTTGTTATTGAAGCAGTCACCTCTATCCGTTACGACCACCTGAGGTTGTTATTGGAGCAGTCACTCTACCTTACACCACTGAGGTTGTTATTGAGCAGTCACTCTAACCATTACACACTGAGGTTGTTATTGGAGCAGTCACTCTAACCATTTTCAGCCACTGAGGTTGCTATTGGCACAGTTACTCTAACCGTTACACCACTGAGGTTGCTATTGGAGCAGTCACTCTAACCATTTCACCACTGAGGCTTCTGTTAAACTCCTCTTGTATTTATTGTAACAATTATTGCTTCAATTGCATTCAAAATGGATGTGACTTGCCAATAACTAAATACATTCCTCGTGTATATTTTGTCCAATTTGTGTGTTCATGGCCATTGCAGGAAAAGCAATGGCACGGCTCTACTTGCTTGTCCCATCAGTTAATTGTAAACGATCTTCTGTCACTTTCTTCCTGTCATTGCATGACAATGATGGTGTCCATAACTGATTCCCTAACTTTAATCTGTCAATTTACCTTCATGCATGTGCCATACCCCAGCTGTGTTCAATTTTTTACTGATGCAGAGCAAGGAAGTAACAAGGTTCATTTACATTTTGAATGCACACTGACATTTTGTATTCATCATCATTTACCAAAAGTGGAATGCCTGCAGATAATGGCTTGGTATCCTCTTAGAGGATTAGGTATTCCATAATTTCCTTAACGGGAGACTCCTCAAGTCTCCTCCAACAGGATGGAACAGAGGTGGTGTATTTACCTTTTGGCTGAGCTGTCTAGTCTGGGTTTGATTCCCTACCTGACTGCAAATTATCTGAATAGTGCATCACAGGTAGAAGTCTCCTTGCATTATTTGGTGGATTTTAAAGATCCCATGGTGTTTCTTTTTTGATTTCCAAGATCGAGGCTTATTTAAGAACAATGTGACCGAGGGTAAGAATTTACAGTGTGTGGCAGTCGGGCAAGAGTTGAACATAAGTAAATGAACTAATGGGAAAAGAGGAGAGACAGGAGGGAAGGAAACAATACCAGCTGCAAGTATGAAGGTTGGGTTCGATTATTGGAGGTAAATCGTTTATGGGTAACGGTGGGAGATGACATGGACTGGAGGTGCACCACCTGCTTGAAGCCCTGGAGGGAAGAATGAGATTTAACAGTCTGCAGATGGGAGAAGCGAGGAACAAAGGAGTGCAGGTGTTTAGTAAGACTATTTTGGGAGTATATTCAAGAGGGGTTACTCGAAGAATGTCTGCTGTATCCTGCAGTTTCTGGGGAGAATCAGAGGACAGAGAGAGAGAGAGAGAGAGAGAGAGAGAGAGAGAGAGAGAGAGAGAGAGAGAG
>CM068966.1:59393945-59406645 GCA_035128595.1 Eptatretus atami
GGGGCGGGCAACATGGGGTATACAAGGTGGACACCACAGGGACTTTCAGGACCTTACACGACAGGGAACTTTTGGGAAGGAAGGCAGGGAATTTGACGGAGGTGGGTTTGGGGTGGATTAACGGGGATAGAAAAGATCAAGGTTTTGGATGGAAGAAGATAAGAGGTGGTGCTGAACAGCTGTTTTGAAGACCTGGAGGGAAAAATGGGATTGGAAAGAATGTGGGAGTTTATTCCAAAGGTGGGGAAAAAGATGAATGAAAGAGTGAAGGTGAGCAGTGATTCGTGATTTTGATAGTTTTACCAGAAGGAGGTTTCTGGCAGACCTTGAGTGCCCTGCAGAAATATGGGGGGGGGGGACATATCGCAGACAAAGCAGGGGGGCGAGACCAGAGAGGAGATGGTAGAAGAGGAAAGACCACTGACCTGCCTGCGGTGAAAGGTGAGAGGCCCAAAGACTCAGCCTCGCGGGAGATGCCAATGATCCAATGCCTTGGTTTCACAGCGTGAAGCCGAGAAAGGTGGAGGCAGAGCACCAGCCCAGAGGAGAGAGGAGTACTCCATCAAGCTGCAGACGAAAGAATGATCTCAGATAGTGAGATCCAGAAGATTGAATGAAAAGACTTCTTCAAGACGATTGTTGAGAAAGTAGATGGGGGTTTCATGAGATGGTCCTTTCAGAGAGACATTGTGAGAGTATGAGATATGTCAGGATTGAAAGACATCTTCCACGTGTTGGAACAGTTTGTGATTTTATCCAAATCTGCATTGAGCAAAGAAGCTGCTGCTTGCCGGTCTGAGGGATGACAGATTGCCAGCAGAGGGTGAGTCATCATCATAGAGATAAACAGGATTTTTCCACAGAGTCGGAGAGATCATTGAAGAAAAAAAGAACAGGGCCAACAACGCTGCTTGAAGAACTCCAGCCTGGACAGAAGAGGGGTGAGAGAACTCCATTTAGGGCCACATGTTGGCTGTGACAGGAGAGAAGTCTGTGAGCACGAGTGGAGATGACCTTGGAGGAGAGTTTGTGAGCAGGCAGGGTTCCTGACCGTGTCAAAAGCATGCAATAGGTCTAGGGATATGGCTCTGATTTCATGTCCGGCATTGAGGACCTCCATCCATTGTTGGGAGAGCAGAATCAGCATATCCAGGTAGAGTAACCGGGTCTGAATCCAAATTGATGATCGGAAATCAAGCCATTGGAGAAGAGAAGGATTTCATGTCTGAAGCGTTGATGGATTCCATAACCTTGCTGATGATTGGAGAAGGCTCATTGGTCTTTAGTTGCAGGATCTGTTTTTGCACCTTTTTTATGCAGGGCATGATGTGTGCCGATTTCCAAGAGATGGCAGATGACCTTGAGCAAATGAGAGGGTGAATAGAACAGAGAGAGGGTGAGCAAGAGCAGAGAGCAGGTTTTTTGGACACGTGGACTTGATGCCGTCTGGACTGGTTGCAGAATCTGAGTCGAGGTTTGACAGCAAGCTCTCCACCTTGTCAGGAGAAAAGGACACAGAGTCCAGACAGCTGCGACTGATAAGGTGGATACAGAAATAGGTGGGTTTTGGCCACAATAAATTTATATGCAAACACGGAGTTTAAGCATTCATCCTTTTCACATGCGGTATCAGCAATGCGGCCATTTGAGGTGAGGGAGGAGATGAAGGGGGAACATACACCAGAAACAGATTTGATTAGATGCCACCAGGATTTGGAGGAGGGAGAGAGGTTTGAGAGTTCAGACTTGAGATTAGAAAGATGTTTTCTGGCTCTCCTGAGGGTAGACACACACTTGGTCCGAGCTTTATGGAAGGAAATGAGATTACCCTCAGTTGGATTTGCTTTCCATGAGTGAAAGGCAATTTGTTTCAGACAACTGCCTCGCCACAAGCTTCAGGAACCAAGGCGGGAGGAAGGTAGGACAACTGAAGACGAGGGGGGGATAAATCTGTGCATGAGAGAGAGAAAAATTTATTTGAAAAAATTCCCAGGATGAGTTGCTGTTGAGAAAGTAGCGATGGGAGACCAGTTTAGAAGTTTGATGGCTGCTTGAAGACCCGCAGTCGGCCTGAGATGAAATGCCAGACTCGACGGTGCTGAGGTGGTTCTCCAATAACAGCCAGAGAGATGTCTACTTTGACAAGGATGTGGTCAGAAGAACTGATTGGATCAGAGGAAGAACAGCAGATATTTTCAGGGAGATTGGTCAAAATTGGATCCAGAGAGAGATGGAGCACCGTTGGTTGAGTCCAGGTCAGGAAGTTGACCGATTGAGTCAGTCCCAATGAGTCGCAGATGTTTTTGCTGAAGTGCCATGGCAGGTGAGAGAGGTACCCCACCCAGCCAACTGATATGATTACAGTTGAAGTCACCACATATGAGGACTAGAGAGTTTGGATGAGAGGATAGAATTGGTCCATGTTTTTGATAGTCAGAAATATTTTCGATACTCTGAAACCCTTTCAAATTCCTTGAAGACCCTTAGACCTTTTCAACTCTTTTCTACCCTTTTAACACTTATAGACATTTAGACTTTAGATCTTCATACATTTCAGACAATTAAATACCCTATAAACCCCTTTGACCTTCAGACAATTCTGACCCTTTAGACCTTAAATTACACCCTTCAGACCCCATCGACCTTTATAGACACATTTCGACCTTTTCCGACATTTCGACCTTTGCACCTTTCAACCTTTACACCTTCAGACCATTTGACCTTTACATATTTTTTGTCTTTTCAGGCATTTGACCTTCTCACATTTACAACTAGACCTTTTATACCTTTCATTTGCAATGAATGACCTTTAATTTAGTACATCCTTCCATTTGCTTGCCACACAAAATACACCACACATACAAGTCTTGGTGAGGTCTGCAATCTCTGATTGCCCTTTGTAGTTTCACTTTGCTTTCCATGCCAGTCTCTCTCACTTGTATTTATTATGTCTCCCAAAGTGAATAATGTTTAGATTTGCTGGAAATTGACACAAAGTGTATAACAACAATCAATCACAAGTAATCGATGGCCATTCAAATGTGTGAGCTATTACACCAGTACAAGGCACCTTTGGTATGTGTTTTGCCTGTTACAAATGAGGAACAGCCTGATGACAAGTGGGAGTATGACATATGAAGACCTTGTGAAATGGTATAACTGTGGCCATAACCAAGTTCCCTTCCGAGTTTTCAATCACAAGATCACTAATTTGATATAGTTTGAGTTTGACAAAGCAGAAAACTCAATTTGGAGTTTTAAGTCCAGCACAGCAGGCACAGATCCAGTTATGGACTCGAGACCTCAATTCTGGTGTAGTCGTGTGCACTACTGCTCAACCAAGTTGGTAAATACAATTTGAATTGAAAACCCTGATCTGTAATGTTATGTCTCTACTGTACATTTGGGTAATATACCATGATGAGACGATTCCACATGACATCAGTGCAAAAACTCAAATATTCTCTATATATATTCACCTTCTTCTTCTTCTTACTCTTCTTTTTCTTCGTCGTCTTCTCCACAAGTAAAATTACTGCATAGCACATTTTTTCCCCCCCATATTATGCATTTAAAGATGTTCCACATATAGTTGTAGTAGATAGTAGAAAAATCGTGCAAATTATGATACAAGCATCAAATTTGGCATTTCTGTTCTGCAGGGCTTTCTGATCAAATCTGCCCGATTGGCCATTTGAAAATCCAAATGTTTCAAAATTTGAAAGAAAAAAACTTCAAAAAATCTTGAAGTCACACCTGGCTGAAAATTCTTGAAGCACAAGTGAACATCCCAGACAGAGAACCAGGGGAGATGCGTCATCATTGATGGCTCAGCACTTGTCAATGCCCTACCTCCACGCACTTCAAAGATATTTTGATGACTATGCTAAAGAAGACATCATCACAAAGGTGGAATCCTATGGTGACAGGTGCGAGAGGGTGGACGTAGTGTTTGATGTGTACAAGAAGTCAAGTCTGAAGTCCGAGGCAAGGTCGAAAAGGGGCAAGGAATCAGAAGAAGGAGTGACAGGAACCAGTAAGACCCCAAGTAACTGGAGAAGCTTTCTTCGAGATGACAAGCAACAAGACTGAGCTGTTTCACTTCCTTGCGGAAAAAGTGTGTGAAGCACAGACGACAAGCACAGGCATAGTCACAAAAGGAGAAGATGCCATTAGCAACACAAGGAAGTCACTGGATGCTGTGTCTCCATGTTGTCATGAAGAAGCTGACACTCGAATATTTGTACACGCCAGGGATGCAACGACGGATGTAGCAAGTCCATTATCATTAAGCTAATGACACGGACGTACTAGTCATAGCAATATCTGTACTGCCATCTTTACAGGACTAGGTCTTGAGAAAATGTGGATTGCCTTTGGCCAAGGAGCCAAGGTGCGATGGATTCCAGTCCATGAGGTAGTTTCTGCAATCGGGCCTGAGAAAGCTAGAGGGATCCCATACTTCATGCGTTCACTGGATGTGACATCGTGTCTGCCTTCCGCGGTAAAGGGAAGAAAACTGCATGGCAGACTTGGAACGTCTTTGATGATGTTTGTGAAACATTCACCAATCTCAGGCAGCATCCAACATTGATTCGTGATCTTGACTTTTTAGAAGTTTTTATTTTTTTCAAATTTTCAAAATTTGGTTTTTCAAATGCCAATCAGGCAGATTTGATTAGAATCCCCTGGAGAACAAATGTGCCAAATTTGATGTTTGTATCATCATTTGCACGATTCCTCTCAAAAATTGCTGTTATCTGCCCCACGAAGAAGTTTGTTTGTTAATTTTTTTTTTTTTTTACCTCCACCACGGAAGGTGGACGGAGAATATATTTTCCCTGTCTGTTGGTCTGTGAGGACGATATCTCAAAACGTTGTGGATGGATTTGACAAAACTTGGTGGACAGATTGTGTGTGTGTGACAAGATGAATTAATTAGATTTTGATTGAAGATCCGGTGTTGAAAACGAGAATGTTTTTCATTTTTTTAAGTGATTCTTCACAATTGAAATATACGGCCAAAAACGATATATAGCACGATATCTCAAAAACTTATGGACAGATTCAGACGAAATTTAGTGGACAGGTTGGGTGTCTGCCAAGGGCAAAATCATTCGATTTTGGTGACGATCTAGATTCAGATCTGGATACGAGAATTTTATTATTTTTACCTCTGCCACCGAAGGTGGATGGAGGTAATATTTTCACCCGTATCTCTTTGTCTGTCTGTTAGTTTGTCTGTTTGTCCATGAGCAGGATAGCTCAAAAAGTTGTGGACGGATTCAGACGAAACTTGGTGGACAGGTTGCATGTGTGACAAGGACAAAATTATTTTATTTTGGTGAAGATCTGAATCTGGATCCGGATCCGAGAATTTTTTAAGTGATTCTTCACCATTGAGTGATAGGGCTAAACCAATATATAGCACGATATCTCAAAAAGGTGTGGACGGACTCAGACAAAAATTGGGGGACAGGTTGGGTGTGTGACAAGAATGAATTGATTCCATTTTGGTGGAGATACATCTTAAGTTGAGAATTTTTAAAACTATATTAGCAGAAATTTAGATATAATAAAATAGCCAAAAACAATATGTTGCATGAAATTTCAAAAAGCTGTGGACAAGTTTTGACAAAACTAGGTGTATGAGTTGGGTAGGTGAAAAGAACAAGTCAATTCGATTTTGGTTGAGGTCCGAATCCAGATCCGGCCTATCAGTGGAAAACAAAACAGTCAGTTCAGCCTGTACAATCTGCTGAGTGCCATTCTAGTTGTTATTTCTGTTTACTGCTCTTATTAAGTTGCCTATGTTAAAGGTGATGATGTCGGTCTGAAGACTCACTTTGGTTGTTTGCTCCATTCACATGTGTAGGACAGCGGGGAGGATGGTATGGATCTGGAAAGCGACTCTCCCAGCCGCTCAGGCTCAGAGTCTGGCTCCAGCAAAGTGACTCCTTGCTCAGACTGCAAGTCTTCTCCCAGCGTTGATCTCTGCACACCATCTGAGTATGACAATGACGAAGATGATGAAAGAGAGAGAGGTGACAACGGAGGAAATGGAAAAGCAATAGTTTCTGGTGGCAGGATATTTCAAGAAGAGCTGACTTTCAGTCCTCACTTTTTGCTGAAGCCCGTACTTAATGACAAATGCACGGCCAATGTTTCGCTCATGACGGTGGACACGCGGCACAAGAATTGTGCACCACAATCCGTTGCTGGCCAGAGGAATAGAGGCACCACACAGATAGCTCATGGTGTTGCCTCCAACATTCCCATTGCCAATGAGGTGCAGCAGATTGAAAGCAACACAAGAATTGAAAATGTGCCAAAGTTTCCAGAGTTATCTCACATCAAACCAATTATAGACCTTAATACATCAATTTTCCAAAAGCAAGCCAACATTTTCACCCAAATAAAGTCCCTTGATAAGCCAAGCAACACGAAGATAGTGAAAGCAAGACCATCAAATGAATTCAACAAAGTTCAGAAAACAATGCCTGGTAGTACCAGAGAGTTTCCCGTGTCTTCTAAACTTCCTCCATCAAATCGTCAACACCTACCACAATCATCAAAAGCCCGGCAGGCAGTGCCAGATACTGCAAAGCCTCCGGAAGAATCGCCTCTCCCCACAATGGACTGGGAAGCCTTGGAAAGACACCTTGCAGGTCTTTCTGAATGTTCACCTATCACCACAAGTAAAGACTCATCGCAGCCTCTTCATGGTGGAGTTACTTGGGTGAGTTGTTTGAGTATGCTTCATCAATGTGGTATTTCATTTTGTCGTACAGTACTTGTGCAGTACTAATTATGAAATGTTTCTCCTTTGTCTCTTTTCATGTTCCTGTCCTGTAGGTGATATGTGTATGAGTTCCTACAAGAGCCTTAAATACCTGTAGAAAATATAAATTGTCATATATGTTTGGGATAATAAGGGGAGGGTGGGATTTGTGGTTGGGATGAGTGTGAAGATACTTGAGAGGAACGCTACTTGCTTATAGGTTTTCACATCTGCTTTTGATTTCTCAATCAAATATAATCTGACTCAAAATGGTGTCATCGTGCTTCTCAGATAATGAGTTTAAGATTCCTGGTTGCTTTTCATAAATGAGGAGAGCAGTGTGTGCTGCTACCCTGGCCAAATCCCACATTCCTGCCTCTTCATTCTCCGGACAGAATATACTGTGGCTTACCTTTATGTAGTGCCAGAGAAATGAACTCTCTTCTTACTCATGAGAGCTACAGACATCCCATGTGCCAGTGTTGATGCCAAGGCAGCATTGTGCTTCAGACCTCGTAAACCTCCATACTGTGGATAATGTAAGGACAATATTAATACTGCTTATTACAAGGATACATAATCACCTTGGGGAAAAGGAATGTCAAAAGTACACACACACACACACACACACACACAGACGCACACACACACACACACACACACACTGAAAAAGCACACAATGCCAGCACTATCAATATGTCATCCTATAATGGGAATTCAATGTGAGGGAGATAACTCCAGGGGGCAGTATAAACTTCCTTACATCAGGAGTTTCATAACCATGACAACCAAAGCAATTCAGAAGGAATGTCGTATTTTCAACAAGCTGTGTAAGTCGTCAATACATGCGATGTAATTGCTATAGTTTTTAGCATTAGATATACAAAACAGCACATGGCCAATGCACATAAATGTCACATGAATGAGTTCGTAATATTAATTGACATATTTCTTACAAGTTTTTCTGGCCTCGCATCCATTTTCTTTGGAATGATAAAACAAGTGGGATTGATAATTCTGTATTTCTACATTGCTCGTGGAGTTGAACTTCCACACAACAAGGTCGTTGTGTATATGGTTTCCTTTTCTTGTCTAAACAGCAAGTTCCGTCCAGAGGATCTGCACAAGACATCATTGGCCGTTAGTTTGCTATTCAATTTGATAACATTGCATTTATTCTCAGAAACTACACACACAATTGTGATGAAACTTGACGACAACCTTCATCACCCATGGTGTACCAACATTTGTTCATGACATTAGAAAAATCGGGCCCTCGGGGATTCTACGTGGGGGTTGCCCCCCAAAATATGTATTTGTTTTCTTCTCTGAAACCACACACACAATGTTGATGAAACTTGACCACTGCCTTCATCACCCATGACGCACTAAAGTTTGTTCATGGCATTAAAAAAAAATCATAGACATTTACTTTCTTCTCCCTTACAAAATTTTGTGGGTCATCCATGCCTACCAATTGTTCCCTGGTTATCTTATCCAGGTGCTACGAGGTGAGCACCCTAGGGTATTGCCCCTATTTTTTTTTATAATGTTTTGACATCCTCATTGAGATTCACAGATAGACTTGCAATATGTTTGTGAAGAACAACATGGTGTCTTTTAAATGAACCCCTCAGCGAAGCGACAGATCAGCATGCTTAGTAACACAAAACGAGTAACAATAGCCTACAGAGGAACAGAATGGGAAAGCATCAACAACAGTAGAAGAGATCATGTATGTGTGTGCATGGGTGAACACATGAGCTAGGTAGTGATGGCAGTGTATTTTAAAGATTTAAGTGAGGAAGAGGAGGCAACAGACAAAGGGAAGTGATTCTATAATTGGGAGAATAAGGAGATGAATGAATGCAGATGGGGATCCAGCCTGGATTTTTTTTTTTTTAAGATTCAAGAAGTCAGAAATAAACGTATGTTTATTCAAACAGCATGAGGAATGAACTCAAGGCTGCTGGCTCTGACAGAGCACACCGACTTCACCCTCCCTAGCACAGAAATTATAACATAATACATCATTGCATAATATGCAGGAGTTTTGCAGTACCCAACAAACTTGGTGAGAGCCGCTTGAGGAACATATTGCACCTGCGGTGGCTTGGGAGAGGAGGGGGTAGGAGAGGGAAAGAGAAGCAAGACCAGACGTAAACTTCTATAAAATGGAGAGTCCACCAACCTGCAGCCAGTGGGAGTGGCAATCCCTCGGGGGGAGTCCTGTCTTGAAATTCCATGAGTGCAGAAAGCTTTGTTTTCAACTACATCAAAAGAATCAAAGTGGGAAGCAGGAGCACCAGTCCAAAGTTTGGAGCCATCTACTATATATATGGCAGTCCTTCTGTCCGTGTCTGTCTGTCTGTCTGTTTTTTTGTGATGAATAAGCTCCTAGACCAGTGAACCGATCTTGATGAAACTTTACACATATATAGAACTAACATTCAGCTCCAGGATGCGCTAAGCGGCTTTCCATAAAAATGAAAAAAATATATATTAAAAAAAAATAATAATAAGATTTCCATTTAAAAAAAAAAGGCTTTCGAATAGTGCGCCGGCGTATTAATCGTAACAAAAGGCTTCATGGTTAAAAACGCTAGGGTTTTTTGAAATACAAAATGTTCGTATTCGTTGACTTTTTAAACATACACATTCTCCTCCTGTTATAACAGCTTTGAAACCCGAAACATTATGCCACTGCAAAAGCGAACAAATTTGAATTCTCGAACTGCACGCGCACGGCAACAGCGACAGAGGCGTTCAGAGGTATGCCGTTTCATAATACACGTCTCCCAATTCTTACTTCAAGAACGGTTATAATTTTGACGTTATCAGGATAACAGGTGTAAATAAATCAAATACGTTGGGCCAGGCTGGGTTATGCCCGACGTATAAATTAAGTCACAAATGATGACATGAAACCAGCCTCACATTGTTGAGGCATTATGGGTTTTTTTTATCTGATGCGGCAATAAATCTTAACATTTTTGAACTCGAGTCTTCTGCATATAAAACATGGCGGGGAAAATATAATATTATAGTGGTGATGAAAAAAAAATAATGGTGGCAGCCTCTACAATTTTACAATTAACTGTGACATATACTCCTTCAGATCCACCGTCATCCACAGGATTCCCGTGCGGAGCACGGGTATCCCTGCTAGTACTCCATATAACTTTGTGTGGAAGCCTTGTACACCCCGATGAGCTCTGTGTGGCTCAGGAATGCCTTATCTCTCTGGAGAATACCCAAAGTGGTGACTGTCCGTTGATGCCAGTTTGTAGAGATGATAACAAAGAGCCAAAGGAACATAAATGTTGATACAGAGCACTGAAAATGCAATTTCCAACAGGTACAGCCATACAGGCAAAGGTAAAATGACAAGACAAGACCATTTCGGACAGTATTCTTATCTTTTGAGGTATATCACTTGGAGTACAATAGCCATATGCATCCGCTGATGAAGTTTTATCCACTAACAAATTTGTCTGCCACATCTCATCCATGTCCTTGATACTACAAAGAGCTGTTGTGGTGAGCCATTTCACTTCACACCCTCTTTTTGACTCCATTTACTGTCAAAATTAGCCTCCAAACATTTTTTTCTTCTGTTTATTATCTTCCCACATTATTTTTGTACAACCTTCAAAATTATGATCTCGTAGTCATGGAGAATATATGTTTTATGTTTCAACCTGATCGGACACGTGGTCTGGCAGCCAGAATTGTTTAATTTTTTTTTAATCTGTGTTCTTTTTTTATTTTTTGTTTTGTTTTTAATAAGACTCACTTGTCTGCATCTGGATGGGTTTAAGGGTCGAGGAGGAGCAGTTGAAACCCGAATCCTATCCAGGTTCCTCCTGATGAGTCCATCTTTATTTTTTGCTTCGTCAGGTTCCTTCTGCTGACTCCAATGCAGTATTTGATCTTACATTTGATTTGACTTGAATTTTTTTTTTTAATCCCATTCTGAACACAATTGCATAAAGAAGATGCCATGGGTCAAGTGTCCAATCAAAGTGGGGTTGTATCAAATCGGGATGCCTTGGTACTCAGTCATCACTGCCAGCAATTATTAAGTGGCAGTTGTAGTTATTAATTTATAATTATTCTCAGTGATGTTTTACTGCAGTAACATCCCAGCACACTATAATCACTTGAGTGAGTATTTGATGATTAAGCTGTGAGTTTATTCTTTGTAGAATATACCATCACATGTCATGAACAATGAAGAATTTCCTTTTCCTTATGTTTAAAGGATGCCTTAAACGTGAGAATAAATCAAAATGTAACTTTAAGCAAATTATTTATATATTACATAAGTCTGAAAATTGTAAATCCAATTCCATTCAAAATCTGAAAACGTCGAACTGCTTTCAATAGTCAGCTCGATAGACCCGTGAGGTTTTGAAAAATGACCATCTCCGGGCCATGTGTATCCTGTAGAGACATCTTGGCAGCTGGTTTGTGGGCTAGTTGTATTTTTACAGCCATTTCTGTTTGCTGGATCACAATCAATGCTGACATTCCTCGTTCCACTAACAGCACAATGGGCGTCTCGGGAAGACAAACAGAGGGCTGGTGCAGGCTGGGTGTGGGGCAACATTCCATCTCTTTCTCTCTCTCTCAAAGCTAGATAAGGTGGGGAGAGATGGCCTGTGCTCGTCAGGCCTCAGTGGTGTAGGGAGGACGATGGAAACTCATTTTGTCAGCGTACGTTCCTATGATTGTAAACAAAATATTGCAATGTCTTTTTACCTCTGCCACCGAATGTGGATGGACTTTGTTTTCACCCATCTGTCTGTCTGTTTCACTTTTAATTTTTTTTACGCCTCATCCTTTTCATAACTTTGTCTGTTTCTTGGTTGAAATATTGAGTGTGATATTGGTTTGAACCCAACAGTTTTGAAATTTGTTGCCTTTTCATGTCAGAACTTTTGACTGCAGTTGGAACACAAGAGGTAACATGAACAGGGTCTTTATATGCTGACTTATCGGTGTCTTTGTCTTCCCAGGTTAGGTTACATTTGCCTCTGTTTTTCCTTAAACACTGTCTTTTCTACATCTGAATTGTCTTTGGATGCCATTGCTGATTCTGGATGTTTGTAAACTGCCTTCATTATTGGTTGATAAGGTTTCCTTCTTATTGTTGAAAAAGTATGATTTAAAATATTGTTGTGAGCTAACAATGTGGCTGCAGACTTTGCAACCAACATTCATTGAGTGTGAAGTTGGACGAGATGTCCAGAGGTAGTGCTCTTATCCTGAGCTTCTCGTGTCGGTTTGATTCCCTCCCGACTATAAACTGATTGGTGCTTCGTAGGTGGGTGTTGTGTCCCAAAGTAATGTTAAGTGGAAAAGTATGTGTGTGTGGGTGGGGGGGGGGGGGGTGGGGATACAGAGCGAGACTGTGGTAAGTTCGTATGATCTGTGTTTCGCATTAGGGTTAGATTGCCATGTAACAGGGATCTGTCAGAGTAAGTCGTTTGTGACACGTGTCACTGAGGAGACAGTGTTTGTAATTTATACAGGGTAGACAGATTCATTGTGGATGTGTAAATACCTCTTGTTTGTAAGTGTTCTGGATAAGGACTTCCCATCGCAGAGGCACATGTGTCACAGTGTGCAACTAGGCCGATCTCTCTGGCCAGTGTGTGCCAACCATGACTGCGCCATGTGTATATATGGCGCCATGTGCGCCATATATACATACATAAACATAGTAGTGGGGTATGCTTTGTCAGCATACCCCACTAATATGTTCGACTACACATTGTGTAAGCATACGAACAGTGCTTCCCCATTGTTTTGGGTCGCTCATCTGCATTTGATTTTTCATTTATTTAAATTTTCCTTTACAGATGCTTTCCAATTAGTCCAGGAGCCCAGAAGGTTTATTCAAGTGAAAAGCGC
>CM068966.1:59406670-59422127 GCA_035128595.1 Eptatretus atami
GAGAGAGAGAGAGAGAGAGAGAGAGAAGGAGAAGAGAGAGAGAGAGACGAGAGAGAGAGACAGAGAAGACAGACACACACCAGGACAGAAGAGGACAGACACACAGAGAGACAGAGAGAGAGGGGACAGACACCAACAGAGAGACTATAGAGCCTATACTAGGGGAGAGGTGATGAGTTTTGACAGAAAGTATAGGTGAGTTATTACCAGAACCTTGAACAAGTTCCAAATACGCTGAACAAATCAGCTGCCATGAACAGTCAGGCCTGACTAGCCAGTGTTCTAGAAAACTTGGGCCAGAAAACTTTTTCCCAGGCCGTTCTCACAAGCAAGATGTGGAGTAATTGTGGCTGGTAAATAGTAGTAGTGTAGTATAGTAGTATAGTAGTAGTAGTAGGTTTTAGTAGTAGTCGGCAGTAGTAGTTTTCTGAAGTTTTTGAATAACTTCCCCAAGTAACTTTTAATACTTTTCCATGAGGCTCATTCCAAAAGTAGTCACCTCACACCTACTTCATCGGAAAAGTACCAGCGAACAAACTTTTTCAACACCATTGTCGACCGTCGTTATCTTGATTTAAACTCTAATTGCCTCTAACTTCCGTTTCTTGTCTCATCCTTTATAAAATGTTGCTGCTACATTTGCTGCCTGACAATCTCAAGCCACCTTCCACTGCGAATTATGGAGCTGGTAAAAGTCGAATGCTGGCATTGACAGGACTCTCTTTCTTTATCTCCTTCATCACCGTTGTACCAGGCTGCATCCACCAAATGTTCAACCTCTCTGGAGGTCCAGTTATATCAACTCTCGAAAATTCCGAACTGCTTCATAACTTGCTCCATTATTTAACTCCAATTGCTCATCCTTGCCTTCAGATCTACGTAGTGGGTTGTTGGTTGTTAGCACTCCTGCTCCTCCCTTGCAATGGAGGACATGTGAACACTCATTTAAACATGGCTAACAATGAGGATTTGACGAGGATGCTTCAGTCAACTTCTTCATGTTATTGAGGAATGTCCTTCCTGTGTATGTTAATGTTAACACTTTATTTCCTTATGTTCCAATAAAAATTCAAATAAAAATGATAATCAAATGAACCAAATCACTCCCAAAACTCCTGAATTGTGAAAAATTCAACATGTGCATTCCAAATTCGTCACTTTCTTTCAAAAAATACACGTGACTCCCTGAATTCGAATTTTCATTCTGGGTTGTTTGATTCCTTTGTTCACTTCTCCATTTCAATCTGCTTTTCCATCTTCCTGAAGTTATGTTTTCATGATTTGTGCCATTTATAGGATCTAGTTATCTCGCCAGAGGAAGAGGATATTGTGTTTGTGTACGTTTGTTTGTCTTCGTCTGTATTATTTCACTGTTTTTCCGCACAGAACATGAGGATGGTATTAATTACATTACCTTTAGGCTGGTTATATGTTATTAGTATATTTTGACTGGTTATTTAGAAATTCATAACCATGACCAAGGAGCAGCAACGATTGACCGTATCCTTGCTCTTCGTGTCCTCACGAACGCAGACGAGAAATTTCGCAGGCGGCTGCTTGCGCCCTAGTTGATCTCTGTAAAGCAGTTCGATTCAGTGGATCGGAGATGCCTCGACGGATTCTTGGTCTTCGTGGTACCACCAAAACCTTGATCGATCTGATGTCTGAACTCTACTCTGGTACTGAGAGTGCTGTGAAGATGTGGTTGGGTACCATCTCTGACTTATTTCCAGTTATTACATGAGTTCGTCAGGGGGTGCGTAACTGGCCCCCACACTTTTCATCACTTGTATGGACTGGATTTAGGGAAAGATGTCGGAGAGATCAGCTGCGGTGCATCGTTTGGAAATTGTCAAATCTCGGACCTTGATTTTTTGCAGATTGGAGCAGTCATCTTTGCGAGGACTTTAGATATCCTTTGGGGGCCCTCGAGGTGCGAATGAGGGAGTCGGGAGCCGCTGGATTACGGGTTCTTGGGTCAACACCTAAGATCCAGCTTTCGGTGACATCTTGATGCTGCTGTCCTGTCTCGTGCTGTAGTGTGGTGAGGATGTTGGAGTCGTGGAGAAGATTCACTTAACCTTGGCAGTGATATTCATGTCTCCTGCTGGCTGTGAGTCAGAGTCAATAGACGTTCTGGGTCGGGCCTGGGGAGTCATGGATCACTGGAATCATGGCGGTGGTGGCGCTGCCGTGGTACCTGTGCGGACCACTGGAGGACGAAAGTCCGAGGTCTTTCAGCGTCCTTGCGTACTTCCAGTCTGCTCTATGGATGCCGAGACTGGACTCTGACCAAGGATCTGAGACGGAGACTTAATTCATTTGGTACCAGGGCTCTCCTCGGGAAAATTTTTTCCCTTTTTGGCTAATCGCTGCGTCGGTTTTTGTGCCAAACGAGCGGTTGCCTGAGAGAGGACTCGATGAGATTTGTTACCTGCATATCCATGAGCGTCGTTGCCGGCTGTTATGGACATGCTGGCTCGTTTCCTGACGCTGATCCTGCTCACCAGATTTCTTCAGCGAGGGGAGTCTCATGAGTGGAGGAGGCCGTGGGACCGACCACGTGCCTCGTGGTTGACAGCAGGGTTGACCATCATCTTCAAGGAGATGGGGAGTGGGCCTGGGCTCTGCCGGGGGATGGCCAGACGGAGGCCCCTGGAAGACCGGCGGAAAGTGGACGCGCGACGCGCTGTTCTGGCACATGCTTCCCCATACCTACCTGACCTTTAGACCTATAAGACCCCCAATACCCTTAAGACCTTTGAAGACCCTTTAGTCCTTTAGAACACTGGACACTCTTTAAAGACCCCAAAGACCCTTTAAGACCATAAGACCCCTAAGATGCCAAAGACACATAGAATAGACCACCAAGACCTAAAACCCCTTAAAACCCTTAAAATCACCTTAAGACCCTTCAAGACCCGCTTGACCCTTTTAGAACCCAGACACTCAAGACCCTATAGACCCTTCGGGAATATAACACACCCTGTAGACCATATAGATAACGTGCCACACTTTTGGGGGATTCAATGCATCGACTGGGAACTATTAGGGATGTTATGAGACGTGTTTGGTCCCATGGGCCAGGAACTGTGAACCTGAATAGCACTTAAGTTCCTTGACTTTGCAAGAAAAATCATGGGACTTAGGGTGCTGATTCATGGTTTCAGCGGCCCACCAAGCTCATCGTTGGACTTGGTATTTCCAAACACTGGCGGATGTTGGCAAAGGAGATGGACATGTTCCTCGTTGATGGTCACTGGAGGCTGATCCAGAACTGCCGGGTCGACCGGAGTGCTCAGTTTCCTCAAAACATGACACCGCTTGTTGTGGCACTCTGAAGTTGCACCTTCAAATCAGGAGGAAAGGTACCATCCCAGCCTCGGAGTGGATGTTGGCAAGCTCAAGGATGACAGGGTAGCTGTGAGTTTTGCGACAGGCTGAGTGGAGATTTTGGGGGTCTGGGGTGCTTTGGGAGGTCCTGAGAGTTGCTGGAGTGCCTTCAAGAGACCACCGTCTTTGATGTTGCCGGTGGATCTCTCTGGAAACTCCCTCGGGCAAAAGAAAGAATTTTGTTCTCTCAAGGGGACACTGGATGCCATTGGACCAGAGGCGCAGGGCCAGCCTGAATGGCAGAGCTGAGGCTTTCAGGGAGCTGAGGTTGTAAAACTGGCTATGTACAGCTAAGGGTTACAAGGAGGCCCTATGTGCCGAGGAATATGGGAGGGGGTAGAGCATCACCTGTGGGTCAAGTGGATTCTCATTCCAGCTTACAGGGGACATTTCGCGCATTGCGTTTCATCCAAGCCCATCCCTCGGTGTACTGCAGTTGGCACGAGGATGGTAGGCTCTTGACAGAGGAGTCCGAAGTGAAGCCCGCGGGGTCGGGATTCTTTGAGCGGTTGTACCAGGCTGATTCCACCAGCTGGTCGAAGTTGGCGTCGGGGTGTTATACAATAACTGTTTTCTGACCCTCAATCAACTGTCGGCTCCACCTTCACTTGGGGAAACCACAGGTGCCGGTTGAACCGTTTGAAATGGGTAAAGCTCCAGGGCACTGTAGCTTCCATGCGAGCTTCTCAAGGCTAATGATGAAATGCTGCACTATGTCGTTGCATGCAGTTCTTGTGCTCTGCTGGACACAGGCATCATCCCAACTGGACTGGAAGAGAGGGCCTGTTGTCCCTCTCTTAGAAAGGAAGGGTGATCGCCAAGACTGCAACAACTTACCGAGGGTGGACGCTGCTCTCAGTGCCGGGCCAAGTCTGCTCGCGGATATTCTTGATCGGACGTCGCCCACCATCTGCTTGAGACCAGCGTCCAGAGCAGTCAGGTTTGTACACCAAAGAGGTCAACGATTGGACCGTATTCCTTGCGCTTCGGGTCCTCCCGAACACAGGACGGGAATTTCGGCAGGGCTGCTTTGCAAGTTATGTTGATCTCTGTAAAGCGTTCGATTTAGTGAATCGGGATGCCCTCGGTGGGGATTCTTGGTCTTCGTGGATGGCCACCAAAACTGATCGATCTGAATGTCTGAACTCTACTCTGGTTATGAGAGTGCTGTGAGATGTGGTGGTACCATCTCTGACGTATTTCCAGTTGTTACTGGAGTTCGGGCAGGGTGACTGTTACTGGCTCGACACTTTTCAGCACTTGTATCGGACTGGACTCTAGGGGGGATGTTGAGAGGATCAAGCTTGTGGTGCATCGTTTGGGATATCAAAGATCTCTGACTTTTATTTCGCATTGGATGCTGTATAATCTTTGCGGAGGACTTTAGATATTCCTTTTGGGGGCCCTTCGAGGTGCTGAATGAGGAGTCGGAAGCCACTGTATGATTGTTTCTGGGTCAAAACTAAGATCCAGGCTTTCATGACATCTTGGATGCTGCTATCTGTCTGTTGCCTGTTTGTGGTGAGGATTGTTGAGATCGTGGAGAGATTCAACTTACCTTGGCAGTGATATTCATGTCTCTGCTGGCTGTGAGTCAGGAGGTTCAATCGATGTCTGGGTCGGGCCTGGGGAGTCCATGGATTCACTGGGATAATGGGGGTGTGGCACTGCTGGGATAGTTGGATTCACTTGGATAATGGGGGTTGTGGCACCTGGCGGAGGATGAAAGTGCCAAGTTTTACATGTCCTTGCTGCTTCCAGTCTTGCTTCTATGGATGTGAGATTTGGGACTCTGGACAAGGTCTGAACGGAGACTTAATTCCTTTGTACCAGGTCTCTTTCGAGAAATCCTTGGCTATTGCTGGCGAGACTTTGTTAGTCCAACAAGAGGTTGTGAGAGAGACGCAAATGAGATTGTTATCTGCATTAGTCTGTGAGCTTTCAAGCTGCGGCTGTATGGACATGTGGCTCGTTTTTCCTGTCCTGCTCCTGCTCACCAGATTCTCTCAGCGAGGGAGTCTCCTTAGTGGAAGGAGGCCAATGGGCCGAGCCACGTGCTCGTGGTTGCAGCAGTTGATCGGCATCTCAAGGAGGAATGGTATGGGCGCAGGCAATCTGCCTGGGGGCATGGCCACGAATTGAGGCCCTGGAAGAGTCCGGCGGAAAAGTGGACGCTAGCGACGCACTTGCTCTGGGCAACCTGCTCCATACCTGGCTGACTTTTGAACCCCTATTCCTTCAAAAAAACCTTTTTTATACCCTTTGTGAGGCTCATATGAGAGGGCTAAACACACAATCACAACAAGGGGGACAGCAGACAAGAGGGGGCAGGAGAGCGAAGGACCAAAAACAGTGGGGAACAGAGACATTAGGAGATCTGCTGGAAGGAGAGGGATGGCTGGGCAACATGGGATATACAAGGTGGGACACCACAGGACTTTCAGGACCTTACACGACAGGAACTTTTGGAAGGGAAGGCAGGGGAATTGACGGAGGTGGGGTTTGGGTGGAGTAACGGCAGGGATAGAAAAGATCAAGGTTTTGGATGGAAGAAGATAAGAGTGTGCTGAACAGCTGTTTGAAACCTGGGAGCGAAAAATGGGATTGGAAAGAATGTGGGAGTTTATTCCAAAGGTGGGGAAAAGATGATGAAAGAGTGAAGGATGAGCAGTGATTTCGTGATTTTGATTAGTGTTTACCAGAGGAGGTTCTTGGCAGACTTGAGTGCCCTGCAGAAATATGGGGGGGGACATATCGCAGACAAAGCAGGGGGGCGAGACAGAGAGGAGATGGTAGAAGACGGAAAGACCACTGACCTGCTGCGGTGAAGAGTGAGAGGCCCAAGACTCAGCCTCACCGCGGGAGATACCAATGATCCTAAATGCCTTGGTTTCCACAGCGTGAACGCCGAGAAAGGTGGAAGCACGAGCACCAGCCAGAGGAGAGAGGGTACTCATTCAAGCTGCATACGAAAGAATGATCTCAGATAGTGAGATCCAGAAGATGAATGAAAAGGACTTCTTCAGCGATTGTTGAGGAAAGTAGATGGGGGGTTTCATGAGATGTCCTTTCAGAAGAGACCATTGTGAGAGTATGAATATGTCAGGATTTGAAAGGCATCTTCCACGTGTTGGAACAGTTTGTGATTTTATCCAAATCTGCATTGAGCAAAAGAAAGCTGCTGTTTGCCGGTCTGAGGGATGGACAGGATTGTCCGCATGAGGGTGAGTCATCATCAAAAGAGCATAAAACAGGATTTTCCACAGCAGTCGGAGGATCATTGAAGGAAAAAAAGAACAGGGGCCAACAACGCTGCCTTGAAGCCAATCAGGCAGATTTGATTAGATCCCCTGGAGAACAATGTGCCAAATTGATGTTGTGTATCATCATTGCACGATTCTCTCAAAATTTGCTGTTTATCTGCCCCACTAAGAAGTTGTTGTTTTTTTGTTGTTTTTTTACCTCCACCACGGAAGGTGGAGCGAGAATATATTTTCCCTGTCTGTTGGTCTGTTTATGAGGGACGATATCTCAAACGGTTCGGATGGATTTGACAAACTTGGTGGACAGATTGTTGTGTGTGTGACAAGGACGAATTAATTAGATTTTTGATGAAGATCCGTGTCTGAAAACGAGAATGTTTTTTCATTTTTTTAAGTGATTCTTCACATTGAAATATACGGGCCAAAAACGATATATAGCACCGATATCTCAAAAAGTTATGGACAATTCAGGACAATTTTAGTGGACAGGTTGGGTGTACTGCCAAAGGGCAAAAATCATTCGATTTATTGGTTTGGACGATCTAGATTCAGATCTGGATACAGAATTTTATTATTTTTTACCTCTGCCACCGAAGGTGGATGGACGGTAATATTTTCACCCGGTATGCGTTGTCTGTCTGTTAGTTTGTCTGTTTGTCCATGAGCAGGGATAGCTCAAAAAGTTTGTGGACGGATTCAGGACAAAACTTGGTGGACAAGGTTGCCATGTGTGACAAGGACAAAATTATTTTATTTTGGTTGAAGATCTGAATCTGGATCGGATCCGGAATTTTTTAAGTGATTCTTCACCATTGATGATAGGGCTAAACCATATATAGCCAATATTCTCAAAAGTGTGGACGGACTCAGACAAAATTTGGGGACAGGTTGGGTGTGTGGACAAGAATGAATTGATTCCATTGTGGAGATACAATCCTGAAGTTGAGAATTTTTTAAAACTCTATATAGCATGAAATTATATATATAAAAAATAGCCAAAACAATATAGTTGCGATGAAATTCAAAAGCTGTGGACAAGTTTTGACAAAACTCAAGGTGTTATGGTTGGGTAGGTGAAAAGAACAAGTCAATTCCGATTTTGAGTTTGAGAGTCCGAATCCAGATCCGGGCCTATCAGTGGAAAACAAAACGTCAGTTCAGCCTGTACAATCTTTGCTGAGTGCCATTCTAGTTGTTATTTCTGTTACTGCTCTTATTAAGTTGCCTATGTAAAAGGTGCATTGATGTCGGCTTTTGAAGGACTCACTTGCGTGTTTGCCATCCATTCACAGAGACAGCGGGGGATGGTATGATCTGGAAGCGACTTCCCAGCCCGCTCAGGCTCAGAGTCTGGCTCCAGCAAAGTGACTCCTTGCTCAGATCAAGTCTTCTCCCCAGCGTTGATCTCTGCACCACACCTCCTGAGTATGACAATGACGAAAGATGATGAAAGAGAGAGAGGTGACAACGGAGAAATGGAAACAGCAATAGTTTCTGGTGGCAGGATATTTCAAGAAGAGCTGACTTCAGTCCTTCACTTTTTGCTAGAAGCCTACGTTAATGACAAATGCACGCCAAATGTTCGCTCATGAACGGTGGCAAACAACCCGGCACAAGAATTGTTGCACCACAATCCGTTGCTGGCCAGAGGAAATAGAGGCAACCACACAGATAGCTCATGGTGTGCCTCCAACTATTCCCATTGCCAATGAGTCGCAGATTTGAAAGCAAACACAAGAATTAGAAAATGTTGCCAAAGTTCTCAGATTATCTTCACATCAAACCAATTATAGACGCTTAATACATCAATTTTCCAAAAGCAAGCCAACATTTTCACCCAAATTAAAGTCCCTGATTAAGCAAGCAAACGAAGAATAGTGAAACAAGACCATCAAAATGAATTCCAACAAAGTTCAGAAAACCAAGTGCCTGGTTAGTACCGAAGAGTTCCCGTGTCTTTAAACTTCCTCCATCAAATCGTCAACACCTACACAATCATCAAAAGCTCCCAGGCAGTGCACCCGGGCTTCTGATTACTGCAAAGCCTCCGAAGAATCGCCTCTCCCCACAATGACTGGGAACCCTTAGGAAAGACCACCTTGCAAGTCTTTCTGAATGTTCACCTTCACCACAAGTAAAACTCAATCGCAGCCTCTTCATGGTGAGTTACTGTGGTGAGTGTTTGAGCATATCTTCCATCAATGTGGTATTTCATTTGTGACAGTACTTGTGCAAGTACTAATATGAAATGTTTCTTCCTTTGTCTCTTCATGTTCCTGTCGCGTAGGTTGATAATGTTGTGATGAGGTTCCTACAAGAGCCTTAAATACCTGTAGAAATATAAATTGTCATATACGTTTGGATAAAAGGGGAGGGTGGATTTGCGGTTGGGATGAGTGTGAAAATACTTGAAGGAACGTAACTTGCTTATACGTTTCACATCTGAGCTTTTTATTTTCAATCAATTATAATCGACTCAAAAATAGTTGTCATCGTGCTTCTCAGATAATGAGTTGTAAGATTCCTGGTTTGCTTTTCTAAATAGAGAGAGGCAGTGTGTGCTGCTACCCTGGCCAAATCCCACATTCCTGCTCTTCATTTCCCGGACAGAATATACTGTGGCTTACCTTATGTTATGCCAGTAGAAATGAACCCATGCCAGTGTTGATGCCAAGCAGCAATTTGCTTCAGAATCTCGTAAACCTCCATTCTGTGGATAATGTAAGGACAATATTAAATACTGCTTATTACAAGGATACAATCACTTGGGGAAAAGGAAGTCAAAAGTACACACACACACAGCACACACACACACCACACACACACACACACACAGCACACAACTAGAAAAAGCCACACAAGCCAGAGCACTATCAAATAGGTCAATCCTATAATGGGAATTCAATGTAGGGAGATAACTCCAGGGGGGCAGTTAAACTCTCTAATCAGGAGTTTCATAACCATGACAACCAAGCAATATCAGAAAGGTGCAGTATTTTCAACAAGCTGTGTAACGTCGTCAATACGATGCGATGTAATGCTTATAGTTTTTAGCATTTAGAATATACAAAACAGCACCATGGCCAATGCGCACATAAATGTCACTATGAATGAGTTCCGTAATATTAATTGACATATTTCTTACCAAGTTTTTCTGGCCTCGCATCCATTTTTTGGAATGATAAAAACAGTGGGATTGATAATTCTGTAATTCTACATTGCTCGTGGGAGTTGAACTTTCACCAAAAGGTCGTTGTGTATATGGGTTTCCTTTTCTTGTCTAAACAGCAAGATCCGTCCAGAGGATCTGCACAGGACATCATTGGCCTTAGTTGCTATCTCAATTTGATAACTTGCATTTATTCTCAGAAACTACACACACAATTGTGATGAACTTGACGAAAAGACCTTCATCACCCATGTGGTACCAACATTTGTTTCATGACATTAGAAAAATCGGGCCCTCGGGGATTCTACGTGGCGGGTTGCCCCCCAAATATGTATTTGTTTCTTCTCTGAAACCACACACACAATGTTGATGAAACTTGACCACTGCCTTCATCACCATACGCACTAAAGTTTGTTCATGGCATTTAAAAAAAATCATAGACAATTACTTTCTTCTCCCTTACAAAATTTTGTGGGTCATCCATGCTACCAAATTGTTCCTGTGATTCTTATCCAGGTGCTACGAGGTGAGCACCCTAGGGTATTGCCCCTATTTTTTTTATAATGTTTTGACACCTCGATTGAGATTCACAGATAGACTTGCAATATGTTTGTGAAGACAACATGGTGTCTTTTTAAATGAACCCTCAGCGAAGCGACAGATCAGCATGCTTAGTAACACAAAACGAGTAACAATAGCCTACAGAGGAAACAGAATGGGAAAGCATCAACAACAGTAGAAGAGATCATTATGTGTGTGCATGGGTGAACACATGAGCTAGGTAGTGATGGCAGTGTATTTTAGAGATTAAGATGAGAAGAGGAAGGCAACAGACAAAGGGAAGTGATTCTATAATTGGGAGAATAAGGAGATGAATGAATCAGATGGGATCCAGCCTGGATTTTTTTTTTTTTAGATTCAAGAAGTCAGAAATAAACGGTATGTTTATTCAAAACAGCATGAGGAATGACTCAAGGCTGCTGGCTCTGACAGAGCACACCGACTTCACCTCCCTAGCACAGAAATTATAACATAATACATCATTGCATAATATGCAGGAGTTTTGCAGTACCCAACAAACTTGGTGAGAGCCGCTTTGAGGAACATATTGCACCTGCGGTGGCTTGGAGAGGAGGGGGTAGAGAGAGGGAAAGAGAGCAAGACCAGACGTAAACTTCTATAAAATGGAGAGTCACCAACTGCAGCCAGTGGGAGTGGCAATCCCCTCGGGGGAGTCCTGTCTTGAAATTCCATGAGTGCAGAAAGCTTTGTTTTCAACTACATCAAAAGAATCAAAGTGGGAAGCAGGAGCACCAGTCCAAAGTTTGGAGCCATCTACAATATATATGGCGTCCTTCTGTCCGTGTCGTCTGTCTGTCTGTTTTTTTGTGATGAATAAGCTCCTAGACCAGTGAACCGATCTTTGATGAAACTTTACACAATATAGAACTAACATTCAGCTCCAGGATGCGCTACGGGCTTTCCATAAAAATGAAAAAAATATATATTAAAAAAAATAAAATAAGATTTCCATTTAAAAAAAAAAAGGCTTTTCGAATAGTGCGCCGGCGTATTAATCGTAACAAAAGGCTTCATGGTTAAAAACGCTAGGGTTTTTGAAATACAAAATGTTCGTATTCGTTGACTTTTTAACATACACATTCTCCTCCTGTTATAACAGCTTTGAAACCCGAAACATTATGCCACTGCAAAAGGGAACAAATTTGAATTCTCGAACTGCACGCGCACGGCAACAGCGACGAGAGGCGTTCAGAGGTATGCGCGTTTCATAATACACGTCTCCCAATTCTTACTTCAGAACGGTTATAATTTTGACGTTATCAGGATAACAGGTGTAAATAAATCAAATACGTGGGCCAGGCTGGGTTATGCCCGACGTTAAAATTAAGTCACAAATGATGACATGAAACCAGCCTCACATTGGTTGAGGCATTATGGGTTTTTTTATCTGATGCGGCAATAAATCTTAACATTTTTGAATCGAGTCTTCTGCATATAAAACATGGCGGGGAAAATATAATATTATAGTGGTGATGAAAAAAAAATAATTGGTGCAGCCTCTACAATTTTACAATTAACTGTGGACATATACTCCTTCAGATCCACCGTCATCCACACAGGATTCCCGTGCGGAGCACGGGTATCCCTGCTAGTACTCCAGTATTAACTTTGTGTGGAAGCCTTGTACACCCCGATGAGCTCTGTGTGGCTCGAATGCCTTATCTCTCTGGAGAATCCCAAAGTGGTGACTGTCCGTTGATGCCAGTTTGTAGAGATGATAACAAAGAGCCAAAGGAACATAATGTTGATACAGAGCACTGAAATGCAATTTCCAACAGGTACAGCCATACAGGCAAAGTAAAATGACAAGACAAGACCATTCGGACAGTATTCTTATCTTTTGAGGTATATCACTTGGAGTACAATAGCCATATGCATCCGCTGATGAAGTTTTATCCACTAACAAATTTGTCTGCCACATCTCATCCATGTCCTTGATACTACAAAGAGCTGTTGTGGTGAGCCATTTCACTTCACACCCTCTTTTTGACTCCATTTACTGTCAAAATTAGCCTCCAAAACATTTTTTTCTTCTGTTTATTATCTTCCCACATTATTTTTGTACAACCTTCAAATTATGATTCGTAGTCATGGAAATATAGTTTATTATGTTTCAACCTGATCGGACACGTGGTCTGGCAGCCAGAAATTGTTTAATTTTTTTTAATCTGTGTTCTTTTTTTATTTTTGTTTTGTTTTTAATAAGACTCACTTGTCTGCATCTGGATGGGTTTAAGGGTCGAGGAGGAGCAGTTGAAACCCGAATCCTATCAGGTTCCTCCTGATGAGTCCATCTTTATTTTTTGCTCTTCGTCAGGTTCCTTCTGCTGACTCCAATGCAGTATTTGATCTTACATTTGATTGACTTGAATTTTTTTTTTTTAATCCATTCTGAACACAATTGCATAAAGAAGATGCCATGGGTCAAGTGTCCAATCAAAGTGGGGTGTATCAAATCGGGATGCCTTGGTACTCAGTCATCACGCCAGCAATTATTAAGTGGCAGTTTGTAGTTATTAATTATAATTATCTCAGTGATGTTTTACTGCAGTAACATCCAGCACACTATTAATCACTTGAGTGAGTATTTGAGTGATAGCTGTGAGTTATTCTTTGTAGAATATACCATCACATGTCATGAAACAATGAAGAATTTCCTTTTCCTTATGTTTAAAGGATGCCTTAAACGTGAGAATAAATCAAAATGTAACTTTAAGCAAATTATTTATATATTACATAAGTCTGAAAATTGTAAATCCAATTCCATTCAAATCTGAAAAACGTCGAACTGCTTTCAATAGTCAGCTCGATAGACCCGTGAGGTTTTGAAAAATGACCATCTCGGGCCATGTGTATCCTGTAGAGACATCTTGGCAGCTGGTTTGTGGGCTAGTTGTATTTTTACAGCCATTCTGTTTGCTGGATCACAATCAATGCTGACATTCCTCGTCCACTAACACACAATGGCGTCTCGGGAAGACAAACAGAGGGCTGGTGCAGGCTGGGTGTGGGGCAACATTCCAGCTCTTTTCTCTCTTCTCAAAGCTAGATAAGGTGGGGAGAGATGGCCTGTGCTCGTCAGGCCTCAGTGGTTAGGGAGGACGATGGAAACTCATTTGTCAGCGTACGTTCCTAGATTGTAAACAAAATATTGCAATGTCTTTTTACCTCTGCCACCGAATGTGGATGGACTTGTTTTCACCCATCTGTCTGTCTGGTTTCACTTTTAATTTTTTTTACGCCTCATCCTTTCATAACTTGTCTGTTTCTTGTTGAATATTGAGTGTGAATTGGTTTGAACCCAACAGTTTGAAATTTGTTGCCTTTTCATGTCAGAACTTTTGACTGCAGTTGGAACACAAGAGGTAACCTGACAGGGTCTTTATATGCTGACTTATCGGTGTCTTTGTCTTCCCAGGTTACATTTGCCTCTGTTTTTCCTTAAACACTGTCTTTTCTACATCTGAATGTCTTTGGATGCCATTGCTGATCTGGATGTTTGTAAACTTCATATTGGTTGATAAGGTTTCCTTCTTTTATTGTTGAAAAAGTATGATTTAAAATATTGTTGTAGCTAACAATGTGGCTGCAGACTTTGCAACCAACATTCATTGAGTGTGAAGTTGGACGAGATGGTCCAGAGGTAGTGCTCTTATCCTGAGCTTCTCGTTGTCGGTTTGATTCCCATCCGACTGTAAACTGATTGGTGCTTCGTAAGGTAGGGTGTTGTGTCCCAAAGTAATGTTAAGTGGAAAAAGTATGTGTGTTGTGGGGGGGGGGTGGGGGATACAGAGCGAGACTGTGGTAAGTTTCGTATGATCGTGTTTCGCATTAGGGTTAGATTGCCATGTAACAGGGATCTGTCAGATAAGTCGTTTGTGACACTGTCACTGAGGGACAGTGTTTGTAATTTATACAGGGTAGACAGATTCATTGTGGTGTGTAAATACCTCTTGTTTGTAAGTGTATCTGGATAAGGACTTCCCCATCGCAGAGGCACATGTGTCACAGATGTGCAACTAGCCGATCTCTCTGGCCAGTGTGTGGCCAACCATGACTGCGCCATGTAATATATGGCGCCATGTGCGCCATATATACATACATAAACATAGTAGTGGGTATGCTTGTCAGCATACCCCACTAATATGTTCGACTACACATTGTGTAAGCATGCGAACCGTGCTTCCCCATTGTTTTGGGTCGCTCATCTGCATTTTGATTTTCATTTATTTTAATTTCCTTTACAGATGCTTTCCAATTAGTCCAGGAGCCCAGAAGGTTTATTCAAGTGAAAGCGCACAGAACGTTGACCTCATGGGCTGATGGGGTCATCCACGACATCACAAAAATGCATTGCTGCCCGGGTCTGACCCGTGGCTTTCCCCCCGAAATCACTCAATTAGTGACCGCATTACTGAAAAACCTAATTCCTCTAATATCTAAACCTATGCATGATAATATCACGAATAAAGTGTCCATACCTAGTTTCTGGTCAATATTACCCTGATGCTATGCATATTGCTAGAAAATGTATAGTTCACCACGTAAATGCCATGTGTCACACTAAATAGCGACGCCATTACCGAAACCTCACTATCTGAAAAACTGGCGTGATAATATCACAAAATAAGGTGTCTATACCGATATTTTAATGGTCAATCATCACCTGACACCTGTGTTATTACTGGAAATGTGTAGTTTACCATGTAAATGTTGTAGCCCACCCGTCATTAAGCGACCCATTACCGAACAACGATATATGGAAAACTTGCAAATCGCAGTCACATCATTACTTGACGTCCTCTTGGCATTACAAGTCTTCTCTATCACATTCGTCACTCTCATCACTGTCCTCACTCCAAGCATTATCTGACTCTTCCTCATCTACTGAATTATCTTCCACGCCATCCCTAAAATCCTCATGTGGGCCTGTGAGGGACTCTGGAACTGAAGTTCCTGGATTCCAGTTTAGTTCAAAGTCGTTTTGAGACAACTTCCATCCATAGTCTGTCGGACTCGCCCCACCAGTTGGATCTGTCTGATCAGCTCT
>CM068966.1:59423598-59442507 GCA_035128595.1 Eptatretus atami
TCCGGTAAAAAGTTTATGTGTTTTATAGATAGCTTCCTCTCCCTTGTCTAATGGGTAATAAATGTAAATGCGCTGTGAGTTACTTTGATAGGGTTTTCTTTTATTTTTTACACCTTCCCCTCACTCTGATCGGCGCCATTGTTCTTCGTGCGTTCAACACGAACGTGGGAGGGGGGGCCTGGCCAATCAGGGACCTCACCACCCTCAGATCGAGACTCCGCACAGAATGAGAGGGTGGGCCCCTTGGCCAATCAGGAGCCTCACCACCTCAGATCGAGGTCCGCCCAGAATGAGAGGGGTGGGCCCCTTGGCCAATCAGGACCTCACCACCTCAGATCGAGAGCGGGGGAGGGCGGTACGTTCCCCCCCCCCCAGACAGGGTGAATAAGGGCCGCGGGCGTTCGGACAGGGCGGCGCTTGTCTTGGTCGTCGTCGTGCCTTGGTGGTCGTCTGGTTGATCGTCGTTTTCGCGTCGTGTAGAGTGGTTTTTTGGTGATCGTCTTGGCCGTCGTTCTCCTCCTCCTCCTCCTCCTCCTCCTCCTCCTCCGCAGATCGAGTCAGCTTGAAGACCACACGAGGTGTGGAAAGGTCCCAGACAGACCCTGGTCTTTAGCCCGACTGTCCTGGAGGTCCATTAAAGACCATTTGGTCGCGATTCTTTGGGTGTGTGTGCGTGTGTGTGTCCGCGTGGCCCGTCTGCAAAGTAGTGAAGTTGTATAAGTGCTTTTTGCCTGTATATACGTGCATTTTAATATTCGGTTTAACTCTGCTTCTTATGTGCTTCCTCGTTCCCCAATTATTGTTGTATAAATAAACCCCATTTGTTCAATGTATCAGCTCGTTCGTGTCCTTTTCTCCATTGGTTCGACTAACGTGTGTTTGAGAATTAGTACGGCCGTTCGGGCCGGTAAATTGTCATTTGGTCCGGCTCGACTTTGGTAATTCCGCTCGGTTACGCTGGATCTGAGTCGGCGATCGCGACTCGATTCGGACAACGTCGGCGAGGGTGAATTTCCCTGGTAGTTGGACACGTGGGTATTTTAGGTAAATTGAAATTGGCAATCGACCCTACCCACGTGGTCGACCTCATTGGCGAACTTCGGTCCGATAGAGGCCCGTCGGCTCCGGAGTTATCCGGGGTGACGACCTATACATTCGGGTGATCGGTCGAGCCGACTCTGCAGCTCCATCTAGCGGTCGTGCTCGCGGCCGACGCCCGACCCCGCAACAATATTTGCCTTCTGGGCCCTCAGCTGTTCTGATTAGCCTGGTGTTGGCTTAGTGGTTAGGGTGGTGGCTTGGGATCCGAGGGTCCTGAGTTCAAGCCCTGTTGGCCGCTGAATTAAAATACACCAGGAGGTTGACTCAGCCTGTCATCCTTCTGAGGTTGGCAAAATGAGCACCAGTATACTGGTAAGGGGGACCACTGCATCAGTGGCATAGCCACGTCCCAACCAATGATGCAACCAGCAGCCACAGGTGCAGACTCGATAGAAGAGAGAGAGAGCTGTTCTGATCTCTTCCAAGGTGTTCGAAAACTGTTCACTTTGAATTGCCTTTTGCTGTCTAGCAGCATTTTGGCTGGTTTCCCACTTGCTGGAATTGATACACTTCAGGGCACGTTTCTTTTCTCCTCTTTCTTTGCAAATTATACAAAAAATTTGCCATGATCTGTAAATAACAAAAAGGGACAGACCAATGCATTATTTGCTACATTGTAAAAAAGACAGAGATTGGTACGACTCCAGTCGGCAACTTTTAGTGTGAATCAACATTTTCAAGCACTCGAGTTGGCATTGTAATATTTCACCATAAAACATGGGTGTAGACACCTTATTTGTGATTTATCATGCAGTGTTTTTCCAGATATTAATGAAAATGGGGTCCCGCAATGGCGTTGCTAACTGAGTGGGTGAACTAACATTTACACGGTAAACTATACATTTTCTAGCAATAAAATGGGTGTCAGTGTAATGATTGACCATGAAAACATAGGTGTAGACACCTTATTCGTTTATTATCATGCATATTTTTCCAGATATTAGCAAAATAGGTTTATCGGTAATGGCGTACCAATTGAGTGATTTCGGGGGGAAAGCCACGGGTCAGACCTGGCAGCAATGCCATTTTTGTGATGTCGGTGGATGAACCCATACATGCCCATGAGGTCAATCGTTCCGGCGCTTTTCACTTGAATAAACGTCTGGGCTCCTGGACTAAATGGTTCTGTGATATTTCTGGTGTATTGGTTGATGTCCATCGGCATCCACAAATTACCTGCTTCCCTCATTGTTTGGTCGCTCACCTGCATTTATTTTTTCATTTATTTATTTTCATTTATTTATATTTCATTTACAGATGCTTTCCAATGGTTTCTGTGATATTTTATGGTGTATCGGCTTTGATGTCCGTCAGCACACAAAATTACCATACTCCATTGTCTCGGGAGACTAACCTGCATTTTTTCATTTATTTTTTTTGTTCATTTATTTATTTATTTTCATTTATTATGTTTCTTTCAGATTTTTTTCCGATGGTTCTTTGATTTATGTTTTTCCAGTGTGTCCGCTTGATGTCCACCAGCACGCAAAATTTCAGCTTTCTACCTAACCAGAAAGGTCCCGATCTTTAATATCAGTCAGTGAGTGAGTGAATCAGTAATCAGTGAAAGAAAGAGCTTTATATATTAGATTTAGGAACATCATAAAACTTGCAGTGTTAGTGTGAAAAAAAATTCTGTTGATACTCTGAAGACTCAATAGCTCAGTGAGCTGTCACTGGCATAAGTTATGAGGTGCTTGGGTTTGAGTCCTGGTTTTTGAGTTGGACTTTTTTCATATTAGTCCCATGTTGGAAGTTATTCCTCTTTATTAAATTTCTATACATAGTTTATCTCGACAGCACACTCTACTGCAGACGTTGGCCATTAATAAAAGCTTGCAGTGTTTGTATGACATATTTCTGAGGATATCCAGAAGACTCAATAGCTCAGTGGGCTGTCACGCGGCCGGGTAAGTGATGATACCCCTGGATTGAGTTCAGAATTTTTTCACTCAACCCACAGGATTTATCATGTTTATTAAATTTTTTAATATATATACACAAACCCGCACACATTCAGTGGCCCGCAAAGTATTCACCCCCTAGCAATAACACCACATGATGATTACGAATTATGCTAAAACATTTTTCCAAATGAACTTTTTTTATTTATAACTGAAGAAATCAAACTAATCAATGTTATAGTTGAAAAGGTTACATGTCAAGATTACCTGCAAAACACAAGTACAAATCAAATTCACTGGTTGTAAAAGTATTCAGCCTCTATGTCAGTACTTGGTGAAGAACCTTTTGAAGCAATGAACTGCGGCATGATTGTTTTGGAGGAGATCTCTACCAGCCTTACACAGTGAGATGGTGAAATCTTTACCCATTCTTCACGTGAAAATTTGCTCTAGTTCGGCCAAGTTTGATGGGGAATCGTCCATGGATGCAATCTTCAAGTCTCCTCATACATGTTCAATTGGGTTCAAGTCAGGACTTTGACTGGGCCCTCAAGAACATTTATTTTCTTCAGATTCAGGCCACTCCGTGTGGCTTTAGCTTTGTGCTTTGGATCATTGCCCTGCTGTGATGTAAATATCCTACAGAGTTTCAGATTCATGGCTGACTCAAACAGATTTTCATCAAGATTCTCCTTGTACTTTGCACCATGCATTGTTCCCTTGTAGCCTGACAAGCTTGTCATAGTAGAGGTTCCCACAATAGGGTCCCGTGACGCGTTTTTCCGGGACCAAGTTTGAAGGTTGATTTTAGTCAATTTTGAGGTGCTGATTAAAATGAGCTGGGGTGAACCTCGTGAAAATGTGGGATAACTGGCCAGATGCGAAATTCAAAATGGCCGCCATGCTACTTCCAGTATATCAAAAATTGCATATCTTTGGTTCTACATGTCTGATTTTTATGATTTTTGGTCAAAATATATGTTTTGAAGGTCAAGGATGTCATATATTACCATTCAGATTGTTATATTTAAGGGTTAAAGTCACAAAATATAAATATAACTTTTAGATTGTTTTTGTAAATGATGCCTATGGTGTGGAAAATTCCATCAAGACAGTGAGCATGAGCGTCGTAAATCCACGACAGCATACAGAGATGGGTCCAGAAATGTGTACATGAAAACATCAGATAGGTTTCCTGCCACAAAGAACTTCCAGGTGCTGTTCAGCAATCAGGGAAACAAACAAAGGCTGCAAAAGTTCTAAAGGATGAGTTCACCAAGCTTGTAAAGAACATAGAGAAATTGACTTTGTGTACTCCATCAGGCAAAATTGTTGGAACATGTCCTCCGGAGAAAGGATGGAAGAATTTGAATGTAGTCACATTGAGGCGGACACAATGCTGTTCTTCATCTATTCACAAATCCGAAAAGCAGGAAAAATGGAGACAGTCGTGATTGATGCCGAGGACACAGATGTAGTGATTCTTTCTGCAATATGTTGCAACATCAACTGGAGGGCACCCTTGCTATCAAACGGAAAGACAAAATCATCAGCTGCAGAGGACCATTGCTCTGATGATGTAGCTGAAATATTAATCCCATTACACATCCATATGGATCTGATAACAAATCTGCTCTTCTATGGACATGGGGAAACAACAGTTATGAAAAAGGAACAGGAACTCAGGAGGCACGCAATCTTTTGAAAGATGTTGGCAAACACTTCCAGTGACACAAGAGGTGATTCAGCAAATGGCCACATTCACTATTAGACACATCTATAATGACACATCAGTAAAACGTTAGGTGAAGCCAGAGCACGGAAGTGGGTCAGATGAAAAACAAGTCCACGTCCCGCATCCCACCAGATCCAGATTCTCAACAATCTGCATGTGACGCGAGTTAACTACCAAGTTTACATTCAACTAAACTATGACAAGCCGGATGCACCCCATCCACCACCATGGATGGACAATGAAAGACGGTAGATGTGTGTCAGTGAGGTATACCCATGATGCACTCCAAGAAGTTTACATGACTTGGTTGAACAAGACAGAACATTGTTGCAGCGATGATAAGGCTGAAAGTAATGATGAAGTTTGTGACTCTGGAGCCAGCGACTCAGATAGTGACTGAAGATTACATGTATGTGTTTTTCAATGGAGATTTCATTTCATTTCATTTACAACTGTAAAAACATTGCCACAGTCAAAATAAAGAGATGTTTAATATTATTTTATTATGACTGTCTTAGATAAAAGACAGTTTGGACAGTACATCAAACTTTGGTCAATGCAAAATTACAAGAATACTTACCGGAAAGCGTCAATTGCCGGGAATTTAGATAATTCATGTTTTATTTCATTTTTCCATTGAAACACTGTTGCTCTACAGACAAAATGAAGGAATGTTTGATATTCTTTCATCATATTACTGTTCTAGATAATGTACAGGAGGGACATACAAAAGAATGGTATAACCTATTTGAACAGTGTAAAAGTTGAGAAATTGATATTATGTACACCATCAATGTTCTGAAAATAAAGACAATGAATTGCGTCTTCTCTCTTGTCTCAATTTGTTGTGCACTCCCACATATAAACAAACATTTACTGCATGAAAAGATTCACTGCCAAGTAATATTATGAGAAGAAAATTGATTTTTTACTAATTTTCCAGATGTTACTCGACGACAATATTGGATTTGGCCCCCGAAAAGTTATATTTCATATTTGTGACTTAACCCTTAAATATACCAATCTGGAATGGTAATATATGACATCCTTGACCTTCAAAACATATATTTTGACCCAAAAATCATAAAAATCGGACATGTAGAACCAAAGAATATGCAATTTTTTGAACATACTGGAAGTAGCATGGCGGCCATTTTGAATTTTCGCATCTGGCCGAGTTAGCCCACATTTTCACGAGGTTCACCCAGCTCATTTTAATGCAGCACCCTCAAATTGACTAAAATCAACCTTCAAACCTTGGTCCCGGAAAACGGTCACGGGACCTATTGTGGGAACTCTACTATCAGTCCCTGCTGATAAAAAAGCAGCCCCAAACATGATATCGCCACCACCAATGCTTGACAAGTAGAGATGGTGTTGGTAATGTGCAGTGTTAGGCTTGCACCGAGATATTTGAATTTCGACCAAAGTGTTCCATTTTTGTCTTGTCTGATGCAAAACATTTCTCCACATGCCTGCAGTATCATTAAGATGTTTTTCATAAACTCTATACAAATTTTTATGTGCGCCTTTTCAAGTAATGGCTTCTGTCTTGCTATCTGTTCATGGAAGCCAGCTTTGTGAAGGGAATGGGACATTGTTTAATTGATGAACACTACCCCCATCTCGGACATAGAGCCTTGCAGATCTTTCAAAGTCATTATTGGATTTACAGTGACACCTCAAACCAGTTTCCTGCTTACCCTGCTGATGAGTTTGGATGAGCGACCTGTTCTGGGTAGGGTGTGGGTGGTATGATACATCTTCCACTTTTTAATGATGGATTTTCACCATACTCAAAGGGACAAATGAGTCACTTTGAAATCTTCATATAATCCTCTCCTGAACAGTGCTTCTCACCACTTTAGGTTGCAAAAGTATTCAGCCTGCTGATTCAATAACTCAATGGAATTTGTTTTTCCGCTTGATGCGTTGGAGAGCTTCTTGTCCTTCATGTTTGCTTGTTGGTTGACCAAGTGAGTTACACCTTAAAACTCCTTAGATAAGTGGGGAGCGTAATTTTTAAAATTAAACCACTGATTACATGCAGATGAAACCTATTACACTTATTTTGTAACCTTTCACCATAATTTGCTCCTGACGTGATTTAGGGTAAATTACGCAAAGGGGTTGAATACTTATGCAACTGAGAATCATCTGATTTTTCTCTGTTAATTAAGCCTATACACATTTTATCTGCATTTTTTTTTTTAGCTTTAATCATTGTGGACTAGTTTGTGAAGACTATATATTAAGTTTGATTTTTAAAAGAATCATGAAATAAGCTCAGGTTGCGTCAAAATGTGAAAATTTTGGAGGGGGCTGTGAATACTTTTGCAGGCCACTGTATATGTATATATACAGTATATATACAGTATTTATGTATATATAACTGTATATATATTATTATATATATATTTATATATATATATATATATATATATATTATTATATATATAATATATATATATATATGAAGACCACAAGGGGAAAACCAGAGATGTCACTTTTTATAAATTTCAGGGTTATTGCACCTGCCAAATAGTTGGCAACATAAGGTTTCCTCACAATATTATTACTTTAACAAATAACCAGGTGTCACATAATTTATATTGTATAAAAGTTTAGCCGTGCAATGAAAAAACAAGTGTTGTTAAAGCTGACAAGTAGAAACCCAGAGTTGTCAGTACTTTACTCCTGGTTAATCTCCTTTCATTCATGTTAACTGTTCCACCATAATATTCAGAGTTTGAGAAACTAAAAAATGAAAGGTTGTAAACTTTCACAGCATAAACTCTGAGCACTACAATAGCCTATTTGGTTTATCATGGGCTCCGTAGTTGGTGCATATCGTGATTCAAGCCTGGTCCAAACTTTATTGTGACTTTTATGGGACCCACACCGTGGCTTAATGGTTAGCGTGTCTGAGTACCCATCCTCATTCGATGTACCCACTGCCCAATCAACCATGCTTAGGTATATGAGGGAGTCACATGAGGTTGACTTCGCTATCGCGGGGATGGGTTTATCCTTGGTTTCTCCCGGTTTTCCATCATATTAAGTAGTACGGAGTAAGAAATGGAGAATCCGTCGTCATATAAAGCGAAATACCCTTGAGTATGGCGTTGAAACACCAATCACACAAAAAACAATGACCGTTTAATGTTGAAAAAAATAATCTGTGATCACCAAAGTCATGTAATGTATGCTATAACCAACAGCATGAATTTGCTACACATCCTGGGTTAAAAATTGCATGGCAATTATTAACAAGGGAAATAACCAGTGATGTCAGTTTGCAACATTGATTCGTTCTTTGCTCTTAAATTAAATAACACAGAAGCTTGGCAAATGCTACATGCTTAATTTGATCGGCCAATGATCACTCTTCTTTTACTGGAAAGAAATCTATATGACAGTTATTAACAGTCCACCAAAGTCTTGAAACTTTGTTTTTCAGTTTCTTCAAAATTGACTTATCCTGCATCTCTGGTTTTCCCCTTGGTGGTCTTCATATGTGTATAACACACACACACACACACACACACACACACACACACACACACACACACACACACTTGGGGTAGTCTTACACATTGTAAGCAATAACAAATTCTTCATGCTTCTCTCCATTGTCTCGGGTCGCTCACCTGCATTTTTTTTTCATTGTTTTATTTTCATTTATTTATATTTTCATTTATGGATGTTTTCCTAAGGCGGTTCTGTGATTTTTCCTGTATAGCAGCTTTGATGTCCGTCGACAAACAAAATTTCAGCTTTCTTCATCACCTGGAAGGTACCGAACATTTTATATCAGTCAGTGAGTGAGTCAGTCAATGAGTGGTTTAGAATGAGCTTTATACATTCGATGTAGATACATACAGTGGGGAGAACAAGTATTTGATACCTGCCGATTTTGCAGGTTTCCACTTACAAAGCACGTAGAGGTCTGTAATTTTTATCATAGGTACACTTCAACTGTGGAAAGACGGAATCTAAAACAAAATCCTGAAAATCACATTGTATGATTTTTTAAATAATTAATTTGCATTTTATTGCATGAAATAAGTATTTGATACATCAGAAAAGCAGAACTTAATATTGGTACAGAAACCTTTGTTTGCAATTACAGAGATCAGACGTTTCCTGTAGTTCTTAACCAAGGTTTGCACAGACTGCGCCAGGGATTTTGCCCACTCCTCCATACAGATCTTCTCCAGATCCTTCAGGTTTCGGGGCTGTCGCTGGGCAACACAGACTTTTCAGCTCCCTCCAAAGATTTTCTATTGGGTTCAGGTTTGGAGACTGGCTAGGCCACTCCAGGACCTTGAGATGATTTCTTACGGAGCCACTCCTGAGTTGCCCTGGCTGTGTGTTTCAGGTCGTTGTCATGCTGGAAGACCCAGCCACGCCCCATCTTCAATGCTCTTGTTGAGGGAAGGAGGTTGTTGGCCAAGATCTCACGATACATGGCCCCATCCATTCTCCCCTCATAACGGTGCAGTCGTCCTGTCCCCTTTGCAGAAAAGCATCCCCAAAGAATGACGTTTCACCTCATGCTTCACGGTTGGGATGGTGTTCTTGGGGTTGTACTCATCCTTCTTCTTCCTCCAAACACGGCGAGTGGAGTAAAAACCAAAAAGCTCTATTTTGGTCTCATCAGACCACATGACCTTCTCCCATTCCTCCTCTGGATCATCCAGATGGTTCATTGGCAAACTTCAGACGGGCCTGGACATGCGCTGGCTTGAGCAGAGGGACCTTGCGTGCGCTGCAGGAATTTTAATCCATGACGGCATAGTGTGGTTACTTATGGTTTTCCTTTGAATACTGTGGTCCCAGCTCTCTTCAGGTCATTGACCGGTCCTGCCGTGTAGTTCTGGGCTGATCCTCACTTTCTCATGATCATTGAGGCTCCACGAGGTGAGATCTTGCATGGAGCCCCAGACCGAGGGAGATTGACTGTTATCTTGAACTTCTTCCATTTTCTAATAATTGCGCCAACAGTTGTTGCCTTCTCACCAAGCTGCTTGCCTATTGTCCTGTAGCCCATCCCAGCCTTGTGCAAGTCTAACAATTTTGTCCCTGATGTCCTTAGACAGCTCTCTGGTCTTGCCCATTGTGGAGAGGTTGGAGTCTGATTGATTGAGTGTGGACAGCTGTCTTTTATGCAGATAACGAGTTCAAACAGGTGCAGTTAATACAGGTAATGAGTGGAGAATGGGAGGGCTTCTTAAAACAAAACTAACAGGTCTGTGAGAGCCAGAAAATTCTTACTTGGTTGGTAGGTGATCAAATACTTATTTCATGCAATAAATGCAAATTAATTATTTAAAAATCATACAATGTGATTTTCAGGATTTTTTGTTTTAGATTCCGTCTGTCACAGTTGAAGTGTACCTATGATAAAAATACAGACCTCTACGTGCTTTGGTAAGTGGAAAACCTGCAAAATCGGCAGTGTATCAAATACTTGTTCTCCCCACTGGTATATGAAGATGTTCCACTACTGCTTTACAAATGTTGTCAGTATAAACTTTATCGACGTGCTCACACTGTATTAGTATGGTGCATACTTTATAGACTGTCTCATTCTAAATAGTACATACTGTAGAAATCTGTGTGTGTTGTTTGCTGTCGATTTGCCCCTAAATGCCCTGCACGGCCAGGGCTGATAATTATATTCCACCATTAACCCACAGACATGTCGGTCTGATTGGCCCTTGGGCAAATGTGTCTGCCGGCCCCGTTCCCATTAGGCTGATTTGACAGTCATAGTCCGCTCACACCCTCTGATCCCTTCCCATTCCTTTACAAAGGAATGCAATTTTACCATACATTCTGTGGAATCCTTTCAAGCTATTAAAATTTTGATCAGTTTGTGCCTTACCATTATAAAATGCAGTGGATTGGCGTTCAAACCAAGTTCGTAGCTTACCAATTTTGAGTTTGGCTGTCAGAAAATAATAAGAATACGAAGAATTTCAAATGGGCATTTTTGGGTCTCTCATTTTTCTTTCTTCATTGATGATGTCCCAAAGTTTATTGAGTGTTATTAGATGGGGAATTCTCTGCAGATGATTGGTAGGTAATGTATAGGTTTATAAGTTCTATCTTTGGATTTTTTTTGAGGATTTATGTTGTATTGAGCCAATGGAGTGTCCGGGCGATCCCTACATAAGAAGTCCACTGACTCTTGATATTATACAAGGAGCTGTGTCTGTCCTGTCTGTATGTTTGTTTGTTTGTTTTGCTATGTCAGGGGGTGAGGTGGTACACACACCTTTTGGGGTTTCCTTCCCTTTGGTGTACGTATGTTGTTCGTGGTGCCGAACCCAGCGCGTTGTCTACAACTGCAATCCTGGTTCATGAATGAATGTACAGGTGAGCTACCACTCGAATGGATCTTTGTCAGTTGCTGTCTGTGGACTTCTGAGTGATGTTACAATGACCGCATCAACAGCAGAATGTTTTTTGAAACTTGTATTTCAAATATACAGATACAAGCCAAATTAGGAAGTTCACCATTACATACAAATGTCCATCTCTGATTCCTGCATTGAGTGTTTTCGACTGCCCAGTGTTCCAGTCCTGCTGATACAACTCATGCATGTTCACCTCATTCTTCGGGGCTGTCGAACTTTGATTCCGGTCACGGTATCCTCTCGTACGCTGGCCCGACCAGGATGTTTCAAGAGCTCAAAGGAATTCTTTCTGATACACATTCTGGATGAAGTTTTTAATCAACCTGATCATAATCAGCTCCATACATTAACAACCACTTGGACATTAACACCTCGTTCACTCATTGGAGTTAAATCAAGCACGGGACAATCAAAACGCACTTCTGTTGCACGTCACCATCTCTTACACCTCACTCTCACGGGTTTATAAAGTATCACAGAACAATTTCATGCCTTCCAGCAAAATGTGATTCTGGTCACACTGGAGTGTTCATCTGAGAACGTTCCAGCATAAAACTAATCTCAACCAGCCAGTTAACAGTACAATACTGCCTCTACAGTCAAAATTTGCTCATTACAATCAAGCAGTTGAATAGTAACAATTTACCGGATCATGCGAAAACGGAAACTTATAACATTGTAAACCATCAATTTTCAATCAATTCATATTACAGGCATTTACTAATGCTCACAATATCTAGCATTTTAACTGACATGCAATACACTTTGTGAACAGATTAAATAGATTTAAATGAACCAATGATGGTGGATTCAGGGAACTCCAAGGAAATTTTGGCGATGAAAAAAGAAATAAAGGAAGAAAGTTGTGAATGGGCATATGTTGCAAACAAGCAACTTGCGACCTCTCTCGTCTCTCTTCTGTCCTCTCTCTCTCTCTTCCTCTCTCTCTCTCGTCTCTCTCTATCTCTCTCTCTCTCTCTCTCTTCTCTCTCTTCGTCTTCCCTCTTCTCTTCCTCTCTCTGTCTCTCTGTCTCTCCTGTCTCTCTGTCTCTCTGTCTCTCTGTCTCCTCTGTCCTCTCTGTCTCTCTGTCTCTCTCTGTCTCTTGTCTCTTCTGTCTGTCTCTCTGTCTCTCTGTCTCTGTGTTCTCTGTCTCTCTGTCTCTCTGTTCTCTGCTCTCTGCCTTCTGCCTCTCTGTCTCTCTGTCTCTCTGTCTCTCTGTCTCTCTTCTGCATCTGTCTCTTCTGTCTCTCCTGTCTCTCTGTCTCTCTGCTTTTTCTCTGTCTAAATGTAAATGCGCTGTGAGTTACTTTGATAGGGTTTTTCTTTTATTTTTACACCTTCCCCTCACTCTGATCGGCGCCATTGTTCTTCGTGCGTTCAACCACGAACGTGGGAGGGGGGGGGCCTGGCCAATCAGGGACCTCACCACCTCAGATCGAGACTCCGCACAGAATGAGAGGGGTGGGCCCCTTGGCCAATCAGGGACCTCACCACCTCAGATCGAGGCTCCGCCCGAGAGGGGTGGCCCCTTGGCCAATCAGGACCTCACCACCTCAGATCGAGAGCGGGGGAGGGCGGTACGTTCCCCCCCCCCCAGCAGGGTGAATAAGGGGCGCGGGCGTTCGGACAGGGGGCGCGCTTGTCTTGGTCGTCGTCGTGGCCTTGGTGGTCGTCTGGTTGATCGTCGTTTTCGTCGTCGTGTAGAGGTGGTTTTTGGTGATCGTCTTGGCCGTCGTTCTCCTCCTCCTCCTCCTCCTCCTCCTCCTCCTCCGCAGATCGAGTCAGCTTGAAGACCACACGAGGTGGAAAGGTCCCAGACAGACCCTGGTCTTTAGCCCGACTGTCCTGGAGGTCCAATTAAAGACCATTTGGTCCGATTCTTTGGGTGTGTGTGCGTGTGTGTGTCCGTGGGCCCGTCTGCAAAGTAGTGAATTGTATAAGTGCTTTTTGCCTGTATATACGTGCATTTATTAATATTCGGTTTAACTCTGCTTCTTATGTGCTTCCCTCGTTCCCCCAATTATTGTTGTATAAATAAACCCCATTTGTTCAATGTATCAGCTCGTTCGTGTCCTTTCCTCATTGGTTCGACATAACGTGTGTTTGAGAATTAGTACGGCCGTTCGGGCCGGTAAATTGTCATTTGGTCCGGCTCGACTTTGGTAATTCCGCTCGGTTACGCTGGATCTGAGTCGGCGATCGCGACTCGATTCGGACAACGTCGGCCGAGGGTGAATTTCCCTGGTAGTTGGACCACGTGGGTATTTAGGTAAATTGAAATTGGCAATCGACGGGTCTCTATCGGACCGAAGTTCGCCAATGAGGTCGACCACGTGGGTAGGGTCGATTGCCAATTTCAATTTACCTAAATACCCACGTGGTCCAACTACCAGGGAAATTCACCCTCGGCCGACGTTGTCCGAATCGAGTCGCGATCGCCGACTCAGATCCAGCGTAACCGAGCGGAATACCAAAGTCGAGCCGGACCAAATGACAATTTACCGGCCCGAACGGCCGTACTAATTCTCAAACACACGTTAGTCGAACCAATGAGGAAAAGGACACGAACGAGCTGATACATTGAACAAATGGGGTTTATTTATACAACAATAATTGGGGAACGAGGGAAGCACATAAGAAGCAGAGTTAAACCGAATATTAATAAATGCACGTATATACAGGCAAAAAGCACTTATACAATTCACTACTTTGCAGACGGGCCCACGGACACACACACGCACACACACCCCAAAGAATCGCGACCAAATGGTCTTTAATTGGACCTCCAGGACAGTCGGGCTAAAGACCAGGGTCTGTCTGGGACCTTTCCACCTCGTGTGGTCTTCAAGCTGACTCGATCTGCGGAGGAGGAGGAGGAGGAGGAGGAGGAGGAGGAGAACGACGGCCAAGACGATCACCAAAAACCACCTCTACACGACGAGAAAACGACGATCAACCAGACGACCACCAAGGCCACGACGACGACCAAGACAAGCGCGCCCCCTGTCCGAACGCCCGCGCCCTTATTCACCCTGTCTGGGGGGGGGGGGAACGTATCCGCCCTCCCCCGCTCTCGATCTGAGGTGGTGAGGTCCTGATTGGCCAAGGGCCCACCCCTCTCATTCTGGGCGGAGCCTCGATCTGAGGTGGTGAGGTCCCTGATTGGCCAAGGGGCCCACCCTCTCATTCTGTGCGGAGTCTCGATCTGAGGTGGTGAGGTCCCTGATTGGCCAGGCCCCCCCTCCACGTTCGTGGTTGAACGCACGAAGAACAATGGCGCCGATCAGAGTGAGGGGAAGGTGTAAAAAATAAAAGAAAACCCTATCAAAGTAACTCACAGCGCATTTACATTATTTACCCATTAGACAAGGGAGAGGAAGCTATCTATAAAACACATACTTACCGATATAACTGAGCTATAGGAACCTGGATGTCTGTGTGCTCATGGTTCCAGATTCGCAACAATATTACCACTCAGTTTGCCTCAGTCGATTCTGTGCTGTTAGGAGAGGAGCACCTCCACACAGAACCATCTGAACCTCCTCAGAAGACCACTCGTTCAAGTTCCGATCATACTTCTACCAGCACGAGATGCGTCCTTGGACAGGAATGTCGTTTTTGTGGACAGAAGAGGAAGAGGAAGTTGCAGAAAAATGAACCCTCAGCCAATGTTTGACCACAGACGGAGAGAAGGAATTCGTCTTTGGACGAATCTTAGCTGTTGCTGCTGAGACAAGCGATGCCCTTGATCTGCATCACATTCTTAGCTGCCCAGTTACTGAAGTACCACTTTCTCTTGCCCATAGCGATGGAACTCCCTGAAGACGGACAAGACATCTCTCACAAAGAAGCTTGAAAGCAGACAGGAAGTGTTTCTCGATGACAACAGTCTTCCACCAATAACAGCCACAGTGATTGATGGCGGTATTATCCTCCATGAAACCCTGCTGCAGCACAGCAAGTCCACATACGCAACCATGGCAGAAGTGCGTTTTGATTGTCCCGTGCTTGATTTAACTCCAATGAGTGAACGAGTGTTAATGTCCAAAGTGGTTGTTAATGTATGGAGCTGATTATGATCAGGTGATTAAAACTCATTCAGAATGTGTATCAGGAAAGAATTCCTTTGAGCTCTTGAAATCATCCTGGTCGGGCCAGCGTACGAGAGGATACCGTGACCGGAATCAAAGGTTCACAGCCCCGAAGAATGAGGTGAACATGCATGAGTTGTATCAGCAGACTGGAACACTGGGCAGTCGAAACAACTCAATGCAGGAATCAGAGATGGACATTGTATGTAATGGTGAACTTCCTAATTTGGCTTTGTATCTGTATATTTGAAATACAAGTTTCAAAAAACATTCTGCTGTTGATGCGGTCATTGTAACATCACTCAGAAGTCACAGACAGCAACTGACAAAGATCCATTCGAGTGGTAGCTCACCTGTACATTCATTCATGAACCAGGATTGCAGTGTTAGACAAACGCGCTGGGTTCGGCACCACGAACAACATACGTACACCAAAGGGAAGGAAACCCCAAAGGTGTGTGTACCACCTCACCCCCTGACATAGCAAAACAAACAAACAAACATACAGACAGACAGACACAGCTCCTTGTTAATATCAAGAAGTCAGTGGACTTCTTATGTAGGGATCGCCCGGACACTCCATTGGCTCAATACAACATAAATCCTCAAAAAAATCCACTAAGATAGAACTTATAAACCTATACATTACCTACCAATCATCTGCAGAGAATTCCCCATCTAATAACACTCAATTAAACTTTGGGACATCATCAATGAAGAAAAAAATGAGAGACCCAAAAATGCCCATTTGAAATTCTTCGTATTCTTATTATTTTCTGACAGCCAAACTCAAAATTGGTTTAGCTACGAACTTGGTTTGAACGCCAATCCACTGCATTTTATAATGGTAAGGCACAAACTGATCAAAATTTTAATAGCTTGAAAGGATTCCACAGAATGTAGGTAAAATTGCATTCCTTTGTAAAGGAATGGGAAGGGATCAGAGGGGTGAGCGGGACTATGACTGTCAAATCAGCCTAATGGGAACGGGGCCGGCAGACACATTTGCCCAAGGGCCAATCAGACCGACATGTCTGTGGTTAATGGTGGAATATAATTATCAGCCCTGGCCGTGCAGGGCAGTTAGGGGCAAATCGACAGCAACAACACACACAGATTTCTACAGTATGTTACTATTTAGAATGAGACAGTCTATAAAGTATGCACCATACTAATACAGTGTGAGCACGTCGATAAAGTTTATACTGACAACATTTGTAAAGCAGTAGTGGAACATCTTCATATACAGTGGGGAGAACAAGTATTTTGATACACTGCCGATTTTGCAGGTTTTCCCACTTACAAAGCACGTAGAGGTCTGTAATTTTTATTCATAGGTACACTTCAACTGTGACAGACGGAATCTAAAACAAAAATCCTGAAAATCACATTGTATGATTTTTAAATAATTAATTTGCATTTTATTGCATGAAATAAGTATTTGATCACCTACCAACACAGTAAGAATTCTGGCTCTCACAGACCTGTTAGTTTTGTCTTTAAGAAGCCCTCCCATTCTCCACTCATTACCTGTATTAACTGCACCTGTTTGAACTCGTTATCTGCATAAAAGACAGCTGTCCACACTCAATCAATCAGACTCCAACCTCTCCACAATGGGCAAGACCAGAGAGCTGTCTAAGGACATCAGGGACAAAATTGTAGACTTGCACAAGGTGGGATGGGCTACAGGACAATAGGCAAGCAGCTTGTGAGAAGGCAACAACTGTTGGGCGCAATTATTAGAAAATGGAAGAAGTTCAAGATAACAGTCAATCTCCCTCGGTCTGGGCTCCATGCAAGATCTCACCTCGTGGAGCCTCAATGATCATGAGAAAGGTGAGGATCAGCCCAGAACTACACGGCAGGACCTGGTCAATGACCTGAAGAGAGCTGGGACCACAGTATCAAAGAAAACCATAAGTAACACACTATGCCGTCATGGATTAAAATCCTGCAGCCGCACGCAAGGTCCCTCTGCTCAAGCCAGCGCATGTCCAGGCCCGTCTGAAGTTTGCCAATGACCATCTGGATGATCCAGAGGAGGAATGGAGAAGGTCCATGTGGTCTGATGAGACCAAAATAGAGCTTTGGTTTGTACTCCACTCGCCGTGTTTGGAGGAAGAAGAAGGATGAGTACAACCCCAAGAACACCATTCCAACCGTGAGCATGGAGGTGGAAACGTCATTTCTTTGGGGATGCTTTTCTGCAAAGGGGACAGGACGACTGCACCGTATTGAGGGAGGATGGATGGGGCCATGTATCGTGGATCTTGCCAACAACCTCCTTCCTCAACAAGAGCATTGAAGATGGGGCTGGCTGGGTCTTCCAGCATTGACAACGACTGAAACACACAGCCAGGGCAACTCAGGAGTGGCTCCGTAAGAAACATCTCAAGGTCCTGGAGTGGCCTAGCCAGTCTCCAAACCTGAACCCAATAGAAAATCTTTGGAGGAGCTGAAAGTCTGTGTTGCCCAGCGACAGCCCCGAAACCTGAAGGATCTGGAGAAGATCTGTATGGAGGAGTGGGCCAAAATCCCTGCTGCAGTCTGTGCAAACCTGGTTAAGAACTACAGGAAACGTCTGATCTCTGTAATTGCAAACAAAGGTTTCTGTACCAAATTATTAAGTTCTGCTTTTCTGATGTATCAAATACTTATTTCATGCCAATAAAATGCAAATTAATTATTTAAAAAATCATACAATGTTGATTTTCAGGATTTTTGTTTTTAGATTCCGTCTTTCACAGTTGAAGTGTACCTATGATAAAAAAATTACAGACCTCTACGTGCTTTGTAAGTGGGAAAACCTGCAAAATCGGCAGTGTATCAAATACTTGTTCTCCCCACTGTATGTATCTACATCGAATGTATAAAGCTCATTCTAACCACTCATTGACTGACTCACTCACTGACTGATATAAAATGTTCGGTACCTTCCAGGTGATGAAGAAAGCTGAAATTTGTTTGTCGACGGACATCAAGCTGCTTATACCAGGAAAAATCACAGAACCGTAGGAAAACATCCATAATGAAAATATAAATAAATGAAAATAAAACAATGAAAAAAATGCAGGTGAGCGACCCGAGACAATGGAGAAGCATGAAGAATTTGTTATTGCTTACAATGTGTAAGAACTACCCCAAGTGTGTGTGTGTGTGTGTGTGTGTGTGTGTGTGTGTGTGTGTGTGTGTGTGTATACACATATGAGACCACAAGGGGAAAACCAGAGATGTCAGGATTAAGTCAATTTTTGAAGAAACTTGAAAAAACAAGTTTCAAGACTTTGGTGGACTGTTTAATAACTGTCATATAGATTTCTTTTCCAGTAAAAGGAAGAGTGATCATTGGCGATCAAATTAGCATGTAGCATTTGCCAAGCTTCTGTGTTATTTAATTTAAGAGCAAAGAACGAATCAATGTTGCAAACTGACATCACTGGTTATTCCTTGTTTAATAATTGCCATGCAATTTTTAACCCAGGATGTGTAGCAAATTCATGCTTGTTGGTTATTAGCATACATTACATGACTTTGGTGATCACAGATTATTTTTTTCAACATTAAACGGTCAATTGTTTTTGTTGTTGTGATGGTGTTCAACGCCATACTCAAGGGTATTTCGCTTATATGACGACGGGATATCTCTCTC
>CM068966.1:59453001-59481025 GCA_035128595.1 Eptatretus atami
TGTTGCACGTCACCCATCTCTCTACACCTCACTCTCACGGTTTATAAAGTATCACAGAACAATTTCATGCCTTCCAGCAAATGTGATTCTGGTCCACACTGGAAGTTTCATCTGAGAACGTTCCAGCATCAAAACTAATCTCACCAGCCAGTTTACAGTACAATACTGCCATCTACAGTCAAAATTTGCTCATTACAATCAAGCAGTTGATAGTACAATTTACCGATTCATGCGAAACGAAACTTATAACATGTAACCATCAATTTCAATCATTCATTTACAGGCATTTACTAATGCTCACAATATCTAGCTTTTAACTGACATGCTATAACTTGTGAACAGATTAATAGATTTAAATGAAACCAATGATGGTGGATTCATCAGGGAACTCCAAGGAAAGTTTGCGATGAAAAAGAAATAAAGGAAGAAAAGTTTGTGAATGGGCATATGTTGCAAACAGCAACTTGCGACCTCTCTCTCTGTCTCTCTCTCTCTCTTCTCTCTCTCTCTCTCTCTCTCTTCTCTCTCTCTCTCTCTCTCTTCTCTCTTCTTCGTCTTCTCCTCTTCTCTTCTCTCTCTCTGTCTCTCTGTCTCTCTGTCTCTCTGTCTCTCTGTCTCTCTGTCTCTCTGTCTCTCTGTCTCTCTGTCTCTCTCTGTCTCTCTGTCTCTCTGTCTCTCTGTCTCTCTGTCTCTTGTCTCTCTGTCTCTCTGCCTCTCTGTTCTCTGCTCTCTGCCCTCTGCTCTCTGTCTCTCTGTCTCTCTGTCTCTCTGTCTCTCTGTCTCTCTGTCTCTTCTGTCTCTCTGTCTCTCTGTCTCTCTGTCTCTCTGCCTCTCTGCCTCTCTGCCCTCTCTGTCTCTCTGTCTCTCTGTCTCTCTTTCTCTTTTTTACCTTCGCAAACTTTGTTGCGAAGGTTATGTTTTGATCGCTGTGTATTTATTTATTTATTTATTTGTGAATATGTGTGTTTTTTGTTTTGTTTGTTATTCGCATAACTACCCAAAAGTATTGAACTAAATCGCAGCAAATTTTGTGGGATGATTGTTTATTATCCGAGGACCATTTGATAGATTTTGGGAGCGATCGGGTCAAAGGTCAAAGGTCAAGGTCATGAAAAGGTCAAAATCGTCTTTTTACCATAGCGCGGTCAATTTGTATCCAATTTGCATGCAACTAATGCCAAAATGTTCAGAATTCAATGCCCCATCTTGTGATATGTGACATGACACAAATGACGTAATAACCCTTATTAGCGGTTGGGAGTCAAAGGTCAGGGGGGGTCACGACATTGCAAAATGTGCGGTTTTAGTCATAACACGGTAAATTCTTATCCGATTTGCACGAAACCAACACCAAAATGTTGATTGTTCTGTTCCCACACTCTAATACCAATTTACAAATTAAGAGTACAAAGGTCAAGGTCGAGGTCATGAAAAGGTCAAAATCGTCATTTTGTACAATGAATGTTTGTTTGTTCACAATAAATAACTTATTTAGAAAAACAGAAACTCGTGTGTGCTAAATGCCCCTAAAATGCCAGAAAATAATTTCTTATAATGTGACCAGTTGTCATCAGATTGACTTGAACACGACACCCAAAAGGTCAGGGATTCATACAGAAATTGTACAATGTACGTGAATCATGGTCAAACAGCAGGAAATTTAATGTTTTTAAGCCATCATAACACATATGAGATGGCAGGTGTGGTATGGGATCAAATACCCTCACAATCAACGGTTTTCTGGGGGGGGGGGGAAATTGAGCGTTGGCGAAGGTATGCGCTCTACTGAGTGCCCGTTCTAGTTTTCTCTTTTTCTCTCTTTCTCTTCCTCTCTTTCTCTTCCTCTCTTCCTCTCTTCCTCTCTTCCTCCTCTCTCTCTCTCGTTCTCCTCTCTCTCTCTCTTCTCTCTCTCTCTCTCTCCCTCACTACTTTGGACATTAACACCTCGTTCACTCATTGGAGTTAAATCAAGCACGGGACAATCAAAACGCACTTCTTGTTGCACGTCACCCATCTCTCTACACCTCACTCTCACGGGTTTATAAAGTATCACAGAACAATTTCATGCCTTCCAGCAAATGTGATTCTGGTCCACACTGGAAGTTTCATCTGAGAACGTTCCAGCATCAAAACTAATCTCACCAGCCAGTTTACAGTACAATACTGCCATCTACAGTCAAAATTTGCTCATTACATCAAGCAGTTGATAGTACAATTTACCGATTCATGCGAAACGAAACTTATAACATGTAACCATCAATTTCAATCATTCATTTACAGGCATTTACTAATGCTCACAATATCTAGCTTTTAACTGACATGCTATAACTTGTGAACAGATTAATAGATTTAAATGAAACCAATGATGGTGGATTCAGGGAACTCCAAGGAAAGTTTGCGATGAAAAAGAAATAAAGGAAGAAAAGTTTGTGAATGGGCATATGTTGCAAACAGCAACTTGCGACCTCTCTCTCTCTCACTCCTCTCTCTCTCTCTCTCTCTCTCTCTCTCTCTCTCTCTCTCTCTCTCTCTCTCTCTCTCTCTCTCTCTCTCTCTGTCTCTCTGCTCTCTGTCTCTCTGTCTCTCTGTCTCTCTGTCTCTCTGTCTCTCTGTCTCTCTGTCTCTCTGTCTCTCTGTTCTCTCTGTCTCTCTGTCTCTCTGTCTCTCTGTCCTCTCTGCTCTCTCTCTGCCTCTCTGCCTCTCTGCCCTCTCTGTCTCTCTGTCTCTCTGTCTCTCTGTCTCTCTGTCTCTCTGCTCTCTGTCTCTCTGTCTCTCTGTCTCTCTGTCTCTCTGTCTCTCTGTCTCTGCCTCTTCTTGCCTCTCTGCCTCTCTGTCTCTCTGTCTCTCTTTCTCTTTTTTTACCTTCGCAAACTTTGTTGCGAAGGTTATGTTTTGATCGCTGTGTATTTATTTATTTATTTATTTGTGAATATGTGTGTTTGTTTGTTTGTTGTTATTCGCATAACTCCAAAAGTATTGAACTGAATCGCAGCAAATTTTGTGGGATGATTGGTTATTATCCGAGGACCATTTGATTAGATTTTGGGAGCGATCGGGTCAAAGGTCAAGGTCAGGTCATGAAAAGGTCAAAATCGTCTTTTTACCATAGCGCGGTCAATTTGTATCCAATTGCATGCAACTAATGCCAAAATGTTCAGAATTCAATGCCCCATTGTGTATAGTGACATGACACAATGACGTAATAACCCTTATTAGCGGTTGGGAGTCAAAGGTCAGGGGGGTCACGACATTGCAAAATGTGCGGTTTTGTCATAACACGGTAATTCTTATCCGATTTGCCCGAAACCAACACCAAAATGTTGATTGTTCTGTTCCCACACTCTAATACCAATTACAAAATTAAGAGTACAAAGGTCAAGGTCGAGGTCATGAAAAGGTCAAATCGTCATTTTTGTACAATGAATGTTTGTTTGTTCACAATAAATAACTTATTTAGAAAAACAGAAACTCGTGTGTGCTAAATGCCCCTAAAATGCCAGAAAATAATTTCTTATAATGTGACCAGTTGTCATCAGATTGACTTGACACCGACACCCAAAAAGGTCAGGAGTTCATACAGAAATTGTACAATGTACGTGAATCAGTGTCAAACAGCAGGAAATTTAATGTTTTTAAGCCATCATAACACATATGAGATGGCAGGTGTGGGTATGGGATCAAATACCCTCACAATCAACGGTTTCTGGGGGGGGGGGGGGAAAGTGTAGCGTTGGCGAAGGTATGCGCTCTACTGAGTGCCCGTTCTAGTTTTCTCTTTTTCTCTCTTTCTCTTTCCTCTTCTTTCTCTTCCTCTCTTCCTCTCTTTCCTCTCTCTCCTCTCTCTCTCTCTCTCTCTCTCTCTCTCTCTCTCTCTCTCTCTCTCTCTCTCTCTCTCTCTCTCTCCCTCACTCCCCCGCTTCCCTATCTCTCTCCCTCTCCCCCGTCTTTCTCTCTACCTCCTCTCAATATTCCCATCAGCTAAGCGACGTGTGCTATTTGCTGTGGTATGTGCTAGTTCTTCATAATGACATATCCACATACTTCCCTTCTGAAAGGATAAGGTATTTCCAAAGGTACTTTAATCTTTTAAGATGAAGTCATTACTGCTGGCTCTAGGCAATGTGAAATTAATATAAATAACTCATGATTTGCATCTCTCAGCGAGTCCATTCAGAGTCCTCCGTTATCCTTGGAACCTCACCGACACAATGAACCAAAGCCCAGTCAAACATTCCACTCCAATCATGAATAATTTACTTTTCAGCAAGCAAGCCAGACTTGGGAACAGAGGCCCCAGGTCTGGCATAAAATCTCTACACAGGCCTGTTCCTGCAAGTCCCAAAGAATGTTACTTTGACAGACATAACTCAGATTTGCTCTTCCCTTCGGTTCTCTTCCATGTCCTTTGAAATCCTTGTAACCTCACACTTACAGAGAATCCTCCATTTAAAGATTACATGTAAATAAATAAATTAATGAATACGTATACATACCTCTCATTGACAGAATCTCTGCTTCAACTGCTGATTGTGTCTGTCATTTGGGTTTTCATGTTACCTCCCACACCCTGGCATATAGTGCATAGTGTGCTCGAGCTGTGTTTTATGATTGGGAAATGAGATAAAGTTTTGTTTCAGGTAATAATGATATCTTTCACCTGCACTGCTTTCTCCCCAGAAACATCACCCAACCATGTTTCCAGCCTTTATAACCCTCCTGACCATGAGGGAATAACCCTAATCCGAACCAGTACAAGCCTAACCCTGCTGAGCACGTGGGAATAACCCCAATCCTCACCTGCATAACCCTAACCCAAATTTTAGTTTGTGGGATCAAATGCAAGAACCTTGTTTCCTGACCAATTCTGACTTCAACTGATCAATTATAGCCAATCGTTAATGGCAGTGGGAAAGCTGATTGTCGAACAGCTTTATTCATGACAGAGTAAAACAGATGACAATATAATGGATGATTATACATTTGGAACAGAACATTGAATTACAACAAATACAGCACCGTACATCTAATCTTGCCTTGGACCGATAGACAGCTGTGCAGTGAAGGAATGTTTCAAGATTATCAATAATAAAATTTTCTATAAGGTCTTAAATTGTGTGACTCTATATTGGCATTGCCCACAATGAGGTCGACGAATGAGGCCTGTTGCTCTGAGATCACAGACAGGTCGATGTCCTCTGTTTTTAACTGCTTATTCTCCAATATTGCTCCCTCTGCTCTCACAACCCTTCACAGCTCTTCTAGGAAGCATGTGTTATACTATTAGCCCCGTCATGGTTAAACTCACAAAATCCAGGCTCAACGCTCACCTACACTCCATTGTTCCTCTTTTCTTCTGCTTGTGGAACCACCTTCAGGAAGCTGTTCAATCCAATTTTCCCCTCCAGAACTTAAAGCAAGCTGGGCACCACCATTTTGTGTCAGTCACCCCATGTCCCTATCCATGATCTTTTCTACCCACAGTGACCCTTCCGAACACAACCCTCAGACCTGCAGGTCACTGTGCTTCCTTCTCATTCATTCATTATCTTCCCCCATTGTGTCCAACTTACTGTTGACCCACTGCCGCACAAGTTCAGCATGTTGCCCTTTTTAGGTCATCTCTACCGAGATGACCTAATAAAGCCGGACCAAATGTCCGGCCGTACGTCCGTCAACAATTTTTCTTTCCGATCTTGATGAAACTTAGTATGTGGGTAGAGGCCGATGAGTGTTGACACGATATAAGTTTGGCCGGTTCAAGGTCAGGACGAGGTCACGTAAGTTAAAAATCGCCATTTTCAAAAACCTATCTAGTCTGCCATTCTACAAGATATTCGGCAACTGTTTTATTGATTATGATAGTAAAAATATTATCTTGTATCTAACCGGACAGATTTTTGAATTTCTCTTCCGTTTGGCCGCCCACGTAACCTGGAAGATTGGTCAAAACACCTCCCGGTACAAGAAAACTTTTTACTTCCGATCTTGATGAAATTTGGTATGTGGGTAGAGGTCGATGAGTGATACCCAACGACATATTTTTTTTCCCGGATTCGAGGTCAGGGTCAGGTCACGAGGTCACGAAAGTTGTGAAAGTCGCCATTTTCAAAAACCTATCTAGTTCTGTCATTTTAGGATATACTCTCGCAACGGTTCATGCGATTATGATAGTAAAAAACATTATAGAGATGACCGTCACCCCCACACGGGGGTAATTTTTACCTTTTGTTTCATTGGTCTTCCATACGCCTAGATATTGTAGTTGTTTTTTTTAATACAGAAAAATAATTACAGAAAAGTAAAGCAAAGAAAAATACATTGTTTGAATCATTTTCTTAAGTGCAAATTTTTTGAACTAGGAGCACCCGCTCCCTACGGGAGCCGTCAAGGGGGTCATGTTATTATATTTATGCCTATTTTACTCCAAGGGGTCCCAGGATTACACACCCAAAAAATGGTTGTGATCGGTTCCGCTGTTTTTGCGGTACCTGGGAACAGACAGACGGACAGACGGTGAATAATTATAGTAAGATATATCTTTATAGATACTTTATATGCATTTACAGGATCGCCTAGAGGTATGCACACTTACATCTGAGCTGTCTAGTCAGGGTTTGAATCCCGACCTGGTTATAAACTGTCATCCTGGTGTTTCGCAGGCTGTGCAAGCCATCAATGTGTCCATCCATCAGATGGACGTTAAACTGGGCATCCTGTCTGCCAGCATTAGTTTGTGGACGTCAAAGATCCGAAGGAGTCCTTCTCGAAGAGTAGTCGAGTTATCTTTGGCATCCTGGAACAGGTAATATATGCCTGCCACCTTCAGTTGAATGGCCAGCCGGTTCGTGAAAGATTTCGACCAAAAAAGTTCCTCGTCCCACTATACAAGAAGGTGGGAATAATTGGAACCATGGAATAAGTTGTAGTAATAGTGATTTGTAGATTGTCTTGTTCATTAATCACATGCATAGACATATTAGGGATAAAGACAATATGTATGTTTGGCAAGGCCAAGTAGAACAAAACAAAGGCTGTCGTGAAATATGCAAATGAAACACTGGAAGTATACATTACACATTCCCATGAAGGGTGCTCGGACGTTTGGAGGCCGAAGCAGGCCCTTCGTTTCCATACCCTCGTCACATGGACACATTCTTGCCGATGGAATTCTTTGTGGTTCTGTCAATGCACGTCCATTGCTCCTTTCACCCGAGACCAGACGGCTTTCCTGAGGCTGCCTGAGCGGAATGCTAAATGCTTATGATGCATTCGGGTGGAATGAAGGAAACGTGAAGAGTTCTCATGACATTGGTATTTGTCATGCGTTTGGCCTTCCCAGGATGTTGGGCAGACTCAAGACAAGCACCAGAGGAGTAGCTGTCTACATCAAGACAATACTGTACTGTGTTGGGGGACATTTCTGTTGAGCTGTTCAACAGAAACAACGTGGACAAATTTTCCTTTCAAATCCCCCTGAAACAATCTTCGCTCATTACCAATTCCCTCGGTCCGTTTTTAGCTTCCATTATCCATTGATGTTTCTCCCACCTTTCCTCCAATTTGGCCCACTCTCTCCTCCCTCTCTCACGCACACACTCCGGCTTCCCTCCTTCTCCTACACCTCCTCCCACCTCCCCCACCCCAGTCTATTGCTCTATGTTCCCCACTCTCAGTAGCTTCACTATTATTAACCTTCAGACATCACCACTTACATTGCCTCGTTAAGGCAAGGCAAAGAGGCATAGGCCTCGAGGAACAGCTCCTTCTCACAGACGTAGATGTGGCAGCGTGAGCCACGTCGCCATCTCTCGCTTTGTGAGAACGACCTAGACCCCGTTCCACTGCCAATCACTGTTCCCTTGAGATTTCTTTGCCTCACATTCATTCCGAGACGTGGCTCACCAGCCGATGCCAGATATCGACGGAACTGCATGAGAAATCTGAGTCTTGTTGGTGCTGTTACAGAGGACTGTTACCATGGTGCGCCAGAGAGACGAGACATTTCAGGTAAGCAAGGCTACCTGTACTACACTATCCCTACATTCCTACTCCTGGCTTACTTCCTTGCATCTCCAGTGAATATGTAGAGCTATCATCTCGTCTACAGTTAGGATTCAGGAATTGTTCTTCCATTCACAAATAGAGAATGTCAAATTCTATGTTATCTACCCCTTTTATCCACTGCTTTAATGCACGTGTTAAAACAATTTACCATGGATGTATCATCAGAATACTTCCTGTTTATCTGAAAGGTAGGGATTCAAACAGGGTACAGCTAACAAAATGTGATATGACCAATCAAACGTGATAACTGATCAACAAACGTGATATGACTAATCAAACGTGATCTGATTAATCAAACATGATTATGACTAATCAAACATGATATGATTAATCAAACGTGATATGACTAATCAAACGTGATGTGACTAATCAAACGTGGTATGATTAATCAAATGTGATATGATTAATCAAACGTGATATGACTAATCAAACATGATGTGACTAATCAAACATGGTATGATTAATCAAACGTGATGTGATTAGGCAAACGTGATATGATTAATCTAACATGGTATGATTAATCAAATATGATATGATTAATCAAACATGATGTGAGTAATCAAACATGGTATGATTAAGCAAACGTGATATGATTAATCTAACATGGTATGATTAATCAAACATGATGTGACTAATCAAACGTGATGTGACTAATCAAACATGGTATGATTAATCAAATGTGATATGATTAATCAAACGTGATTATGACTAATCAAACATGATTTGACTAATCAAACATGATGTGACTAATCAAACGTGATATGATTAATCAAACGTGATATGATTAATCAAACATGATATGATTAATCAAATGTGATTTGATTAATCAAACGTGATATGGCTAATCAAACATGATATAACTAATCAAACATGATATGATCAATCAAACATGATATAACTAATCAAACATGATATAATTAATCAAACGTGATATGATTAATCAAACGTGATAAGACTAATCAAACTTGACATGGTTAATCAAACATTATATGATTAATCAAATGTGATCTGACTAATCAAACATGACATGGTTAATCAAACATATCACTAATCAAACGTGACATGGTTAATCAAACATTATATGATTCATCAAACGTGATATAACTAATCACTACTACGACTCAGCGGACGCATCTGATATCATAACTAATCAACAATAACTAATCAAGGACGCAAGAATAACTAATCAAACGTGACATGGTTAATCAAACATTATATGGTTAATCAAATGTGATATGATTAGTCAAACATGATATGATTAATCAAACATGATATGACTAATCAAACATTAAATGTGATCTAACTAATTAAATGTTATATGACTAATCAAACATGACATGATTAATCAAAAGTGATATCACTAATCAAATGTGATATGACTAATCAAGCATGATATCGAAAATCAAACGTGATATAACGAATCAAACGTGATACGACTAATCAAATGTGATATGATAAATCAAACGTGATATGATAAATCAAATATGACATGATTAATCAAATGTGATATGATTAATCAAATGTGATATGATTAATCAAATGTGATATGATTAATCAAATGTGATATGATAAATCAAATATGACATGATTAATCAAATGTGATATGATTAATCAAACGTGATATGATAAATCAAATATGACATGATTAATTAAACGTTATATGACTAATCAAACATGACATGATTAATCAAACGTGATATCACTAATCAAATGTGATATGACTAATCAAACATGATATCGAAAATTAACGTATATAACTAACTCAAACGTGAATATACTAATCAAACGTGATATGACTACAATACTGATAGATAACCATTGACAGATAAATAACCAAATGAGAGATGATTAATATAAGTGCTACTGACTAATTCAAAATGGATTGACTAATCATGGTGTGGTGTGTGTGTCCTGTGTGTCTGTGTGTGGTGTCTGTGTTGGTGTCTGTCCTGTGCCTGTCTGTGCCTGTCTGTGTGTCTGTTGTGTGTGTGTGTGTGGTTTGTGTGTGTGTGTGGTGTGGTGTGTGTGTGTGTGTGTGTTTGTTGTGTTGTGTTGTGTGTGTGTGGTGTGTGTGTGTGTGTGTTGTCTCCTAAGCTCCAAAACCATGAAAACCTTGCAGCCTGAACTTTACATGCATACTAAGAAAAGTCCAAGGAAGTGCAAAAGTGAAAATTGAGTTTTTAGGTGAATTAAAACATCTCTTTGAAGATAATTAACGGCCTTATTTAATTATATCCTTTATCAGGTGCATCCTCGGTAAAGGCTCTCCCCGAGGTCTTAAGGCGTGCCTCAGGTAACTTCGCTGGGGTCTGAAGCGTACATGATTTTTGGTCTGCTCAGCCATGCCTTGACTTGGAACATTCCGCAACGATTTCTTTATGATAAAGTTGTTTTTTTTCACTTTCCTCACTCATATTGTCAAATGCCTGTTCATCATAGCTATGAATCGCTGGGTACATTGCAATGCTTACAAACGCTCGAAGACTGCAGCATTCGTGGCTCTATGACATTTTCGCACATGTGATAACCTTGAAAATCTCTTAAACTCTCTGATTTACAAATTTTAAGCTCCATAATCGAACTTAGAATCAGTACCGACTCCTAAAAAAAGTATTCATTTGTCCAATTCTGACATATTTGTCTCCAGGAGGTGTATGTTTAATATGACGGTTCGGTCATTGCTAATGGCATGCCAAGCAAGCCATTTCTTATCAACCATTTTGTTGTGGTGCTTAAGCTACTTGGCGAGTGCTCTACAATATTTGCACTGTCACTGAATACTGCATGTCAATCGACTTGAACAAAGTTCAGGGCCACTCATGTGCATTGTTGGCCACATGTTGTTCTGCGGTGAAACAGACGGTGGCTGGCTCGCTGAAAATGTGAAATTTTATTTTCCACGACGTTTCCCCTTTTTGTTCTTCCATTATATGACCTGTCACTTCCGCATAGATAAATACAAATAAAAATTAAACATTTCACTTTTAAAAGTTTATTCAACTGTTTCATGCATTGTGTGGTGAAGCCACTTGGTGCACGTTGTTCAAGTTTCAATTGCGATAACGTGGTTCTATGCCAAAGGTGGGAAGGCAAAATAAATTATATGATCACAACAAGAAAACAATCTTTTCAGTTATGAAGTAAGGAATCGCCACATCACGGCAGGAAAGTCGAGAGGTACGCATGCTCATTCTGGGTAGCCTGGATTTGAATCCTGACCCAGCTATAGACTGTCATCCCGGTGTTTCACAGGCAGGGTGATTCGTCAATGTATGTATCGTCTCCAGGAATGGCATTGATTTTACTGGGCATTACCATCTGCTGGAATCCCTCACTCCGTTTCTCCCCTTTCCAAACCCGTGCCCCTCTCTCCCCACCCCTCTCCCCCTCTTTTTCGGATTACCTACACTCCCTGAACCCTGTGAACCCTCTCTTTCTCGTCCCTCTCCCTCTTCTTTCTGGATCCCCTCCCCCTCTCCGTCCCCCCCCCCTCCTCTTCCCTGTTCCCTTCTCTCTTCCACCCCTCTATCCCTCTCTCTCCTCTCTCCTCTCTCTCTTCTCTCTCTCTCTCCCTATCAATCTCTCTCTCCTCTCCTCAATCTGCCCTCTCCATACTGTTTCCCCAACCCTTCCCCTCATTACGGAGATCTGTAGCCTTGTACGAATCAAGATTCAGAGTGAGAACTGGTGGGGTGCACAATGTCCGCTGCAGCACGTGCATGTATACATGCAGGCAACAGCTTGCCGGGAATACCATGCGGTTCTAAATGCTTCCTGCCCCAGGTCTAAGTAATCTGGTGTGTGTGTGGTGTTACGTGTGGTGTGCTATGTGTGTGTGTGTGTTTTGTGGTGTGTGTGTGTGTGTGTGTGTGGTGGTGTGTGTGTGTGTGTGTGTGTGTGTGTGTGCGCGTGTGTGTAATGGAGTCCTCCCAGGTGTGTGTGTTTCGTACGTAATATGGAGAAGTGTTGTCTGTGCCTGCTATCTCCACATGTGTGTCGGGTTTCAGGAGTGAAACCATGAGACCCCAGCGCTCAAAGTATCCACCCTTTATTTCCTGTAAGGGGTCCGATCATGGACCCAAAGTCTGTTAATTTTGTTATCTCATAAGTTTTGTGCCGAGGATTCTCAAAGTCTTCGGATCATCGCTGTGAGTTCCGCGGATAGCTTCCATTGTATTGTTAGGTTTTGTATAATATTTCCCCAGGGAGGTTTTCATATCTCTGCGAGGCTTCTTTCATCAATCATTCCTGGGAGCATCCAACTATGTGTGTGTGGTGTCGTGTGGTGTGTGTCCACCTTGTGGTGCGCTTTGATGTGTGTGTGTGGTGTGTGTGTTGTGTGTGTGTGCTGCGTGCTGGTTCGGTCATTAAAGCATAACATATCATTCTCTTTGCTAACACCACTTTGTGGGATTTTACTCACCTGTGGGATTTTAATGGCAAGGCGGAATGAGGGGAAGCGGGAGTGATCTAAAGGGATTCAGGAAGTGGTTCTAAAGAGAGAGAGACAGGGTGTGATCTAAAGGGGAGGCAGACACTAATATAAAGGGGAGTCAGAAGTGATCAAAAGAGAGGCTATATTAAGCAGGTGTTGAAACGGGAAAAGCAGGAGTGATCATTGAGGGGAAGCAGGGAAAGAGCTAATGAGCTTGAGGTGGGCAGAGATTGAAGGGAAGCAGGGAGAGAGCTAAAGAGAAAGTAGGCAGAGAGCAAAAGGGAAGCAGGAATAGATGTAGTGGAGGGGAAGGTGGGGAATAATGGCAGTGACCTAAATGGATGTAGGGAGAGATCATATGAGGCAGGAAGCGATCCAAAGAGAGAGGGCAGGTTAGTCGATCTAAGCGAGAGGCAGGTACCGTGATCTAAAAGGAGAGGCAAGGTGTGATTCTAAAGCAGAGAGCAGGGTTAGTGATCAAAGGAAGAGAGGTTGTGAGCTAAAGCAGAGGCATAGTGATCTAAAGCGAGAGAGGCAGGTCGTGATCTAAAGACACTGCAGTGGCGTATCGAGGAAAAATGCTGCTCGGGGTGAGTTGTCAAATTGCCACCCCCTCGTAACTCACATGCTTAATTAAACACAAAGCCTAATTAAATAACGTTATTGCAAATCAAATTAAGTACAGCACATTTGCAAGTAACAGTTCCAAACCTTTGTTTTCCGCACTTTCAAAATCGTCATCGGCCACGAAGCAACCAGTTGTTGTGACTGTGTGGTTCAATATTTCGAGCCTTCACTGAAGCGAATACAGACTGAGACGCATTGGCACACTTAGGGGGTGTGGGGACCGTCCACCCCAGGTGACAGCCAGGTGGTGGGGGGGGGGGTGGTGTCGTTGGGAGAGTTGAAACACCAGGACGAGTGATCAAAGGATGGATTTAGTTGCAAATGACATTCTAATATATATTTATTACCGCATAATAAAGACAGTAACTCAGTAATAAGGTTAATTTAGTTGTGAACTTACCAAAATAATCTTGAGTCCCGAACGAGAAGGGCGCGTGTAAGAAAAGGCCAAATAATAAAAAGACCAGTTGATCGTCCCCGCTCGCTTCCTTTTTTGTACCCAACTCCTTTTTTATTACTTGTAATTTTGTGAAACATCCCAGAAAAAGCAAAAATCGCACCAAGTCAGAAGGAAGTTGTGTAGTGAAGCACCTACAATGCTTAAAAAGTGGCCCCATGGGGGACTGACGGTTACTTCCCAAACAGGCGAGGTGACCTTACTGTCCTGATGCAAATAAACAATAACACAAAAAACTAAAAACAACAACACAAGAAAAACTAAACAACAACAAACTATTGTCGAATGAAACATGGCGTGTTCGAAGGATTCTTCTTCTTCTTCATTTCTGATAGACGGATGGAAGGAAGGACATGAGGTTCCATTGAAGCGGTTTGCACCAATTATAATCTATTTTCTTATTTCCAATTTGCTGACTACAGGAACAGTACTGTAATTCGCTTGAAATTTTACTTGCACACATGATATGTTTTCTGTGTATTTGAATTTTTAAATTATTCATGTCGGGGGCCGGTGCCAAAGGAAGGGTACGCCCCGGGTGCCAAATACTTGAGTCTCTAGGTACGCCTCTGATGAGACAGGAACGCAGGAATCAAACGAAAACGGCAAACTGGAATGAACTACGAACACTGGAATGAGACGCCAACGCCTCACTTCCTCGTCTTCGAGTTTAGTTTCCCAGCAAGCCGTGCGCTCATTTTTGCCTACACCCTCTCTTTGAGACATCGTTGGCTACAACCATTGGTCAGCAAACGAGGGTGGGTCATTTGCGCAGTTCAACCACTCCCTGCGCTTGCGTTTTCACACGCCGCAGGAAAATTGTCCTCAGAAGTGTCGATAGTGATAGATGACAGATGCAACAAAACAAATTCGCCGCCCCTCAAAAAAGTGCCGCTCAGCGCGGCTGCCCCATTCGCCTCCCCCTTCTCCCCTCTTGTTACTCCAGTGAGGGAGAGTCAGGGAGTGATCTAATGGAGATGCACACAGTGACCCAAAGGGGAAGCAGGAAGAAATCTAAAGTCCATCTTTTATGCACTACTGAGCTGATTTTGCCCTGGAATTTTTGTTCTTATTTAATTGCTTTCTGTATTTTGTAAGGTTCTGTCTGCGTTAGATGTTACATTTTTGTGCACCATTTCTCTGTGTGGTTCAGCCTTTCAAGCTATCCTCCTTCCACTTTTTGAGCCGAGGCTTTACACTCATTGGCTACTATTATCCGCCATATAGCTCAAGAACTCTGTGTTCATAATACTATCGCTATAATGTATATTTCTAGATAATGTGGCAAATTGTAATTATATTATAGTAGATGCATTCTAACAAAATTAATCAATATATCATTTGGTCAAGCATTTACTCCCTCGTTTGTTCGTGTATCTTTTGTGCGTCTCATGGAAATCATGAGTTTGTTGAGAAAAATTTAGGTAAAACACATTGACCGTCGTTTTGTATGAAGCTGAGTCCTCGATGAGATGGTGTGATTGACAACATGTAAAACCAACACAGGGGAACTTTCATTCACATGCTACAAGTACACACACACACACACACACATCTTCCCCTTCGAAACAACAGCACCGGTTTGTTAAAATCCACAAGCAAGTGCAAACAGATGTATAACCAAAACAAATACCCAATCAAGGGAACAGGAACAGAATCTGATAATGGAAACCAAAAACACTTCACTTTCCATCGTTTTTATTTTCTTCTCGACAGGCACAACGGAATGAACGTGAATCAATCCGTCAAAAGCTGGCACTTGGAGGCTTCCTGGACGAGGGTCCGGGTCTGTACACGGGATGCAGTCGCAGTGGCAAGCCGAGCCTTTCATCCAGGTAAAGAGGATAAACCGCCAGGCTGATTTAGGTCCCAACTCACAATCAACTCTCCATGGATCATGTAAATATTCTGTCTGGAGACAAAAGTATTTTCCTTCATTTACTCGTAAAGCAATATCCTCCCAGTTCTTGGTATGCTCATTGAACATGATATCGTGTCACCTGTTTTATAGCGACATCCTGTTTTACCATCAGTGTGGTCTTTTTTTGCCAATCTATTATATCTTACAACCCACTGGTCTGTTTCTACCTGTGGAAAGTAAAATGTAGGAACAGTTCACTCGTGTGTTAGAGATTTTCTTAATTTAATCTGAGAACACCGTTCTCTAAAAAGTTTTATTCACTTATTATTTCACCTGTTGTTTCACCAATGTAATGTGTTGATATCATTTGTATACAATGATCTCAACTTTTTATTTTTGTGTTTAACTCGCATAATAATCTTGTTTTGTCCTAAAGTCAGCTGTTCACCACCATCTCAAATCATCCCCAATCCAAAACCATGATCTATTCTACCCTCGTTGACCCCCGCCCACCTCCCCCGCCCCACCCCAATCCCTCCTCATTCCAGATTTCCAGCTTTCCCTCCTGAGAGTTTCCTTCTGTGTCCATCTGTTCCACCTCATGCATCTTCTCCTGGTTCTCATTCCTTCCTACACCCATTGTTTGTCTGCCTTCCCTTGTCTTGGCTTTCGGCTCTGCTGTTGTGTCACCCCCCCCCCCCCCCGTCCCTGCTGTTCCTTTTGCCCTGTTGCATCCTGATCCGTTCAGTGTCCTAATACTCGCTCTTCCACGAGCCTCGACTATGAATACAAAATAGTCAAGGATTTACAAGGAACTTCAATGCAGGAGGAGGGCCATTAGACCCAGTAACCTGCACAATCCTGCCAATATCTAAGTACCCCTTCTCCCGATCCACACTACTTCCACATACTTATTAAACTCAATTTTACAATGATCACTGACTCTACTGTCACTACCCTTGCCGGGAAACCATTGTTTTATTGATGGTTTCGTACTCACATGGCGTCTATAGAGAAAATTTGGCTTGGTTGCCGGAGCCGGCAACCTTGGGAACTCCGCTAATTTGCATAAATCCAGATGGCCAACACGGACGGGGTGGAATATAACTTTTCAACCAATTAACTTACAATCACGTGTGATACCTCTTTCTGTATAATTTTGACCTGAGGAATCGATTTCTGAGGTCAAATTGTGTATTTGGGGTCAATTCAGGGGTCAAAGGTGAAGTTCAAGGTCTTTTTCGGCCAAAAAAGAAATAAAATAATAATAATGACATTTTCAGAGCGATGGTGGTCAAGCGTTTATTCAGTAACGTCGATCACTCCCATTCATCATCAGAGCCGAATGCAAGATCAAGATGTTCAGTTTCCTCGTCATCTTCCACATCTGCTTCTCCTTCCTCTTCCATTTCATCTTGGTCTTCGTCTCCTGTCTTGAACGGGTTGAAGCAGGCGTCACGACAAACACAAGCGCAATACACAGTGCATGATATCTTTCCATGGTGACAGCTGCAACGTTCAGTGCTGCACGCCTTCACCGCCGCTTACAGCCGCACCGCCACTACATCCATGAGATCTTGGGGTCCTGGGGGCTGATCGGAGGTTGCTGCTACTGGGTGCCATCTTTTATTTCCCACCCATACTTCGTGATGTCAAGTTCAGGTGGAGCCTGCTGGTCAGCAGATTTTGCAAGTATCATCTGCATCCCTGGCTTAGTGCGGCCATACTCCAGCATACCTGCGGGATGAGGTTGCTGGAATTCATGTGAGAGGACATGGGTAGTGCGTCGACCATTGGGTGTGAATACTGGAGATCGAAGTTGTCAAACCACGCGAAGATGGCGCCGACAGTTCTACACAACCCATGAACTGGTGGAGAACCTGTGCATTGTCACCTAGTAGACGAGCGGCCAATTTTCGGAATCTCAGGGCCTCATTGTACGAGGTCGTGAAGCCATGTTCATGAAGGGGTTTGAGAAGTTTGGAACTGCCGTGCCGGTGCAACAGTTTGAGGCCAGTCCTAATGTTGTCTGATTTCTGGTTCCTGTAACGTGACTCTGAATTGACTGGCTCAGGCTCAGAGATTTATGGTCACTTTACCACCGGAGACCAGATCCGAAACCAACTTCAACAAACTTGGGCTGGTCGCCTTGATTGTGTTGGCCTGTGTAAACTCTGATAGTCATAATTGGCACTGCTGTACTTGACCGACCGTGCCTCATGCTTGATCTGCCTCACCACGGAAGCAATGCTCCTCTCATCCGTATCATCTACCTTAACTATCTTGAGACTTTTAGCAACGGACTCACGGAAACCAGCAATGGCAGCACAGCCATCTACCCGAACAACGATAACAAACTTACTCATGCAGTCAGTCAACTTGCTTAACATGTCACGTCGAGCGAGCTTGCCACCTCGATCCGAGTACGGGAATGCAGTTCAACACTATTCCATATTCTGACCTGTCTCGGTTCATGTACTCAATGACTTCCTTCAGAGCATTTTCATCTGCACTACCAGTTGGCAAATCGGCATATGTGGGACTTTCGTGAAACTGTTACAGCAGCGACGTGGTACTTGCACTCAGCAGAAGGTAGATCAGAAACAAAAGCAAGGTGCAACTTGACCCTTCTCGCGACACATCATTACGCTGTCAGCAACATCAAGGAGCATATCTTTCATAGTTGGGAGAGGGTTACGTTCTGTGTCAAAATGTTCTTTGGTCATATATTCACGAACGCGGTCCCATCTTTCTGGGTGTCTATCATCAATGGGTAAACATTCCTCACTACAAACATAACAATCACGTTTGTATTCAAACACACCTTTGTCAGCTACCCTAGTTTGAGGCCTTGTAGTTGTCCTTACACCTCATCTTCAGCCTTTCTTTTCTGTGACTTTCTCACTCTCTCAATTTTCTCTTTTGATGTATAAGTACAGTAGCAACCTTTATGGCAGGCGATGCTTGCCGCATCTCCACCAACATCAATAATGTTCTGTAGCTTAGCCTGCAGGTCCCCATCTCCACGGGATTTGGCGCACGAGATGAGCTTCTTGATCCCGATCTCAGTGAATTTCGTTTCTTCTCCGTGACACACTGGGAGAAGACACCTTGAGTCAGCCATCATACGTTTCTCTGAAAAGAAGAAGAGGTGAGATTAGAATCAATGGCATCGTTCATCAACTATCGAGTCGGAGTGATCTGCAGTTGATGCAGGGGTCAAAACGTTTTAAACCCCTCAATAGTCCAAAAATGACATTGAACTTGACCTTTGACCCTGAATTTGACCCCGAACACACAACACCTCAGAAATCGATTCCTCACCTCGAAATTATACGGAAAAAAATGTATCACACGTGATTGTAGGTTGATTGGTTGAAAAGTTATTTTCCACCTCCGTCCGCGGTGGCCATCTTGGATTTATACAAATTATCGGATTCCCAAGGTTGCCACTCCGGCAACCAAGCTAAATTTTTTCTATAGACCCATGCGAGTACGAAACCATCAAAAAACAATACACTTCTCGCAACAACAAGGTACTCAACCTGGCAACTGGACTACTACACTTTGGCTCGAAAAGCAATGGCAAACCACCCAGGGTATCATTTGCCGAGAAATGGCTTTGGCTGTATCGACATTCCTATTATAACATATTATTTACTAGGAGAGGTACCCGCACCTTGTGCGGAAGGAATTTAGAGTTTAGAAAAATAGAGCCAGGTACTATGTATAATTACAATTAATTCATCACATAAACTTTAACAGGCAATACTGTAATACCTAGATGGTATTCATAGAATACGTGCCTTGCACAGTCAACGGTTTTGAAGACATAGAGGTGCAACGTTTTTCGGTTTTTCCCAGATGACGCCTGTACCGCATGACCTATGACATCATGATTACCATTACAATATTCTTCAGGGGGAGGCGCTCCTATGGTGAACATTTTGTGTCCATCGGACTAACAGTTGCAGAGGAAATTAATTTTTTTCATACTGATCAGATCAAGCATTGTACTTGTCAAATTATGATTTCATAATGAAAGCACCGATGGCATCATCATCAGCGTATGTTATTCCCCATTGTGAGTGCTTGACAATGAGCCATTGTTCAATTTTTTTCCATTGAGTGGATTGGGAGATGTAGAGGTGTAATGTTTTTTTCCAAGATGGCGTCCGTACCACGTGACCGATGATGTCATAATTATGAATACAAAACTTGTACAGGCGGAGGTACTCCTCGAGTAGAATTTCGTGTCAATAGGATCAACGGTTGCCAAGAAAATGAATTTTTAAAATGCAGACGCACACATGCACGTACACCACACGTACGCACGTACGCCACACGTTCGCATGTACAACACATACGTATGTACGCAACCGAATACCGAACCCTGCTTTTCACTTCGCGAGTGCAGGGTAATAATGTAATAATTAATGCAATATACATATATACAGGGTGTCCCTAAAAAAATGACATCATTTGAAACCTGAATATCTAAGTAACTACATGTCCCAGGCAAACAAAAGTAAATAGGCTTCATGTTGAACAATAAAAGATTTATTTATCAAAATTCGAACAAGAGATTCAGAGGGATTTAGATTTTATAACCGTTTTCTCAAAACTTCACAAATGTTCAATATGCGCTCCGCCTGTGACACGACACACGTCAAGTCGGTGGTCCAGCTCCTGCCAAACACGCTGTAGCATGTCTTGCGTAACATTCTCCAGCGCCTCAGTGATTCTCTGCTTAAGTTCCTCTAGGCTTGTAGGAAGAGGGGGGATATAGACCAGTCCTTTCACATAGCGCCATAGAAAAAAATCACAAGGTGTCAAGTCAGGTGAACGTGGTGGCTATTTCAACAGCACATTGTCATTATCACTGGCACGCCCAATCCATCTTCCTGGTAGATTCTCATTGAGATAAGAATTAAACATTCAACTTAGTTAGTTTTTACACATTTTGTTAAAATTTGAGATCATTTGAGCGAGAATTTGCTGTTATTAGACTACGAAATGATGTCATTTTTTTAGGGACACCCTGTATATATGTGTATAACGAAAAGCATGGTGAGGCTATGAGTCAGTCCGGGAAGCCGTGAAGACTACTGTATGTGCCTATTAATCATGTCCTGTTTGAACGTTAATTCACCAAGACCCAAAAGACCCCGAAGACCCCAAAAGGCCCAAAAAGAACCAAAACACCCAAAAGACCCTGAAGACTCAAAAGTCCCAAAAGACCAAAAAGACCCCGAATACCCCAAAGAGCCAAAAGACCGAAAAGACCCCAAAGACTCAAAAATCCCCTAAAGAACCCTAAAGTCCCTGAGGACCAAAAGTCCCTGAGGACCCTGAAGACCCAAAAGACCCTGAAGACCCAAAAGTCACTGAAGACCCAAAAGACCATGAAGACCCAAAAACCCCAAAATCACCATAGATCCAAAAAGACCCTGAAGACCCAAATACCCTGAAGACAAAAGTCCAAAAAGATGCAAAAGACCCCAAAGACCCCAAAGACCCAAAAGTCCCCAAAGACCCCAAAGACCCGGAAGACCTCAAATACCCAAAAGAGCCAGAAGACCCAAAAGACCCCAAAATCCCCGAAGAACCAAAAGTCCCTGATGACCCAAAAGTCCCTGAAGACCCGAAAGTCCCTGAGGATGCAAAAGACATTGAACACCCAAAAGACCCTGAAGACCCAAAAGCCACTGAAGAGCCAAAAGACCCTGAAGACCCAAAAATACCCTTTAGACCCCTTACACCCTTCAGACAGCTTCGACCCTCGACCATTTATACCACTTGGTCCTTCTTATGTCATAAATAAATTTCAAATAAATATAATATCACCAATATTACAAATAAATTTGTAGAAAATAAATGTTTGTATTATGATTGGTGTACATCATGATAACGCAGCAAATCTGTAACGTCAATCTCTGCAACGACGTGTGGAGAGGCGAGCGTAGTGAGCAGATCCACGCTAGTTTAATATAAAATAACAGGTAAATTAGGTAATAGTACGATCCAATACGGCAATACTACACAATAATGACAACTATAGTGCCTCTGGATAAGAGAACATTTTGAGTCTGGTTGTTGGTGCCAGAATTGTGAACTTGGCGATGTAGATAAGATTTGTAATACTGCATACCCCCGAGCGTCGCTATACAATACACATTTATATCGAGAAAAATCGGAGTCTTCCCACCACCCTGAACCCCCTACCTTTAGATTTGAAAATGTTTTCTTGCATCTACATTTACCAAGAGGATTCCATCGGTATGCAATATGATGGGGTTACTACCGGTGGAGCCGATTATATCGATGAACAGATATACAGATGGAAAATACAACTACATATTATTTATTAGAATATTTCCCCCCATCCAGGATAGCTCAGGTAAATGTATAATAACTTCTGAAGTGAGTGGTTCTGGGTTATCCTCAGCATAATTGAATCTATATGGATCTTTATCCTGCAGGTGCAGCAGTGGGATTGCATTCTGGTCTTTGGAAAAAGTAAACATTAAGCAGGCTGTATCATTTGTGATGTAAATAGCAGTGTTAGTGTTTTGGTGTATTTTGAAACTGTAGGTGTTTATCTCAGTACCATGGCCACATATTCCCCACATCAGTAAAATTACACATTTCCCACATTGCTCCAGTGTCTTCTCTTTCATTTTTAATTAATTATATTTCAGGAAAAACACATTATTTAGGGTTATTTAGCTTCACCACCTGTTCTGAGTTGTATGGCTTCCTGTACTTGTTAAATTGGTTGAGTTTGCTCGATTGGCACTATATTCTCTCATTAATTAAACACATTGTTTGTAATTACCATTCCATTCCCTTGGTTGGTTTCCTTTTAGCCTGAGCTGCCACTGATGTGCATTGATCACCACATTCGAGGTTTCAGCAGAACACGAGATTGATCAAAAAATGTGTTTTGGGTAACAACTCTCTTGTAATCTGTAACAAATAAGTTAACACCCCTTGATATAATCATTCTTTAGATATATAATTCTTATCTTGTGCCACCATGTGCCACCATGTGCCATGATTATAGCCGAAAATACCTCGTTCGAATTTTGTTATAATTCATCTCCATGTTTCGTGGAATAATGTTTCCAAACCTTGGAGAGTATGCAGGAGTAGAGGGAGCTTGGTGTTGGCTTAACGGTTAGGGTGGCTGGCTTGGGATCTTAGGGTCCTGAGTTCAAGCCTCATTGGCTGCTGAACTTACACCAGGTGGGGTTGACTCAGCCTGTCATCCTTCTCAGGTCGCTGAAATGAGTACCAGTGTACTGGTAGAGGGGCACAGCATCAGTGGCACAGCCATGCCACAACAAAATGATAGCTACCTGGCAGCCAAACTGCCATATGGAAGTAGAAGAAGTAGAAGAAGTAGAAGAAGGGGACGAGGAAGGAGTGGAGTGTGTGTTGGTGTTAAATACTACAATTCCATCCCCCAGTTTCCTAATGCATGGGGTTCAAAACCATGCTTGTGGGAAAGGAAGATCTTGGAATTGTGCGCCATGCTCTGGAAACCAGACACAATGGATTGGAGGAATAAGCATCGTATCCCGGAAGTGTCCATTACTTTCAGGGTAATGGTGAATCATAAGAACATATATTCTGTCTACAATGACGTTCAATCACTCACGAGATGTAATGTACGACACGGAACCAGAACATATTCTGTGAAATGTTTGCACACCATGATTCCTCCTCTGGGAACCTGCATGGCAGAAACATGACAGAAATGATCCTTTATCAAGCTTTCACTTATCAATCTCTGCAGACCGGTGTGACATCCATCGTGCAGACATTTTCGGACTTTAGTGTGGTCATCATACCCAAGGATAAAATGGCACTACCAGCTATATTGTGGAATGGTGTAAGGCTCATCTCTGAAGTTTGGAACACCTCATGGTCTTCATGTGGGACTATGCAGATAATGTTTCAGGTGCTAATGCCCTCTGAAGAGAACGGGGTGAGGGGAGGAGGGTGAGAGGGGAGGAAGGAGGAGGATAGGTGGTGGGGTGGGGAGGTGGGGGAGGGAGCATGGAAGGGGGGACATCACATATTCACAAATACAGACTATGAGACCCAAGTCATAACTCATGGTCTTGTGGTTAGGCAATCATCAGTTATACTGTGGGTCTTACCGTCTATTGGTGGGCACATGATGCTCCTCTCCAACGTCCCCCATTATATCGCCCCCCTCTCCATCCTCTTGGTTGCCTTACCTCCCCTACCAGTTTGTACTTTGGTGTGATTGGATGTAAATACGATTAGACTGTGAGAATCTGTATAACTAGAATCACAGACATTGCGATATGTCTCCCCTAATTTACACACCTCATCAACAAATGTCATTGTAGATTTTGACCTTTGACCCATCAAAAAATCTAAACTGCCTTCTTGAAAACCTAATAAATCAGAACAGAAGAAAATGCATCAAAACAAATATTACAAAATATTGGTCAATGCAAACAGTATTTCTGAGAGTGGCCACATTAAACAGGTGGCCACATAATCAAGGTGATTGCAAATTGCAAAATATTGGTCTTTACAAATCTTAGTGCTGAGTATTTTGTTCACAAGACAGGTGGCCACATAATCGGCCTTATTACATAATGTTGGTCAATGCAACCAATATTTCTGAGGGTGGCCACATAATCAAGGTGATTGGATAATGCAAAATATTACTGGATGCAGATCTGGATGCAGAGTAATGTGGCCCGATAAGACAGATTTGCCACATGTCCAAGGTTTACTAATGATCAAAAAGGTAAAAGGTCAAATCAGTTGCTAAAAGGTCAACACGACTTAATTCTCAAAAAGGCTTTGAGAACACCCCAAGGTGCATCGCCATCTATTTGTGAACACATAAGCATTTTACAAGTTAAAGACACCGGACCAATGTCGACCGGCCATGGTGTAAGGTATGTTTGTATCTTGTCTTGGCTGGGTTTTATTTTCTACAGGGTCGAAAAAGGCTCAAGCAGAATCTGCAACACAAATCACATGCACACATGCAGACAAATGTATGAGACAACACTGGATCTGATTTAGGACAAACACAGCTGCTGAGCTTGCGAGAAGTGAAGTAACTTGGCGAGGCACTCTGGCCGGTGATGCCATTTTTGTAACTTTTCTTTCTCTCTGCACTCATTTGGACAATTGAGCAGCAATACCCTCATCTTCTTGGATGCCAATCTATGGTTATTTGTCTGTTCTCTGCCATTTAAGTGCTGATTGTCAAATGAGGAAGAAGCATGTACTATTTTTAGTGTCTGGTATGACTCGGCCAAGGTCGGAATCCATTCGCTGACCTCAAGACTCAGAGCAGATGCTCCAACCATTATGCCACCGAGTCTGCTAATGGAGTGTGGCAATTTTGATCTTTGACCCTTGTGTAATCCCAAAAATGACTTTCATCTGAAGTGTTTCTCCGCATTCCCATTGGGGCTGTTTGAAAGCACCTTTTGTACTAAATCCCAACACAAGGGAATGGTAACATGTGTGGTTTTAGTGTTTCACCTTTGGCCTCTTAAAATTGTGATGGGACTGAAATGGAAAAAATAAATGTTTATTTGGTAGATATCGGTGAATGTATAGGGGATCGATGAGATGAGTACTCTTCGTGCATCAGGCTGCAGAGTGGAATGAACCTGCAGATCTGCTTCGTCAATGACAGCGGAAGTGACAAGGAAAGCGATGGAGATGAAAGCAGCAAAGTTGACTCGAGTCCTATGACGCCTCCTTCTCCGATTGTGAGATTTTTCCTCTTCTGTCACCGACAATCCTTGTAAATTTTTTCCCAGTGGAAGCGTTTCCCTGCTCCAATTTGTTCCAAGCAGAAGCGTTTCCCTGTTCTGTTTTGTTTTTGTTTTGTCTCATCCTAATTGTTTTGAAAATCAGGTCTGAATAAAACCACTGAATGGTGAAGGGCCTGACAGCCACTGTCACAGGAGGTTTACTACATTTTAAGTAACAGATGGGAATGAATTGTGGAGCACGCCATCCTTCAAAGTGAATGATAGTCGGCTCTTTCAGTAGCTTGCTCTTGTTTATGGTTGTTAAATATTCCGCATGTCTTTTTGTAAAGAACCAGACTACATGATTGAACCCTGGTTGAATTCCAATTTCCCTTTAAAGGTAAAGACTAGGGTCTACCAAGTACCATTCATCCTCATTGGGGCACTTCTTAGTCTATAACTGCCACAGTTGACTTTTCCGGCTTCAATGGGAGATTCGATCAGGGAAAGAAATGTAAGTTGTGTGAAAGTTTACAAAATTTGACATTGATGTAACACTTTTAAAAGGAGGGTAACCTCAGGCCTTTTCACTTTTTTTTCTCCAAATAAGTCAGATAAAGATTGCACTAATTATCCCTCCCTCCCCAACTGTGGTGCTCGGTTATTCTTGCACACCCTGTTCATAACAGAGCAAGCAGAGCTCTTCTTACTCGGAGCGTGGATTGGCCGGATCGGAGCCAGGCACCGACTCGGAAGCAGAATCTCTGGAGGAACTCGACTTTCTTGGCCGACAGCGCAAGCTCCAAGTGAGTTCCAAACTAAGCCTTACCAATCCTCATTAATTTAAAATTTATTAACTTTGCTCTCCGAGAGCTTTGTAACCAAAGCAATCTCCCAATGCCATTTGTTTCTACTTCTACATTTTAGTTGGACTTCAAGCATGAATAAACTGGTCAGTTGATAATACGCTCTGACTTGTGAGGACTCAGCTGATCTGTATCTAGTGGACAAAAAGTATTAAGGTTTGGGTTTTCGGGTTAGGGTTAGATTTGGAAAAGAAGGATGGAATGTAAAAGGCAGACAAGGGCCATACAGAACAATATGAGCCTGCATTGAAAAAGAAGCAGGTAGACAGAGCTGACAAGGTTAGTGAAGATAGGTGTGTATGAGAATACAAGCTGGTGCTTGATATTTCTTCATTATGTAAACCAGAAAGCATTGTTTGGGAAATATGAAGGATTAAATGGGCCAAATTTTTCTCTCTCTTTCTCTGGAAACATCAGACCATCACAAGGTTGAAACCCAGAAGGCTTCACCCTAATTATTCCTACTAGAAATACCCGCTCTCCACAGGAGTGTAATCCTCTCCTTCTGGCGGGGGTCAGTTAAGTACTTCCATGATGCAACATGTACAATACAAAAGTGCAGGGCATCTCCACAGCTGATTTATGATACCTTATTTATGCCCCCCAATTCTCCAAACTCTATTTATGCCATCCTCACCCTCTCCTCCCCCCCCCCCCCCAAAATCTCCAAAACCCCAGTGGCTATGATTTTGTTTAAACACCTAAAGCCTTCTCTAGCAGCAGTTTAGGAGTGAATACAAGTCACAAAATTACACACACACACACACACACGCACACGCACACGCACACGCACACAAAGCATTGCGACCGGATATTGTACCGAGGTACAAAAAAGAAAGGAAGGCCTTGCTAATTGAAGTGTCAGTACCCAGCGATTTTTGCTGAAACAACGCAGAAATCAAGAAAATGACCAAACACCAAGATCTTTAAAATGAAGTGAAAAGATCCTGACAGTTGAAGAGATCCGAAATTGTACCAGTGATCAATGAAGCAATGGAAATGATGAAGAAGAACCTTACAGGGGTCATAAAGCCATCTCTGGGAATATTACGATCACCGAACTACATTTAGAAGCTGTCCGGGCTCAGTGGTGATCCTCAAAAGAGCCATCAGAACAAAACTTTGAGAAAAAGAAAATTTCACAAACTGGTCCATGATTCATGACCGCCCTTACCGAAACAGAGGTGGATACTTCAAGACATGGGAGAACTCCGTTCCACCTTCTGAAACCCGCATATGTATGTAGATAAAGAATAACACACACACACACACACACACACACACATACACACATAATACACATACACACATACACACATATACATATATATGTATATATATGTATATATATATTGTTGCAGGCCGGGGGTCGGGTGAGAAGACCACTAGGGGGGAAAGCTATCTTGGCTCCCACCAGACTCCCCGGAATGGAAGGCCATCGCACACAGATAATTCTGTGACGCGGCGGGTCGCTAACCGACCGTGGATGCCAATAACTCAACCGCGTGACCTAGGGTCCTCCCATCTATGGGTTAAATGGGTTACCTAATTAATCACGTGATTTAATTACCGGGGAACACACCCTCAGTACGCCTTGTCCGAACCGGATCACTTTACCGGATCGAATGCAACCGAGCGACACTGCCAAGGACGTACCGGCTAAAAGGAACGGATCGTTGGGAATAAAGTCCCGGCTAGGCTAGGATTCGGACCATGCTGGATCAATGAAAGAAAAGACAAAAACGAGCTGGAAACATTTGTAATAATAATTAATTTGCAAGCAAGCGAGGAAAGGGATGTGGCACAGGGAATAGGTTTATTGGGGTGTGTTGTGCAGGGAAAGAAAGAGCGTGAGGTGCAGCAATGTGCAAGCAACTTACAAAAGCAGACACAGAGCAATCTTAATGCGAAATAATAGCAATAATAATAATGTTCTGCAGTCTTACTTAT
>CM068966.1:59481035-59491152 GCA_035128595.1 Eptatretus atami
ACCAGGACACACACACACACACACACACACGTACAGACACAGAAAACCGGATGAAGAGGAGGTATTGCAGCAATATAGGAGAGGAGTTGAGGCTATGGGCTCTCGGTACCTTTGCACGCTTGCCCGAACGCGACACCAATACGTTTGGGGGGATTCTCCGTGGTGCGGTACCCACTGACAGCTGACGCATCATCTCTTGCTTCGGGGGGCTTCGTGCAGCTAGCGTCGGCCCGGAGAAGGAGACGTGACCGTCGGTGTGAAGGGAGGGACTCGGTGGAGAGGGTGGGGTCCAGGCGATGCCGACAGGAGGCGGAGTCCAAGCGATGGTGGCAGGAAGCGGTCCAATGTGTGCGGAAGATGACGGAGGGCAGAGTCAAGGTGATGTTGAAGTCCCGCTTGAGCGGGAGGCGAGGTAGGGCAGAGAAAGATCTAAGGCCCCGCTCAGACCTTTATAGGCCCCGCGGCACGGGGTGGAGGGCCACCCCGAAGCGGTGTCGTCATCCTAATCAGGTGCTCTGATTGGCCCCAACCCCCTGCGTGGCCTGACCGCGATGGCTGGAAACTGCAACATTCCATTTCCGGCAAGATGACTTCGCGCTGTGGAATTGTCTCGCTCCGACCCCACGACATGATATGAATCGCCCACACCAAACTCCGCATCATGAATTGCCTTGAAAAAAAACCCAGGCCATGCCCTGATGGCCGGCTGAGGGTCCCGCATGCCTGCTCGGGCGCCCCGACCAGCACTGGTCAATGTGCCTGCTCAGTCTGCACCACGTGGCCCGAGCTGTACAACATGCTTCCGCCCGATCGCAGCTTCGCTGGCCATAGAGACGAGAAGGTAAGATGTTATGGCAAACCCATGCACAGATGGTAAGATGTGTCCAATAAGGTGTCATGAGCTAAGCGCTGGTCTGCCTTCGAGCACATTCCGTACAGGGCACTTCGAGCACATTCCCATGGCCCACGTAGTTAGCGCGCATTCGCCCGATTCTGCGATCGTGTGTGCTTGTCCAACACCGATATGTGTCAGAAATTGAGGGGGAACAATCGGTTATGTAATTATATGGAGGTTTGGAATGAAAAGAATATAGATATGTTTCAGATGGAGAAATGGAGGGAAAAAAAGAATGCCGACATAGCTAGTCCAGAAATGGGTTGAAAGGAATGTGCCGCTTGTGCCTTGCACACTCGCATCCCGCCCATCATGGTGTGGGGTTGCCTTTCTATTATCGGCCTCGATTGAGGGATCACTTGAGGATGGGAGCTCTGTGCTGTCGATGCTCATGCGGTGTTCGAGCGCCCTTTCTATGCCCCTCCCCCACAGAAGTTAGTTTGAAGTATCGCTGTATCTTCGCAGCCGCGTGTGTACGGAAAGTTGCCAGCATTTAAGCTGCTGTTTCTTCCATCTCCTTGGTACATGCTCCGTGCAGCGTGGGCGTCATGTTGAGTGTGATTTCTGTCCATTGGGTGGAAATTACCACTGCGCATGCGTTTGGCAGGCTGTGATTTATATGGAGGGGTGTCCAGCGTAATGCCTGCTTGGCCTTTGCTGAGGACCCATCTCCCAGCGAAGGGCGCACGTGGCTCAGATTTACCTTAAGAATAATCAGAAAAGAAGAGTAGGAATGCAGTTAGAAATGAAATGAAGAAGACAGGATGTAAGCAAACCTAGCTATGAGATCCTCGCAACGCACGCCTCTGTTGTCGAGCTAGACAAAAGGGAAGGGACTATCTACATGTATATTAATGGAATAACTGTCTGGGGACCACTATATGTTGTGTGCCATTGCCTTAGAGGCATGAGGTTCCAAGAACCACAATAATATATACATATATTTATTTATTTTTTTCAAAAACATGTGGAGTGTGATGAGCACTCCCCCAATCTCCATTGGACATCATCCTCCACCAAAGCGTCACCTCCAATCCTGAGGCCTCAGCGTGGTGACTATCGGACAAAGATTACATGGTCGACATCAGTTAACCATCAAACAGAGCCACCTATCCCGATTTTGGGCTTGTTTGCCCTCATCAGAACGGCATACCGAAAAATATCTATCCAATGAAGACCACATTCGTCATTTATACACCAGACACACTTCCTGACTGTTATGGTGAGCATCGTCGCGGATTATGTCTCACATGGTAAAACTGCATAATCCGCAAAGAACAACCATCCCTCTGCCACCCAGACAATTGTTCCTGCTAATGCAAACCATTCAACCACATATTTTAAAACATATATAATATATATATATATAGTACATATATATATATATATATACATATACATATATGTGTGCGTACACATACATATACTGTGTATATATATATATAATATCACACACACACACACACACACACACATACATGTGCAGTCGTACACCTCAAATTATATGTAGTATGATTCACACACCCTGTGTCGGAGTGGCGACCCATCCAGGACTGTACTCTTTGGTCAAATGAAACTGCCTCGGCAAACCTGTGTGCCTCACGTTGTGAAAGGAGTTATTAACAAGTAGAGGTACATTCAAAGTACAACGTCCCATGCTAAATAAATAAATAAAATACCCTTCAGCGCACGACATTGCTGGAGTGCTTAATGATACTTAGTTTATGTGCACAAATGATCCCTTAGTTTATTTGTACAAATGATCCCTTAGTTTATTTGTACATATGATCCCTTAGTTTATTTGTACAAATATCCCTTAGTTTATTTGTACAAATGATCCCTTAGTTTATTTGTACAAATGATCCCTTAGTTTATTTGTACAAATGATCCCTTAGTTTATTTGTACCAATGATCCCTTAGTTTATTTGCACAAATGATTTTTTAGTTTATTTGTACAAATGATCCCTTAGTTTATTTGTACAAATGACACTTTGTTTGTACAATTGTACTTCTGAGGTGAATGTGCACAAATGACATTACTCGCCATGCAGCACATGGAGACGGAATGGGAGCGGTGTACAATAATTAATTATTATTTGATTAATTGCAAAATTTAAATAATAAATGGTATAGTAAAATAATAATTTCATAACCAATTGGCTAATAGTATACCAGAAGCACCACTGCTTCATCCAAATCTGTAACTTTTTGAAAATGAAGTAATTCATCGAAAAATGAATAATTAATCGATAAATTGATTAATCAACAAATCAAAATATCCTTTATAGCCAAATCACTTGTTCACTGTCGTGTCCAATTATTAGCTTCCGAGCTCAAAAGGTGCCTGAGATATTGCCCAGATGAGAAAGGAAATAAATAAGGGATTAATAAATCGATAATAATTAAGTAATTAATCAATTACATGATTAATCAAAAAAGAAAATGCACCGTTTTTGCCAAAGCACATCTACACATTTGTCCCCAAATTTCAGCTTCCTATCTCAAAAGACGGCTGAGATATCGCGTGGACAAACAAGAAAGCAAGAAAGAATAAAAACAAAGGGGCAATATTCCTGGGCGCTCACCTGGTCGCGGCTGGATAAGAAAACTAGGGAACCACTGGTAGGCATAGATGACCCATAAAATATGTAATGGAGAAGAAAGTTAATACTAATGGATTTTTTTTAAATGCCATGAACAAACTTTGGTACATCGTGGATGATGAAGCTTTTCGGCCAAGTTTCATAGAAATTGTGTGTGTAGTCTTGGAGAAGAAAGCAAATAGATATTTTGGGGGGCACCCACTTACACCCCCATAGAGCCAGATTTTTCTCATGTCATGAACAAACTTTGGTACACCATGGGTAATGAAGCTTGTGGTCAAGTTCCATTGCAATTGTGTGTGTAGTTTTGGAGAAGAAAGCAAATACATACACGACATGGCCAATAATATGTGGACACCTGCTCGTCCAACATCTCATTCCAAAATCATGGGCATTAATACAGAGTTGCCTCCCCCCCCCCCCCCCCCCTTTACTGCCATAACAGCCTCCACTCTGCTGGGAAAGCATTCCACGAGATATTGGAACATTGCTGCGGGGATTTGCTTCCCTTCAGCCACAAGAACATTAGCGAGGCCGGGCACTGATGTTGGGCGATTAGGTCTGGCTTGCAGTCGGCGTTCCAATTCATCCCAAAGGTGTTCGATGGGGTTGAGGTCAGGGCTCTGTGCAGGCCAGTCAAGTTCTTCCATACCGATCTCGCCAACCCATTTCTGTATGGACCTCGATTTGTGCACGGGGGGCATTGTCATGCTGAAACAGGAAAAGGCCTTCCACAAACTGTTGCCACAAAGTTGGAAGCACAGAATCGTCTAGAATGTCACTGTATGCTGTAGTGTTAAGATTTCCCTTCACTGGAACTAAGGGGCCTTGCCCGAACCATGAAAAGCAGCCCCAGACCATTATTCCTCCTCCACAAAACTTTACAGTTGGCACAATGCATTCGAGCAGGTAGCGTTCTCCTGGCATCTGCCAGACCCAGATTCGTCCGTCAGACTGCCAGATGGTGAAATGTGATTCATCACTCCAGAGAACACATTTCCACTGTTCTAGAGTCCAATGGCAGTGAGCTTTACACCACTCCAGCTGACGCTTGGTGATCTTCGGCTTGTGTGCAGCTACTCGGCCATGGAAACCCATTTCATGAAGCTCTCGACGTTTAGTGATTGTGCTGACATTGCTTTCAGAGTCAGTTTGGAAGTTGGTAGTGAGTGTTTCAACCGACGACAGACAATTTTCCTGCGCTACACGCTTCTGCACTCAGCTGTCTCGTTCTGTGAGCTTGTATGGCCGACCAATTCGCAGCTGAGCTGTTGTTGCTCCTAAACGTTTCCACTTCACAATAACAGCACTTGTAGGATCTCGCTTAGCCCGACCTCGCTAATGTTCTTGTGGCTGAAGGGAAGCAAATCCCCGCAGCAATGTTCCAATATCTCATGGAATGCCTTCCCAGAAGAGTGGAGGCTGTTATGGCAATAAAGGGGGTGGGGGGGAGGGGTGACTCCATATTAATGCCCATGATTTTGGAATGAGATGTTGGACGAGCAGGTGTCCACATATTAGGTACCAGATGCAAATCCGGATCAGGATCCGAGAATTATTTAAGTGATTCTTCACCATTTGCGAGATAGCGCTAAACTAAACTGATATATATATATCACGATATCTCAAAAAGTTGTGGATGGATTCGGATGAAACTTGATGGACAGGTTGGGTGGTTGACCCCAACGAATTTATTCGATTTTGGTGAAGGTCTGTATCTTGATCTGGATACAAGAATTATTTATATTTTAAAGTGATTCTTCACCATTGAGAGATAGGGACAAAAACGATATGTAGCATGATATTTCAAAAATGTAATGGGCTCAATATGTTATCGTGGATCAGGCATTATGTGGCCAAGGTGTGCGCTCGACTGAGTACCCTTCTAGTTCTGTATCTGTGCTTCATTGAAAAGTGTAAGTTGTGAAGGATAAGGTCGTGGTTGTAATGCTGAGCCACATTATAATTCATTGGCTTATCATTGTTAAGGTTCAGTATCAATTAGTTGGAGACATTCAGTATCTTTGTGTGACAAAATACAGCTTCAGCATCAATTAGTTGGAGACCTTTTGTAACAACATTGTTTACACACAGCTATTAATACTGAACAGGAAAAGCAACCATTTACCTTGTAGTGACACATCTGTTGAAAGAATAACGTCCTCCACACATTTGATGTTGGCATCGTTCACAGCTATGACAGGCACACCACATCTCGAGTCGCCCTCTTAAGGATTGGCATCCATCATGACGTCGTGCAAGCCATTTAGAGACCTTGAAATTCAGCAAGCTCTGTTACACAAACACAACGACCATTTCTATATGGAGGATATTATTTATTATGTTCTAAAATTTGACAGAATTATCTTCTCGTATCGCTCGCACATGGCCCTTACTTCCCTTCCTGAACATACTCGTGTTTCTCTCTTTGTTACCCTTGCACCTTGTCCTCCCTTTCCTTTTTGGAATTGTCCTTTTATCAATTCAGTCCCCCAACCCCAACACACTAACCCTAACCATGACGTCTCCACCACCCCCTTCTGAATACCAACACTTTGCTTGTTTGCTCTCTTAGTCACAAAATACATCACTATGAAGATAATGGTGATAATAGTGTTTCACCATCTGGTTGCTGACTGTGCATTGTTAGCCTTCTGCTCTACCTAAGGAGATAAGGTCATATGGAATTACAATGGCACCTTAATGCAATCATGAAATATATTGATATCGGCATCCGGTCTGTAGCCTTCAGAAATTAAGGTCCTATTGGTCACAATATTTATATATCTACATTCGGAGGTTTTTCACGACTGTTGGTCATTTAAGGATCCAAACGCACATCAATCTGCACCATGGATTCATTAATCGACATGTCTTCTCATTCTAATTCTATCCCATAGTAAATCTTAATTCCTTTACTAATCAATTATACAACTTCCTTTAGCATCCTGAAGATTGTTTGCTAATCATTATACTTTGGCCTTCCCCTATATCTACATCTTACACCCCGCCGGCCTTGCTTTTGCTTCAATCTCTTTCAGGCAGAAGCCCGGTTGGCTTTGGCCATGGCCCGACCAATGGCACGGATGCAAGTGGAGGTGGAACGACAGAACCGTAAAAAATCTCCAGTTGCAGACCTGGTGAGTTCTTTCTCACAATGATAGAACAACACAGCAATGATCAATGCAGGGCCTCGCCAGGGTATGTATAGTACACCTTGATTTTGGGAGTTTAATTTCGGAAGGTTTACTGGAAGAATGTCCTGAAAGAGCTGGAAATGTTTGGACAATTGAGAGTGCAGAGGGGGCAAGACCAGAGGAGAGGTGGTTAATAAACATAGGTCACCAACCTCGTGTTTAGAGAATAAGACATACAAGGAAGATGAACATTGTGAGAGGGGAACAGAGATACGGCACCGAAGCAAAAATACACAAACGTTAGCCGAGAAGACAACATATTTCTCACATAAGAGAACATGCAAATAATTAAGTTGTAGCCCATTGACTCCCCAGAATTTTTTTTTTTTAATTCCCAATTCAAAACTAATTTCTGAAAATGGATGTTCATTAAGTGCTGCTTGAAGGCTTTGTTGGCATGGTGAGTGTCAAAAAATCCCAAGGGGGTGTATGGCACCGAGTGCTGCTATTACTGTTCAACGGGCCCAGGTGTGCAAATGATTCCACAACATGCGGTATTTAAATGGTACTTCTCAAGAACCATAAATATACGACGGGTCTTTGTTCCATTTCCTGGAACTTCCTTATTGGGGCCGCAATTTGGTCTGGGCCCATTGTAAAGGTTGTGCAAGCTGAATAGTGGGCCTCTATTAAATTCTGCCCTGTGGGTACAGAGGAAGCATTTGATCCCCATCTTGGTGAAACACGGTGTCCGGCCATGATAGGCCTGCCTCCAGTCGCCCCCTGTGGCTTTGTTTCTCGGCTGTAGCTGCTGGGCCATGAATTACACGGTCTATGTTATGCAGCTAAATGTTCCCCAATTGCAGCCTGCAATACCAATAAATTGCTAATTCATTGCACCAATTACCACACTAATGGGACAAATGCCATTTTTAAATGTGGCAGTTTTTAACCTTTCCTAAAGTTTTTGATGAAAGGCTTTTCTAAATTGTGCCATTCCGCAGCATTATTGTTGCATTGGCAAAGGCACATTACACACTCCATTTGCCTATTCCTCTTTGATTCGAGCACCAGATCGATCAGTATTTACCCCAAATCCACCATTGCTTTGCCAAATGAGAGTTATAATCTACACAGCAATGCTCAAGGTTACACGATAATCTCGTGGTTGTTTGTTCTATGATTCGGGTAGCTGCCACGAGGTTCCATCAAATTGTGCTGTTCATGTTGTACCTGATGGTGCTTTGTTTGAGATTCTATCTGGAAGTCATCCTGTCCTATACTTCCTCGTGACATCATTTTATCCCAATAAGCCATATATTTCAGGAATCCACGGAACTTTAAACCCTTTTCTCACTTGATCCTGATCCCGTTTGCCCCAAAGCCTTATTTTTTGAATTTTTTTTTTTTGGTGGCAGTAACTCATGGCTCAAATAGACCTTCAAACACAGATCAATTCCATAATATCATGTCGTAGATCAGATTAAGGTCACCACTTGGGATGAAACCATGGGATGATCTTTTTCTGAATTTGTTGCTTCGATGCTCAAGAAATAACCATGCAAGACTGGCATTACACCTGCAGGGGGTGTCCCACAGGAAAGGTTCATAAAATAGTCCACCGCTGTCAACAGGGTCTAATTTGGCCATTATCCCAACATCGAGCTCCTTGTACCAGCTCTAGTTGGTGGAGGTGTTTCTGTATATGGTTTTGCATTCTCCTGACACTTCTTGCCTGTGACATTTTTATCACCATGTTAAGGTTTTTTTTACAATTGACCCAAATAGCTGTGTGCTCTCCTTACTTTCGTGCTCATAACATTTTCTTCTTTTATTACTTTATTCGTGTAAAAGAATAACGGGACGTAAATAAAAGAAATCTGAATAGAAGGAGAGAGAAGCCAAGGAAAGAGGAGACATAATTATTCGTTGGGCCAAAGCATTCGCCATTTTCCAATTGATTTTTCTCATCCTGTCCCGTGTCTCTACATTTCCAGTTGTCCCTATCGATGATGGCGATCTGATTGTTCCGCCTGATCCTGTTTCTGCCTGTGCCGTCTCTTCCCACTGTCCACAGTTGCCCAACCTGCAGCACATCAGTGAAAATCTCATGAAGCACAGTCTCAAGCCTGCAGACCTTGAAGATATGACCATTGGTCAGCTCCAGGTCATTGTGAACGATCTTCATTCACAGATAGAAAGTAAGTTTGGGTTTTATCATTTCTTCTAGTTTTCTCTTCCTCCTCCTCTTCCTCCTTCTCTTCCTCTTCCTCTCCTTCCTCTTTTTCTTCCCCTTATTCTTCCTCCTCTTATTCCTCTTCTTCCTCTTCCTGGTCCTTTTCCTCTTCCTTTTCTCCTTCCTCTTCCTCTTCCTCTTCCTCTTCATCTCCTTCTTCAGATTCTTCTTCATCTCTCAGCAGCATTGTGAACAGCATTTTGTCCTTCCATCAAGCTCATTGTTCAGCAGATTCAAATCTGAAGCCTTCAGAAGAAAATTATCATGAAATGTGCATATTTATTGAGCTGGCTACCTTATCACCTTCCAATCATTTACAATTATTTGAATCAGATGGTGAATTCATATTTTAATTAACTAAGCCTTTGTTCTGTATTACATTGGAAAAATTCACAATGTTTGTTAATATTTTAGATATACTGTTTAACTGATCAATTTAACTGATCACGACCCAATGATCAAGTCAACTCTCAGCAACCCAAAAGCTTTCTGAAAACTTCCATTCATTTTCCTCCTTTTCTCCCAACTCTTCCCAAAAGGTCGATCTCACTCTTCGATCTTCTCTCCCATCCTTCAAGCGAGTCAAAGTATCGATTATAATAATAATTGTTCCCAAACCATTTTTTTTTTTTGTAAGATCTGTGGGTCACTAGCTTCTAGGTAATGAACATTTTCATAACTAAGAATTTACCCTGGACTGGTCAATACTCCATTGAGAGTTGCTGCCCAAACAGCTATCAATCGGGATCAGAATTTGGAATTTGTTTGTCATGCTGGCACACATTGACCTGCTATTTTCGAAACGCTGTTTTTTATCATCCACCATTGAATGCTAGCAGACAGAACAGCTGATGTAACATCTCTTTCAAAGGACGGCGTACTCAATGATGCAATGTTCTGCCTGTTTGGCAGTGTGGGTTCATATCCCTACCTGCACATGAGGGTGACAGTTTACAGTCTATAAACTGGGACGCAAGTGCTCAGGCAGGAAAGAAATCCACACCAGACAGTTCAACGATTAGTACATTACCTCTGAACCACCCTGCCAATCTCCCACACTAAATAGCTCAACATTGAGTACACTACCTCTGAACACCCTGCTAATCTCACACACTAAATAGCTCAACAGTGAGTACACTACCTCTGAACCACTCTGCCAATCTCCCACACTAAATTGCTCAACAGTGAGTGCACCACCTCCAAACCATGCTGCCAATCTCCAACACTAAATAGCTCAACAGTGTGT
>CM068966.1:59504102-59514762 GCA_035128595.1 Eptatretus atami
TGGCCTTAACTCCTCTCGATTTCATACCGGAGCCCACGGCGGCTGTAGCTCACCGAAGAGGAGGAACACAATTTCCCATCCTCATGGTAAGATGCCAGTGAGTATTCTCACCTCAGAACTCTGCGTTCTGCTGGACACTGCTGCGGTGGTGTTGTTGACATTCTGGTGGTCAATATCCGTTATCGCATAATCAGCGCGGCTAGCCTCAACCTGGCAAGTCGCGAACGGCCCCAAGTAGGTTTGATATGATTATTCGTATAGCTTTCTAACACGTGGTATAAACAAGTGACAGACGATTTCGCCATGGAATACGTGGCGGTTGACAGACGCCTAAATTAGATGCTCGCAAAAATCGTCTACGACATACTTGATATGTTCCTGGAAGTCTCCAATAATGACAAAATTCTCCTTCACCATTTTGCTTTCATTTATTTTTTTTTTTTTTTCAGAAACTGAATTGGGCCTGCAATGAAGCGTGTCTCACTAATTTCACCGCGCGTTCACAGAATTGATAATGATTCTTCCAAAGCAGACCATGGAGCTCAGTTCAGATCTGTCGGGATGTCCACCGTTTTAAACTGAATTTCATCAATATCCTCTAGTTTCATAACACTCAGTATCTCGTTTGAATGTCTTCAATTGATGGGCAACTTTCACAAGTTCTGAAATACCATGCCGGTTTGCGGTTACAAACTATGCGTGCCTATCACATGATGATAGCTAGGAAGTTGGCTATCTGTGGCATTTGGAACCAACACATGAGTTCACATTTTGATTGTATCTACAGTACACATACACTATGTGTACCGCCTGAACCGGCCAGACACACTCCGAGGACGGAGCATGGCGAACTATCACGAATCCAACTTTCAAGCCAGGGTTGTTCTCTTTTGAATTTCTGAAACAGTCCCTGAGATTTGTTAGTACCAGGTGTTTTGAATTTTGTCTTTCCATGTACATTCCTGACCACACACATCCTTTTCCCGGCATTACTCGGCTGACTTCATCACTTCCGGTTAAATTCGGTTACGGCGGATTTCGCCTCGTCAGCAATATTTACTCCTGTTTGGATTTGGAGACTTATAGCATACCATTTCTTTCTCTAATTTTGGCTTACCAGCATTCTTTGGGAGCCAACTGAATTCACCATCATCCCTCTGTGGTCATTCCAAGACCATATGTCAGTTACATTTCCTGAACGGACTCGAAACACGTACTTTTTACTTCAGATGCTTGATATGTCGACATCCACTGCGCGAGCCAGGTGCTATCAAATGTCACTCGCAAAATATAATTAATACCAGGTTCATGTCTATGTTTGTCGTAGGTTCCTTCTCCGCCGATACGACAATATTGTGTTACATCAAGTTTAGATTCTTATCGGCTACACGTCCTTAACTAGTAGTCTCATATTTCTTGTGCTACTCAAATCTTCACAACTTCTAACTTATTCGCCTTTCAGGCAACTACCCTGGAGTTCCTTTCCGCCTTCGTTGTCGAATGGCTTCGCCTACACCGATAACGACTGGTTTAATAGGTCAACTTCTGCTTCTTGCTCAAAAACCTCCTCGCCTCATCTGTCGAATAGCATTCTGCAATGCCCTTCGATAGTACCTTCTATAAATCTCGAACTCGGCGAAGATAATTCTCAATACGCCTCTGGTGACAACTGTGAGAAAGTTTTTTCTGCACGAAGTACAAAGTCTGTCATCTTTTCACCTTTGAAGAAAAATTTCATCAACATATATTTGACACATTGCAAATCTTTTCGTTGTTTTTTTATGCGCTGAACGGATCGCAACAGTATTTGGAAACTCCTTTCGACCTTCAGTTCATGCTTACTGCAAATATGCAAAAACTGAGATTGCCCATTTATAACTAATTCGATGTGGTTAATAAAAAATGTACACTTAAAATCAATAGACAAATGGCCAGAATAATTTTCACAAATGATGCAAAATATGATATTATATATAATATATTATATAGTCCAGAGATGATGATTGTCCATTTAGACATAAAGTCGCCTGCCAGCAGTGAGTCATTGGAACGATGACGGCAAACGTCGCCAATGTCGAATCAAGAATTAGTGATATGTGGACCCCGAACAATAAAACATCATCACACTTGAACCATTGAGATCCCATTTTCATTTATGCTGAGGTGATGGAGTATATGAAGGGGTTATTCTCACACGAAAAAAATCGGGATATCGGATGTTGGCCGGGGGCAGGGGCCCAAGTCAAAGCACCCAACTATACTTTTTGAATTACTGGTTCGGAGTGATTTTACTTTTCGCGATTCGAAAGATCTCGCTTTTACGAGCATTTTGATACCAAGATCATCCAAATCGGACGACAACCTGTGATATGGCACTGGAGAATGTGGGTCAACCGGGCACCCAAATTGTTGGGGGGGGGGGCTAAAATTGCCCCGATTGGCCCCAGTCTGAAAAATTACACTAAATTTTACGTGGATACAAACACTTGCACAAAAAAGAGTGTAATCTAAGACGATGTGTTAAAATTTCGCTGAAAAAATGTTACACTTGACATAGACGCACCATTGGGAGCGTCTGTCCTGGGCCCAGCGACCAAGTTGTTGTCAGTGCTCCTTTTACTCAGGGACCTGGTACTACATTCTGCGTTGTTTTAGCCATTCTGCTGTCGTTGAGCTAGCGCCAACCAAAGGGAACCCGAACTCGGGAGCACTGTCCTGGGGGGGGCAGACCAAGTTGTCTGTCAGTGCTCCTTTTGTACTCAGGGAACCTTACTAGCATTCTGCGTTGTTTTCCCGTTCCGCTGTTCGGTTGAGCTAGCGTTGATTTTTGCGGCATCTAATTAGCGTCTGTCACCGGTATTCCACGGCGAAATCGTCTGTCAGTTGTTATACCGTGTACAAGCATACGGAATAATATCAGAAACCTACTTGGGGCCGTTCCGCTGCCAGGTTGAGCTAGGCCGATTATGCGATACGGATATTGACCACAGAATGTCAACCCAGCAGCAGTGTCCCGGCAGATGCAGAGTTCTGAGTGAGAATATCACTGGCATCTTACCATGAGGACGGCAATTGTTCCCCTCTTCGGTTGAGCTAGCCCCGCGGGCTCGCCGGTCTATTCCATTAGCGGCCGATATTATGACGTTTAACTTTTTTCTAGAAGAAGTTCCAAAATCGGAGATGTTACTGCCTGCGCGTGGACCTTTCTGCATATGCATGCAAGTTTCACGAGATCCGCATGAAAACTCTGGTTGTGAAACAAAAAATGTCAAAAATGAATGATGTCATAAAAATTTATATGACGTCATAGTGATGTATCATATGTGCGGTAATGTATCATCTCTGCTATATGCCCTGCTCGATTCCCACAAACAGAATTCAAAAGCTTGGCCGAGTTTGAAGATAATTTTTTAGCGATTTCCATTAGCGGAGATATTTTGACGTCATAACTTTTTCTAGGAGGAATTTTCAAATCGGAGATGGTTACTGTCCTGCGCAGGTATTTTACAATATATGCCAAGTTTCAGGGAAGTTTCGATGAAACTGTAGGCTGGAAACAAAAAAGTTCACAAGAAGAGGATGAAGAACAACATGTGAGTAAGACTTAGAATCCTCCACTAGGATCTAAAAAAACAAGCTCGAATGAGCTAAGATCCTCGTCCTCTAATGATGACGTCATAAAACGAAATATGACGTCATTGTGATCCACCAGGTTTGCGATAAACTATCTGTGCTAATGCCCGGCTTGATTCCGCAAACAAAATTCAAACAGCTTGCCTAGTTTCGGAGATAATGGTATAGGCATTCCATTAGCGGCGATAGCGTATTATGACGTCAACTTTTTTTCTCGGAAGAATTCCAAATCGGAGATGGTTACTGCCTGCGCGTGGGCTTTCTGCATATACATGGCAAGTTTCACGAAAGATCCGATGAAACTCTGGGTTGTGAAACAAACAATGTCAAAAAATAGGAATGACGTCAAAAAAATTGATATGACGTCATAGTGATGTATCATATGTCGGTAATTCATCTCTGCTAATGCCCTGTTCGATTCCACAACAGAAAAAAAAAGCTTGCCTAGTTTCGGAGATAATTTTTTAGGCGATTTCCATTAGCGGAGATATTTTGACGTCATAACTTTTTTTCTAGAGGAATTTCAAAATTGGAGATGGTTACTGTCTGCGCAGAGTATTTTACATAATATGCCAGTTTCAGGAAGTTCGATGAAAACTTAGGCTGTGAAACAAACTAGTTGTGGAGATAATGGTATAGGCGATTTCCATTAGTGGCGATATTATGATGTTAACTTTTTTTCTAGGAAGAATTTCCAAAATCAGAGATGGTTAATGCCTGCGCGTGGACTTTCTGCATATACATGGCAAGTTCACGAAGATCGATGAAAAACTCTGGGTTGTGAAACAAAAAATGTCAAGAAATAGGAATGACGTCATAATTGATATGCGTCATAGTGATGTATCATATGTGCGTAATTCATCTCTGCTAATGCCCGTTCGATTTCACAAACAGAATTCAAAAAGCTTGCCTAGTTGAGATTTTTTTCGGCGATTCCATTAGCGGAATATTTGACGCATAAACTTTTTTTCTAGGAGGAATTTTCAAATTCGCGATCGTTACTGTCTGCGCAGGTATTTTACAATTACATGCCAAGTTTCAGGAAGTTTCGATGAAAACTGGAGGCTGTGAAACAAATGAAACAAAAAAACAAAAAATAGGAATGACGTCATAAAAATTTATATGACGTCATAGTGATGATCATATGTTGCGGTAATCATCTCTGCTAATGCCCCGTTCGATTCCCGCAAACAGATTCAAAAAGCTTGCCTAGTTTCGGAGATAATTTTTAGCGATTCCATTAGCGGAGATATTTTGACGTCATAACTTTTTTCTAGTGGAATTTTCAAATCGGAGATGGTTACTGTCTCCGCAGGGTATTTTTACATATCTATGCCAGTTTCGGGAAGTTCGATGAAAATGTAGGACGTGCTGGAAACAAAAAGTCCACAAGAACAACAACGTGAGTAAGACTTAGAGATCCTCCACGAGGATCTAAAAAGGAGAAAAATAAGGAAGAGCACATGAAAATTTTTTTCTCTTTTTCTCCATATAAAAAATGTATTTTAAATTTGCCAGTATTGGAACAAAAAATAGTTGGCAAATGTCATGAAAAAAGTTTGAAATCGATTTTTATTGATATTTAAAATGTTTTATTTATATTTTTTGAAAGACTATTTTGGAGCAAACAAATAGCTAAATTAATTACAGAACAAAAATAGCTTGAAATAGATTTTAAACGATTTCGTCATCTGTAGGAGAAAATTACAGAATGTGTACGATTTAAAATTGTCACTATGCAGTTTGGGATGAATAAACTGGGAATTGAATGAGCACAGATTTAAATTTTGGTACGATTGTTCATCTTAACGATTCAATTGTTAAAATTACACTTATGGGAGAAGTGGATATAAATATAATATGCAAACAATAGCCATGCAGTGGGACTGACGTTATTTCTCAACAGCGGAGTGACCGAGACGGGATTGATAAAGCGAATATGTTAATATACATATATATATATATATATGTTTTATGTATATATATATATATATATAATATATATATATATTAGGTGGTCCAAAAACAGCACAAAAAAAATATAAAAAATTCAGATGTTGTCTCCACAAGCCTTAAATAATATTCCACTATGATTCAATAATGCGCATAAAAAATTAAGTTGATCGGAGGTGATTTAGAGGTCGCTCCCTATGACGACTTTTAGTTTCATGAGTTGGTTAAATTAGGGTATGGTCAGGTACGATTATGGGTACTTCTGGATGTCCGAGGTGGAATGGAGTGCATTTTCGAACTCTATGGGGTCGATTTACCAAGAAATGACTGCACCGACATTGAATTCACTACCATTTCGAAAATATACCTAAAACAAGATTTATCATGACTGGAGTTGAGTAACTAATCCTACTCATTTCGATATTTCTAATCTATAATTAATTTGTCGTCCGTCTAAACATTTCTTGAGTAAATCGAACCCACTGAGTTCGAAAATGTAGTCCATTTTCACCTAGGAAGTTCAGAAGTGTACGGATTCGCATCTCACCATACCCTAATTTTTCAATCAATGGAATTACAAACTATTAGAATTCGCTCGTTACCAAATACCACTATCATCTCCACCTCTATTGCTGTCTCCACTCCCGCCTGAACTTATTCTAGCCGGCTCAACATCCAGTGTTTTAGATTCAATGATTCACGAAAAATATGTTGTATTTATTTAGTTATTATTATATTAAATTAGGGTATGTGAGATGCGAATCCATACACTTCTGAACTTCCTCGGTGAAAATGGACTGCATTTTCGAACTCAGTGGGTCGATTTACTCTAAGAAATGTTTAGACGGACGACAAATAATTATAGATTAGAAATATCGAAATGAGTAGGATTAGTTACTCAACTCCAGTAATGATAATTCTTGTTTTAGGTTCATATTTTCGAAATGGTAGTGAATTCAATGTCGGTGCAGTCATTGCTTAGAGTAATACGACCCCATAGAGTTCGAAAATGCACTCCATTTCCACCTCGGACATTCCAGAAGTACCGTAATCGTACCTGACCATACCCTAATTTATTCAATCATGAGACTAAAAGTCGTCATATGGAGCGACCTCTAAATCACCTCCGATCAAGCTAAAAAAATGTATGCGCTTGTTGATCATATTAGAATAATTTTAAGTGTGGAGCAACATTCTATTTTTTTGACTTTTTTGGACCACCCAAATATAATATATAATATATATAATATATATATATATAATATTATATATATGTACATATATATATATATATATATTTATATACTGAAACGCAAAAGAAACTTACCACTTGTTTGAAATGTAATAAAATTGTAACAGTTCAAAATAAAACAAACCAACAATTGCTAATTGAAACATTGGCATTTTATTGATGACATGTCAAGTTTTTGACCAAGATACCCATCTCATAAGTTTGTTCTACATACAGAACAGCACAGGGTGCAATGTCAGTCCCCTTTCAATAGCGTGTGTGGCCACCATTGTTTTGGATACAGGCAGTGCATCATCGGCGCATACTGCCTACCAGTCTTTGGATGGATTGCTGCTGGATTCTGTCCCACTCAGTCCTCAATGTCTGAAGCCATCTGACTTAGGACTATCTGCCTGTTCTGCCTTGCAGTGGTGACTCTGGCCTCCCTGATCGAGGTCTGTCATCTGCAGGGTTGTGGACGGTGTCTGTCCACCAGGGCCGATATCGTCTGTGTGAACAGCCAAGGTTATGCCACCTCACGGTAGCTCAATCCGCCTTGCAGTATGCCCAAGGCACACTGCCGTTGATCCCTTGACAATCGTGGCATGTTGATTGAAATGCCCATTTTGCAGGCCTTTTTAAAGCCAATATCAAGACATCACGTGCAGCTCATTAAAATCATCCCGTACCCCTTGGCTAATCACTGACAGTCAAAACGGCTGTTCAACAGCTGTGTGAAGTGACCATTGAAGGTTCAAGTGACCATCGTGACAATTTGTCTGACAATGAGGACAAGTTGTCCACAAATATACACATTACTACAGCAATGTTATTTTTGATATTGAAGGTTAAAAGTGTAAGTTTATTTGCGTTTCAGTATATATGGGCCCGGTGTATGCCCCGGTTAGATAGGTGTACCATATCCCTGTATCGTAAGAGGTGACCAGGTTGCGTCAGGAAGGCATCGGCGTAAAACCTGTGCCAATCATTTTGTGATCATAACGGATGATCCGCTGGCGACCATAACGGGAGCAGCCGAAAGAAGAGAAAAGAAGAAGTATATACATGTATTTATATATATATATATATATATATATATATATATATATATATATACACATGCCAGATACACACACACACACAAACACACACACCCTCACATATATACATCCCCTTAGAATTACCCTTTAGAATTGTCCTTCATAATTACCATTTAGAACCCCTTTGAATTACCCTTTCAAATTGCCCTTTATAATTATCCTTTAGAACCTATTAGAATTACCCTTTAGAATTACAGTACATACATACATACATACAATGGGAGCATGCACTTTTCACAGCGTATCGCTGCATCCACTTTCCACTGGTACTCCAGGGGCCTCCATCTAGCCACTCCCGAGGCAGATGCGTGGCCCATCCCCATCTCTTAGGGATAGGACATTTCAGGCACCCACCCAAAGGGACCGCCTCAGGTTAACCCAGGGAGACTGCCATTTGGTGGACAATAGCTCAGTACCACCCCGCCACACACCTCAGTGTGTTTTTGTGGAATGAAATATGTTGTTGAGGCCAGAGTGCAAATCATGCCACCAACCTCCGAGAGAAGGTAACCAAATGCAGGGAGAAATCCACAGACGCAGTTGGCACCAGATATTGATGGCCGTTGGCTCACAAGGAGCTCCTCCACCTTTTGGCAGGTTTTGCATTTAATCCTGCTGGGTAGCCATGTCCATACACTCTCTATAGTCTATACCATGCAGACCGAGTGGGGGAGCTGGTTTAGTCACCAACACTCAATGATGAACAGGTGAGTGCAGATTTAGATGTTACCCATATCAAGTCATAAATCTGATCTGGCCTTACCTGACAATCAGGGTTGGTCACCACCATATCAGCAGGGCTGCTCTGTACCATCTATTCGCGTGGCCCAACAAAGAGCCCCCATCCTCAAGCGATCCCCCCAACCCCAGCCTCCAAGTAGCCAGATTACAGGCGCATGCCATGATGCCCAGCGTAACCCAGTTTAGAATTACCTTATAGAATTACACTTTAGAAACTATTAGAATTACTCTTTATCACCCTATAGAATCACCCTTTAGAATCACCCTTCTGAACCCTTTAGAACTCTTTCGAACCCTTTAGAACTTTTGAATAACCCTTTAGAACCCTTCAGAATTACCCTTTTTAATTACTCTTTAGAACCCTTTAGAAACACCCCTTAATAATACCCCTTTGGAATTTCCCTTTATAATTTTTACCCTTTATAATTACCCGTTAGAACTCTTTAGAATTACCTTGTAGAATTACATTTTTGAACCTGTTAGCATTACCCTTTATAATCCTTTAGAATCACCCTTTCGGACCCTTTAAAATTACCCTACAGAACCGTTTAGAACTCTTTAGAACCCTTTAGAAGTACCCTTTAGAATTGCCCTTTCGAATAACCCTTTAGAACCTTTCAGAATTATCCTTTATAATTACTCTTTAGAACCCTTTAGAAATACCCTTTAATATACTCTTTAGAATACCCCTTTGGAATTACCCTTTATAATTTTTACAGTTTAGAATTACCTGTTAGAACTCTTTAGAATTCCCCTGTAGAATTACACTTTAGAACCTATTAGAATTACGCTTTATAACCATTTAGGTTTACCCTTTAGAATGCTCAAGAAATACCTTTTAGAACTACCCTTTATAAATTCCCTTTAGAAATACCCTTTAGAATTACACATTAGAATTACACTTTAGAACCTGTTAGAATTACTCTTTATAATCCTTTAGAACTCTTTTGAATTACACTTTAGAATGCTTTAGAACCATTGAATTACCTCTTATAGAGATACCCTTTAGAACCCTTTAGAACTACCCATTAGAATTTCTCTTTCAACGCTTTAGAATTACACTTTTGAACCCTTTAGAATTTCCCTTTCAAACCTAAGATCCGCCATTAGAATTACCCTTTAGAATTACCATTTTCGAATTTTATATATATATTGTTACGGATCTGGAAACCATATGCATTCAACATACAGATGTCCCAAAAGTCAGTTATGTCGTTAAGTATGTGTGTAGTCAGATCCCTTCCTTTTGTCTCGTGGGAGAATCAAAGGCGTGCGTTGCAATTTCTTTTAGTTAGGTTGTACATCTAACAAGCATCTAACAATCATCCCATCTGCATGACCCTCGCCCATCACGATCCACACCAACCAGCTGCTTCTCGACCCTGACGTGCTAAGGCAAGATTGCGTTCCGGTTTCTCGCTCCCACAAACGTTGTAACTCTTTCACGACGATTTGCAACATTGATACTGTTGCTCGACACAAGTAAATAGAATTGGGGTTTCCCGGCAGGGCCGAAACCCCGCCCAGGAAGGCGACCATGGAGCTGCCAATGGGGGAGTGACGTCTGTTAAGCGAGCCAGAGTAGTCCATAATCCACACTCTCGAGGCATGATTTCTATGAAGGGTTGTTATGAAGGTGTATAACGAAGTTGTTCGGAGGTTTTCATGGGATATCTTCGTCTGCATATATATATATAACGAAGGCAGCAGAAGGTCATGAAGGTGGCGAACGTGTCTCTGCTGGCCCTCCAGAAGGAAAGGAAAGAGCGACCCTGACCCCCCTCCGTGGACCCCGCTATTCACCACCCGGACTTCGCCACGAACCACGTGTCCCACACGTGCGACTGGGGACCAAACCAACGACCTTTGTCTGGTGCCGCATCGCAGAACACCCCTTCCTCCGACGGTCAGGTACCCAGCCGGACTCTGACTCCCAGCTCGTCTCTCTCCTCGGCTGCGAAGGTCCAATAAAGAACTCTGGGTTTATTTTCATTTGTGTGTG
>CM068966.1:59530606-59546394 GCA_035128595.1 Eptatretus atami
TCTGTTGTGTTTGAAAAAGCTGTTGAGGTGAGTACTGGTGAGTGAGTGATGGGCCAGCGGGTCTGAGTGTATGGAGTGATTTGGGAATGCATGGTGCGATTGAGTGATTGGGGGGAGGAGTGACTCCGCCAAGCTGAACCCTGGGGTCAGTGTAGAGTGAGTTCGCTGGGTTAGGTTAAATTGACAAAATGCGAGGTCGTTTTGCTGTTGTGGAATGTAGCTCCGATACCCATTTGGAGGGGTGCATGAGCCTGTGACCGGGCGGAGGGTGGGCTGCGAAAGGTGAGTATCGCTGAAGTGGGTACCCCGGGACCGGGCTAGTCGGGCCGTGTAGGCCAAGGGCCCATGGGGGGCCTGGGATAGCGTAGTGGGCACGGGTGCGCCCGCTTGTGTGCGGTGGGCCCGGGGCCGCCCATTAGCCGCGTGGCAAGTTTGTGGGCACGGATGTGACCTGGAAAGGGCCCGGAAAGCCAAGCCTGCCACGTGAGCGTTTCAGGGGAGTCGCCAGGAGGGGCACTCCCCAGTGTTTAGGGAGCTGCCGTAGGCTCGGAGGCAGTGTAGTGCCCGGGGGTGACCATCGTTAGAGAATCGGCAAGAGGTCGTGCCTGCCCAGGGGAGCCACGCGTCCCAGCCATGAGTACCGTGTGAGGGCACGGGGAAGAAAATTGGGGGGCGAGGCCCGAAAATTTGTAGGGACACCAACACAGGCGACGGGAACCGGGTTGTTAGAACCGATAGCTTAAGCGAGAGGCGCTTTGTGGAAAGCCCCGGGGGTAGTTTTAAAGCGTTAATGGATTAGGGGTTTTATATTGGGAAGTGTACCCCTCCGCCACCATCCATCCCTTCGGCTCTCGTTGTGGGCCGCTAGACCCACTTTGGTAGATCGCTGAAGTCTGGGGAGGCCATCCTGAGGCTTCATTGGGCCTCGACACAGGGACGCTAGCTCTCCTTATTCCCTCGGAAGGGAACGTAGGGGTTGGGGAGTAGGAGAGGACGCTAGGTTAGCCGAACAAGGACGATTAAAGGGGGTTAAGGGGAAAACGATTTTCTAGGTGGGGTAAGTAAAAAATGAAAACAAACAAAAAAATTAAATTGGGCTAAATGGTGTTTTTACAAAATTAAGGGAGTGGATGGACAGTGACAGGCCAAAGGCGATAGGTGGAGGAACAAGGTAGGTAGGTCCGAGCCCGCCTTTCGTGTGGCCGCCACCACCGCACTCCTCCACCAACCTGCACTGCACGGCAAGAGGCCGGCAACTTCTCGGCTGGCTACGTTTTTGCTGCGAGGCCTGTACCGGCCGGATCGTTCTCTTTCTTGTGTACTCAAGGCCCTGTGCCGGCCAGTTCATGTCTGCCGGCTGTTTGCTACAGCGGCCTTGTTTTGCCATGCCTTGCTGCCTGCCTTTGCTTTGGGCCCATGCCCACTGCCCATGTCATTTTGACCCCGTTCAGTTTTGCTTTGCCCCCACTTGTTCGTTTTTTTTTTTTGCCCCCTTTGTGGCGGCCCAGGGATTTTTTTTCATCGAGCAACAGTTTGCAAGCTGCAGGAACTGTCCTGTTGGCAGCTACAACACGGGCCTGCGTGGCGCGCCGTTGCGCCGTTCTCTGTTGGACTCTGTTTACCTTTTTTTTCCTGCAGAGTCCATTGATTCCTGCGGCCTATGGTGTAGTGTAAATTATAAGGTTAGTTGTATTGTACTGTAAATATGAGTGCGCCCCCGGCATGTCGTCTTAGCGCCGGCAATTTTATTTAAGTCGTCTGTGTCAGTGGGTTTGTTTTAGTTAGTTACTCAGCCCTCAGGTTATTTATTTTGGGGACACGAATAACCATGAATGTCGCACTCAGGGATCCGTAAGTAAAAATGTACTAGGGGAGAAACTACACATGATGGCACACGCGAATTTGACGACTCGGGACGAGTCTGCTAAAAAAGGGGGGGTAGTGTTACGGCATGTGGAATTCGCAACCACCATTCAGTCCGTAAGTGAGATATCCTTTTTTTTTTTTTTTTTTTTTTTTTTTTTTTTTTTTTTTTTTTTTTTTTTTTTTTTTTTTTTTTTTTTTTTTTTTTTTTTTAAGTAAATGTGTAGTTAGCCCCGAATCTGTTGTTTAGAGGAATTTATGTGATTCATTCGGGCTTGCGATCTTTGAGTTAGGCGTTTTCTGTTCTACCTTTTATTTTCGAACCCACGCATTACAACACGCCAACCACGCACCATTACAACGCCAACCACGCCGATTACAACAACGCCAACCACGCCACCACTACAACAACCACGGCGTTTCTGACTCGCCACGGTTGCCAGAGGCCTGGCCTTCGAAGGAAGCAGGCGGGCCCCCGTTCCACCCCCCTCCCCGACACGAATGCCGCCGTCGCCGGTGATTACACCCTGTGTGGGAAGAAGAAGAATCCCCACGGCGGTGCGAGGCGTCAGGCGATTGGACGAGGACCACGCCCTTCTGGAAGTTCCAGCATGTTCTGAAGGAGCGGGTGGACCGAAAACGGGGGCGGTGGGGCGGGGCCCCCGCGATTAAAAAGGACGTTTAACGGTTGACGGAGTAGGAAGAAGATCTCGCGCCCGCGACTAGAAGGACGGACAAGAAAGTGGCGCAGAAGGTGGGCTCGTCGGAGTGAATACGGAGGTCGACGTTGGGTGCAGAAAGTGCGAGGATCTCGCGTCGTGTGGAGCTGCGGAGGATTCTCTCGCGTCGTGTGGGGCTGCCGGAGGATCTCGCGTCGTGTGGGGCTGCGGAGGATCTCGCCGTCGTGTGGAGCTGCAAGAGGATCTCGCGCTACTGTTCTTTTTCCACCACGGGTCGAGTGGAGCTCCCTGTTTTTACCTCGCGTCGTGTGGAGCTTGAGAGGGAGTTTACGGCCGCCAAGGACTCGACACACGAGGAAATCGCGACTCCATTTTCTTTGGGTTCTGTTAGAAACGTGTGTGTGTGGCGCCGAGTCTTGAGAAAGTAAAATTGTATAAGTGTTGCCGAGTGTTCGCGTAGTCGGTTGTAGCTCTGCGTGTCGTTGCCGGTATCTCTTTATTTGCTATATGTGCATTCTTGCTGTGTGGACTATACTTGTGCCTGCTGTCTGTGTTAAATAATGCTTGCTTTTGTTTGAATTGTTTCCCCGTTTCGCCTGCGTCCTTTCCTTCTGTTGGGGTCTCATCTTGCTTCACGTAAAGGGTTCGAGTGGCGCAGGATGCCCGATAATAATTGGAAACCGGTCAAGGTCGACGATAAACTCGCTCGGTTATCCCCCACTGTAGCACGGACGAGCGCTTAAGCGGTTCGTGTCCGAAGTCGGACCTGTCGCGTGTGGACAACCCCTCGTTAGGTTACCCGTGCGAGTACTTAGGGTATATCGACTTTCGGCGATTCACCCTACCTCGCACTGGGTGGAATGCGGACTGGGTTGGGAGTTTTAACCCCACCCGTGACTGGCTCCGCGTTAGTCCGGAGAGGGTCACGACTGAATTGTCCGTCCGGTGGCGCGAGGCGGTCGCGATCGAGTCACGTGGCGACGCACCGCCGGCCGGGCGCGAAATTCGCAACAATTATATATATAATATATATTATATATATATATATATAATATATATATATATATATATATAATATATATATAATATATATTACTCTACCGGTCAAAGTTTTTTAGAACACCCGCATTTTCAGTTTTTACTGAAATTTACGCAGTTCAAGTCCAGTGAAAACCTAAAATAGTATAAAACTAAGCGGTAAACTGCAAGAGGTTAAAAAAAAAAAGTTTAGGTTACCAAAAACTGGAAGATAATGTAAATTTCAGAGTTTGTAAAAAGGCCCTTTTCAGGGAACAAGTAATGGGTTGGCAACTGCCAGCTGTTCTGCAGCAATGAAGTGAATACGCCATTGAAAGTGATGCAAACAATTTCCGACAGGTGTCCCAACTTTTGTTGATAAGTTACAAAACCTCTGTCTGTATAAAAGCAGTGTTGGAACAGACTTGTGCTACACCCTCTGAAGACATTATATACAATATTGCACTGCAGGAAGTAGTTATATTTGCTGTCCACAATGGCGAGAAAAAAGCCAATTAACAGAGGAAGACAGACAGACCATTATAAACCTTAAAAGTGTAGGTTCTTTCCTTTAGAGAAATTGCAAAGCAGCCAAGGTGTCAGTGAGCTACAGTTTCCCACCCATTCAAGAGGCACTTTGGAAACTGGAGGAATCTCTGACAGGGAAGAGGTCTGCAGACCCAAAAGCCACAACACCTCAGAAGACAAGTTTCTGCAGAGTCACAGGCTTGCGTGATCGGCGGCTCACAGGACAGCAGCTTTCAAGGCACAGCTTAACACTGGTCGAATAAGGAAGTCTCGTTTCAACTGTGAAGAGAAGACTTCGAGCTGCAGATTTGACGGTCGATGGCAGTTAAAAAGCCATTTGCTGAGATTGCAAACTAAGAAAAAAGAGGCTTTTGCCTAGGCCATGAAGCACTTGTCAGTGGACTACTGAAACTGGAAGGCCTTATGGACCGATTAATCAAATTTGAAGTCTTCGGTTCATCACGCAGAGTTTTTGTTACACCATCGAGTTAGGCGAAAAGGGCATGGTTCCTCAGTTGTGTACAGCAACTGGTCCAAACATGGAGGAGGAAGCGTGGTTGATTTGGGGCTCTTTTTGCTAGGTTCCAGAGTCGGCGACTTGCACAGAGTGACTGGCACCCTGAACCAAAAGGGCTACCACAGCATTTTGCAGCAACATGCAATACCCTCTGGTCTATGACTAGTTGATCAGGGGTTCATCCTACAGCAAGATAACAACCCAAAACATGCCTCCAGGCTATGTCACAACTACCTTAGAAGGAAAGAACAAGATGGTAGGCTTCAAATCATGGAATGGCCAGCACAGTCTCCAAACTTAAACCCTATCGAGCTGGTTTGGGATGAACTGGACAGAAGGGTGAAAGCAAAGCAACCCACAAGTGCAACACACCTTTCGTGGGAACTTCTGCAACAGTGTTGGGAAGAACTTTCCGAACAATATTTGATTTTCATTGGAGAAAGAACACGAGTATCTTCGGCTGTTATATCTGCAAAAGGTGGCTACTTTGATGAGTCAAAATCTTAGATTAAATTTTGTTCAACAAAACGATTCCATGATTTCTTTTTTTATCTGCAATTGTTTATTTCTTCTATGCTTTAATTTCAGAGTACATTGAAACATAACTGCTTAAATTTCAGTAAAAACTGGAAAAATGGGGGTGTTGTAAAACTTTTGACTGGTAGAGATATGAATACATATATATATATATATATATATATATAATATATATATATATATATATAACAATTCAAGAAAAACAAACTGTTTAGGATTTGGAATAAGGGTGGGGGGAGATAAGGAGGAATACTTTGTGGCTGAACGTAGGGCAAGAAGGGAAGTTTACAAGGCTAAAAAATTAGTACAGGATTCACTTTCAGATGTGATAAGTCATGCAGATAGTCGAAGGGAGATATTTACGATAGCAAAGTAAATGATTAGTCAAAATAAGGATCTCATAGGAGAACAATGCGTGAAGGATAATATTGGAAATGTGCTGGTTGACAATGGTCAGGTCAGGTCAGGTATGGGAGCATGCACCGGAGAAGCGCATTGCTGCGTCCACTTTCCGCCGGTACTCCAGCGGCCTCTGCCTGTCCATCCCCCAGGCAGATAAGCATGACTATAAGCATGAGTCAAAATGAACCTGTATGAATGAGGCTAAAGGTTACCTGTAACCATGAAATATAGGAAACATGTAAGCACAAGGCTAAAGAGTACCTGTAAGCACGAGGATAAATGGAACCTGTAAGCATGAAAATAAATGGAACCTGTACGTATTAGGATAAAGGAAATGCATTTGCTTGACAAGAGAGATACCCTATACCCACACATTGCATTTGGAGTCAAACCTGTGGCATGGTGGGAAGTGGAATAATGAGCCTTGATTAACCACTGTTTCTTCGTGGTCATGTGTTCCACTGACTTTGCTAGTGCAGCAAAATCATTGCTTTTCTTTCCTCCTTGTTATCAGTAAACATGCAGCTAGCTCGGTTCAATAAAGACATACTTTTTAAAACTTTTCTAACGGATATGATGGGGTTACAGTTTGTGATTTATTCATTTCTTTTTAGCTGTTGTTTTATCAAAGGCTTCTTGCTTCAATGACTACAGGTCTTTCTCAAGAAGCAACAAGAGGTCGTTTGGCTGAACCTGTAAAACTGCTGAACATTAAGATGTACAAGTAGTTGGAGTTTTATCTAAGCCCTCTACCTTTAAAAGTTTATTTTTAACTGTTATTCTTGGGTGTTTGAGGTCAGAGAAGATTACATGTGGACACGGTTCTTGTATTTGAGATATTGAATGGAATTATAAGAGCATATGGACGTGGTATACTTCAGGGTCTGGGAGGTATAAAGAACAAGAGCTGGATCCATGCTGAGGAAGGAGTTAATGTGCATAAGAATAGGTTTGTGTAATATTTTAAATATAAAGTCATGAAAACGTAAGGACTGTTCATTGTTTAAAAGGGAATACACAAAACAATTGACGTGAGAGCTGCATGTCTGTGTATGTGTGTTCAATGTGATTGGTTTTGATATTTTTGATTGATGAACAACTGATTGGTGAATAATGATGAAAAAAGACAACACGAAGCAATACACTGCATGTTGAAAGAAAATAATAGTTGGTAAATAATCCGTTCGAAATTCAACGATTAAGTTTGATAAGATTTCACACCGCATGACTTTAGCATTGAATGTGGTGTAAAAGTCAAGACTATGCATTTTAACGACTTCCTCATTTCAGCGATTTTCTGTGCTTAGCAGAAAAAACACCACAAGCACGAAATGTTTGGCTGTTGAGAAGGTCCTCATTTGTCATTCTCGCTGTGGATAGGTAAGCAGAGCATCAGGACTACTATAGCACACTGGAGACAGTCCATCTATCTAGTGTATTTGTACAAGTTCTTCATATTTATATTCTTTGCTGTCCATCTACCTATTGTATTTGTACAAGTTCTTCATATTTATATTCTTTGCTGTCCATCTATTTAGTGTATTTGGACAAGTTCTTCATATTTATATCTTTACTGTCCATCTATTAGTGTATTTGGACAAGTTCTTCATATTTATATTCGTTGCTGTCCATCTATCTAGTGTATTTGGACAAGTTCTTCATATTTATATCTTTTGCTGTCCATCTACCATATGTATTTGTACAAGTTCTTCATATTATATTCTTGCTGTCCATACTATTTTAGTGTATTTGACAAGTTCTTCATATTTATATCTTTACTGTCCATCTATTAGTGTATTTGGACAAGTTCTTCATATTATATTCTTTGCTGTCCATCTATTTAGTGTATTTGGACAGATTCTTCATATTTATATCTTCTGTCCATCTATTAGTGTATTTGGACAAGTTCTTCATATTTATTTCTTTACTGCCATTATTAGTGTTTTGGACAAGTTCTTCATATTTATATTCTTTACTGTCCATCTATCTAGTGTATTTGGTACAAGTTCTTCATATTTATATTCTTTGCTGTCATCTATTTAGTGTATTGGACAAGTTCTTCATATTTATTTCTTTGCTGTCCATCTATTTAGTGTATTTGGACAAGTTCTCATATTTATATTCTTTACTGTCCATCTATCTATTGTATTTGGACAAGTTCTTCATATTATATTCTTATGCTGTCCATCTACCTATGTATTGTGACAAGTTCTTCATATTTATATTCTTTACTGGTCCTCTATTTAGTGTATTTGGACAAGTTCTTCATATTTATATTCTTTACTGTCCATCTATCTAGTGTATTGGACAAGTTCTTCATATTTATATTCTTTGCTGTCCATCTATTTAGTGTATTTGGACAAGTTCTTCATTATTTATATTCTTTGCTGTCCATCTATTTAGTGTTATTTGGACAAGTTCTTCATATTTATATTCTTTACTGTCCATTCTATCTAGTGTATTTGTACAAGTTCTTCATATTTATATTCTTTGCTGTCCATCTACCTATTGTATTTGACAAGTTCTTCATATTTATATTCTTTGCTGTCCATCTATTTAGTGTATTTGACAAGTTCTCATATTTTAATATTCTTTATCTGTCCATCTACCTATTGTATTTGTACAAGTTCTTCATATTTATATTCATTCCTGTCCATCTATCTAATTTATTTATACATAATATTCATGTTTGTATTTCTAAGTATTTGTAAACAAAGAAAGGGAATCCCGAACAACTATGATGAACAGAGGGAACACAGTTGTTAAAACCGAAAAAGAAAGTTTTATTTTGTTATGTCACAGAAGAAGTTGTCTTCCTGGCCTGGCTTGCCTTAATCTCGAGAACTTTTAGAAATAATTATTACAAACACAAGGTAAGATACCAAAACTGCCACCACCGAAGTGAACTCTCACAATGTCTACTTTTTAAACCATTACCCTATTGAACTATTATTACTCGTGTGATGCATTTAACTTGTCATTTAATCGTTATTTCCCTCCTATCTGTGTTTGCAGAAAAAAGCTACACCCCAAATATCATGGCATGAAGCACAAGTCTCCAGGAGGTTATTAATTGGAAGGTGTCCACGATGCAACCCTCCATCATCAAGCAAAATCATCGTATGTTCCATTTCCCTGCTCTATATGATTATAAGGCATAGTTATGGACGGACGAACAATACCGTTGCTTTGGCAAATTAATTTTGAAAATCCTTGATCAGCTGTATCTGTTTATTTCAAGTTCACTTTTTGAAAATAGAACATTTCATATAATGTACTGTCACCATGAGACATCACTTCATAAAGCATTGCTAGTCGGGTAATGGGATTAAAAACTATGAAGAATATGAAGGTAAAATTATTTAATCTATTATATTTTGTGCAATCAGTGAGATGGCTTAATGATGAGAATGTTACACGGTGGACAAAAGCACCACATGGGTTTAGAGATTAAAAACAAAGAGCCATGCTCAAAAAAATTTGAGAACTGGAAGGGTTTTTGTATGTCATCATTGTGATGTCATCATCTGGTAATTGTCTTGTAAAACAAGCAAAATAGTTTAATTCGATTATAGAATGCTATGGTGTGATTTTCAGTTACTCAGTCCATGTATTTACGGTCAAGGAATTCAACGTTGATGTAAATTTTTCAATTAAACTGATCCATTATGTGTTATTAATCAGTGTAGATGGAGGTGGGGTGCCACCTGAAAGGGGAATTTATGCGAGTAGTATACTTCTGTAGCTGGTACCCTCTAAATGCAGAATCTGCCCATTGATCGTGTCATCTTTGGGGCGAAATTGTGTTTTTTTCAGTTTCATTGTAGTACCCAGACAAATTTTATGACGTCTTTTTTTCATTAGTGCATAGAAGCCGAGAAGGTTCACAGTCCGTTTCTCTATTCAGCTAGAAGCACCTTATAAAAACATGGTACCATTTGATAGGTACATCAAAGCGGTTTTCAATGAGTACATACACTTGACCCAACACTGATTTTGTGATTACATGTATGCTCGGAAAGAACCCGCTTCCCCATAAATTTCATGCAGATTTGAAGGAAAATTCCTTTCAACTGCTGTAATCAAAAGATTATGGGACATGTGTCAGAATGTTTAGCTAAATGCAAAGGCCAATGGATCCCAAATAAAATGGAGACATGTTTTGGAAATCTTAATGTGTGTATAAATATATATATAATTATTATTATTATTATTAGAAAATAGAAAAAGAAAACCAAATTTGATCTTGCAAACAGATTACAGTTTTGCGTCTTTAATATAATCGGCACACTTTTCTCCATTCTCATAAAAGGTACATTAACAGACATGGAATCGTTGGATGGCTGTTTATATGACCTTTTGAATGAGTACAAACACTTGACCCAGCATACACTTTGGAGGCACATTTATATTTAGAAGAAAAACTTACCCCTTCAATTCCATGCAGATTTGAACGAAGTGTCACTTTAATCTCTCTCGAAATATTAACATATTGGCCTTTATCAAGATATTAAGCTTTTAAGCCGGTGTTGGCTGTGGTTAGGATGGTGGCTTGGGATCCTAGGGTCCTGAGTTCAAGCCCTGTTGGCTGCTGAATTAATATACACCAGGAGGTTGACTCAGCCTGTCATCCTTCTGAGGTCAGCAAAATGAGTACCAGTGTACTGAAAAGGGGGACATAGCCATCAGCGGCATAGCCACGTCCCAACCAATGATGCAACAGCACCAAAGGCTGCACTCGATAAGAGAGATTAAGTTTATGCCAAGCCAAATGCATCGACAGTAAAATGCACGTAATTTAATTATATTTTTGAAATATCTAGCTATATGGAACTTTTTGCACATACAGTACATGTCAAAGTATCAAGAATATCAACTTGTAAGCATCAAGACGTGTTTAAAAAACCGTTGTTGCACGAGATGCTGAAATGCACTTAATTTTCAACTTCAGTTGTTTCAGTTGCACAATTCGGCATTTATTGTTGACATTTCTGTGCACACGCGATGATTGTTTGAATCAGAATTGCTTTTCTTGCATCACACACATGCATAATGATGTCCATTCAAAGTCTTCATCATCATCCGACATATCCATTATATCATCCTGGCATTCAGTTATATCGTACTCAGCATCTGAGTTCTCATCGTCACAACAGAAAATGGACATAATATCATCCAGGAATGGGTTTTCTGTCCACTGGACAGACGGGTCATCTGTCCAACCATACAAAGATGGGTTTGGAGCATCGATCAAGGCAACGGATGGCAATCTCCACATGCGACAGACATAGTTGGCTCGCTGGGTGGCAAGACAAAACTGCTTGTAGAGTGGTAGCAGAGGGGGTCTCGTCAAAGGGTGTTGAGTCGTTGATGTTGTGTGTTTTTTTTTTATACCTAAGAACCATCTTCACCCATACCCCCTCGCCTGGAAAAAAAAACGACAAAAACACTGCAGAAAAAAGCGCTACAAGAAAAAAAAAACACAAAAAAAACATTTTGCATTTTTCTTTTTTCTGGTCTGGTGTTGATGTGCCGCAAGCATGATGAGCTGAATTGCCTCCTCGTGCATCTAATTTTCTGGTGTATCCTTGTGTAACCACCACCGTCCGGACACATCTGGAGACAACCACCATTCGGACATGTCCGGAGTGTCAACTAATGTGTGAATACAACTCTCTGGACATTTATAAAAATTACAGCTGAAATGCTATAAGCTCGAGAATCTCTGAACCTGAACCAAAACTTAAACGGTGAAATTGACCTTAGTAGCAGTTTTGACTGCTAAGAAAGTGTTCATCTGTCCAATTTGCACATTGTTTGACACTCCAGACATCTCCAGAGGGTGTTTAATATGACCTCGCTGGCTTGGCAAACGATTAGGGATGAGTTTTATCAAACATCACCCAGAGACGCCTGGAATGTCAAAAATGGCCGAATTGGACAAATGAACACTTTTTTTTTTTTAGCAGTCAGAACTGCTGCTTCGGTCAATTCCATCGTTTAAATTTTGAAATTTGGCTCAGGCTAAGAGATTCTAGAGTTTATCGCATGTGCAGAAATTAAATAAAGCCATGAACGCTGTCGTCTCCGGGCGTTTATAAGAACTGTGATGTGTCCAGCGATTCGTAAGTATGATGATCAGGCATTTGATGATACGATTGAAGAAAACGAAAAAATATTTCATGAGCGTTTTATCATTAAGAAATTGTTACGGCCTTTTCAATGTCAAGGCATTGTTGAGCAGGCCAAACAAAATGGTGAATTAAGACCCCAGCAAGCTGATAGAGGGTTGACTCAGGAGCTGACAAAGGATGAAGCCTTGACAAAGGATAATTAAATAAGGCTGTTAATTATCTTCAAAAGGGGGTGTTTAAATTAACCCAAACACCCAATTTTCATTCATGCACTACCATGGAGTTCCCTTAGTATGCATGCAAAGTTTGGGGCTGCTATGTTTCATGGTATGGAGGAGATACACTGACTGACACACAATGACATTCATTATTCTCGATGTCATCACACATGATTTATGTCACAGTTTTGATGGATGCTGTTTGTTTCAATTCCCTCAATAATATTTTGTTCACCCATGCAGATCCCACCCTGCAGAAACCTGAGACTCCTCAAGCTATTTGCCTTCGATGTGTCAAAAACCTTCCTCAATGGGTCTTCATTTTGCTGTCACTGCTGCTGAGCATCACTCTAGCTCTGGGGCCTACACTGCTTTTGAGAGGCCTGCTATACGTGTTAGGCCTCCCTGGAGTTTGGCTACCTGAAAGTATTGTTTGTGTTTACATCACATTTGCCATACTGTGCTGTAAATTCCTTCCAGCATTGTTTCGTTTCTGCTGTCACTTCGTTAATGCTGAGCACTCAGCAAAGGCTAAACAGCGTTGAGTATTGAGAAATACTTGGCCTCACTGTGTCATGTAGTGAACTTCAATTCATGGCACTGTAACTGGCGCACAAAATCATGAGGCCCGATTTTCAAAACTGAACACCTGCAGAGAATGACCTCTGTGCTCTGCACCTTCCAATGGTGGATGAACTCCCAGCACCATAAACTGCAGGTTCAGTGTTTAATTACCAAAAACAGATTGTCTGGATCTACTAATCTTTATTTTGCTCAAAAAGGTCAAGTGTTACAAATCAATTCATAAGAGACTGTTTAATTGCAGTGATGCATCAATGGACATCTGTTCAGTGGATCTTATAAATGCTGTTATGAGCATTTTGTGTCCATGCACACAGGTATTATGATCAATGTGGTATTATGACCACATATGACTTTACTTTTCCTTTTTAAGTGCAAGCAGCATCTTTTCTTCCTTAAGGGCCAACTATTCCATAATGGCCTTATCATTCTTGTGTTCATGTTTCTTGCATTTCGGAGCCACTTCTCAGAGCATGGCATCCTTCGAATGATTTGAAGTAAAGCCAGTCGTCCACCCTGCATTTTGGTTATGGATGTTCCCTTATCATTCAAAAAGGGTTGTGTCTGGATCCAAACTAAATTCTCTGCCACATAAATTAAAAGGAATAGTTAAATATGAAAGATGCAAAAGTCAAGTTTGATCGAGTTTATATTAAGAATGTCGATACATTGAAGAAAGGTAAATTAAATGGATGGTTCTGATGGATAGTTGAGAGGTATTCACACTCCCCTATGAGCTGTCTAGTCTGGGTTTAATTCCTGACCATGGCGATAAATTGATAAATTCTCACCTTGGTCTTTCACAAGCAGGGAGATTCATCAATGTGTTTGATTGGACGTTAATTCGACCTACCCTTCCCAACCTGAAGGCTTCATTCCCCTCGCAATTCCAAACTTTCAAGCCCCCTCCCAATGACAATTCCTCAACCCCCCTCCAAAGTCTTAACCCCTCCTTCCCCTCCCCCTCTCAACTCTGTCCCATCTTTCATCTCCCACCTCCTCCAAATCCCAACTCTCTGTTCTCTACTCGCCTCCCCCCCTCCCCCATAAACCACCCATCCATGTTCATAAAAGTGAATGGGTATTCTTACATGGATCGTTACATATTTAACGAGCAAATACCACCGGAAGCTTTGCTGATACGAAAGGTGGGAGAAGGAAAAAAAGAGGTGGGTGGGGGAGATAGAGAGCAGGGAGAGTGAAGAAGTGGCAGGGAAAGGAGAAGAGGGAGGGGGAGTGTGGATTGGGTGGGGGAAGGGAAGACAGTGTGAGGTGAGAGGAAAAGAAGGTGGACGTATGGTGGAGCATTTATTACGATTCATACTGTTTCATCAAAATGATTATCATAGAATAACAGTGAATATGGAGACAAAATAATGTCTGAAATCCATTTTCTACGCCTGCAATTTATACAATAAACATAGTCCAGAGGCAAACTCCTATCCAGACAATTCAGGAGTCAAACTCCCGTCGAGACATAAATACCGCCAGGACGTGTCCCGGAGCCAAGCTGTCTGGAGCCAAGCACCGCCCGGACGCGTCCGGAGACAAACTGCCATCTGGACAGAAACACTGCCCGGACACTTCCGGAGCCAAACCCCGCCTGGACACGTCCAGAGCCAAACACCGTCCAGACATAACCACCGTCCGAATATGTCCATAGAGAGAGAGAGAGTGTGTGTGAGAAGAGAGGAGAGAGAGTGTGTGTGTGAGTGAGAGAGAGAGAGTGTGAGAGAGAGCAAGAGAGAGAGAGTATGTGTGTTAGAGAGAGAGAGAGAGTATGTGTGTTAGAGAAAGAGAAAGAGAGAGGGGGAGGAGAGAGAGCGAAGAGACAGAAAGAGAGAGAAAGAGAGAGGAGAGAGAGAGAGAGAGAGAGAGAGAGAGAGAGGAGAGAGAGAGAGAGAGAGAGAGAGAGAGAAAGAGAGAAAGAGAGAAAGAGAGAAAGAGAGAAAGAGAGAAAGAGAGAAAGGAGAGAAAGAGAGAAAGAGAGAAAGAGAGAAAGAGAGAAAGAGAGAAAGAGAAGAAAGAGAGAAAGAGAGAAGAGAGAAAGAGAGACAGAGACAGACTTTTTTGAACTTTTGTGTCCTTTTATTATAAAAGTATAAAACATTTTGCAAGGCAAATTTAAACAAAAGAAAAAAGTTATTGAGGCACCATTTGCCTGAGGTTCATAAGAAACATCAACACATGAGTATCAAGTGTCATATCTTAAGTACAAGTGCTCAAGCTGGGTCAGATAAACAACGAAAGTTCAAAGATCAATAATATTGTTACAACTTCACAAAGAAATGTGAACTTCATTCTCAATACATTTACACAAGACACCACCATTGCACCATAAGTTTTCAAACACAGGAAGACTACCCATGTTTACATGATATGCATGTTATAGTTTTATACGAGCAGACACCATACCTTTGAAACAATAAAGTACATTTTCATCTTTCCTATTCACCAATCTGGCTTTTCTGGTCTTATAAATTGCAAGCTTAGCAAATTCAAGTAAAAAATTCAAGAAGCAAAACCACAGATTTGTTTCCATTGTTGAAAGGCCGAGCCATAAATAAAGATTGGAAAAGAAACAACAATTTTAACTTTACAAAAAATGCGACTAAATACAGAAACAGAGGTGACAATCTCTTGCATTCAATAAACGCATGATTCAGATTCTCGATACTCTTACAAAAGGGCATGAATTAGACACAGAGGGGTTAAACTTCTGTAGTAAAACCTGTGTGGCCAGGGCCTGATGGACCAGTCTCCAATTTAAGTCTCCCATGCAACCAACAGTCGGAGATCTTTCCATCACCTTCCAATTGGGAATACGGAAACCTCCTGCAGGCAAAGTCTCTTTCCAATGGTTTCTTAACGGTGTCGTACTGCCCGGTAAACACACTTCTCGACAAATTCCATATATTGTTTTTTACCCCATGACGTGGAACACACCAGACTCGTCACTATTTGAAGAGAACACATCATGGTGTTTTTGGGCAGTGATTGAAAGTTCAGGAAAGTTTAGGCGAAAATCCACTTTTTCACTTACTCCATTCCACCCAATATTTAAATGTAGAAAAGTCTGGGTTACTATCCTCATGACCTCACCCACTACTCTCATTGAATGCAATCCAATTTTTTTAGAAACCGAGCCAGCAGGCAACCATCGCTTCAAGGAAGGCTCCATAAGATCTCACACTTTATTTATTCCACTATTTGTAATGTCCAGAGATGTTACATGTAGTGAACTTCAATTCACGGCACTGTAACTGGCGCACAAAATGTGTCAAACAGAGACACACACAGACAGAGAGAG
>CM068966.1:59556488-59578177 GCA_035128595.1 Eptatretus atami
CCCTCACCTCTTTCCTCACCTCTCCTTTCTCACACTCTTCCCTCACACCTCCACCCTCACCTCTCCACCCTCACCTCTCCTCCCTCACCTCGGGTGTGTCACGGCCTGTGCTAACACTCTCCGGACTAAATATCAAGCCTTTGATGTGTTTGAGTTCAGTTATAATCCCCAAGTACACATGGAGTGTTTCATTAAATGTTATTCCTTTACGACTACGTGATGTGGTTCGTGACCAAGTGTGGCAATGTAGTTAAACAATAAACCATTGCTGGATAGCGTGTTGATTATAATTTATAAGTAACTAAGCTAATAACCTTGAGGCTTTATATTTTTGTAGATTGGTAGACGAGTGGGTGTGGAGATGAGTAGGTGGGTAGATGAGTAGTAAGATGAGTAGGTGGGTAGATTTGTAGGTAGAGGAGTGGGTGTGGAGATGAGTAGGTGGGTAGATGAGTAGTAAGATGAGTAGTAAGACGAGTAGGTGGGTAGATGAGTGGTAAGACGAGTAGGTGGGTAGATGAGTAGTAAGACGAATAGTGAGTAGGTGGGTAGATTGAATGGTAAACGAGTAGGTGGTAGATGAGTTAGTAAGACGAGTTAGTGGTAGATGAGTAGTAAGACGAGTAGGTGGGTAGATGAGTGGTAAGACGAGTAGGTGGGTAGATGAGTGGTAAGACGAGTAGGTGGGTAGATGAGTAGTAAGACGAGTAGGTGGGTAGATGAGTGGTAAGACGAGTAGGTGGTAGATGAGTGTAAGACGAGTAGGTGGGTAGATGAGTGGTAGACGAGTAGGTGGGTAGATGAGTAGTGAGACGAGTTTAGTGGGTACAGAGTAGGTGGTAAGACGAGTAGGTGGGTAGATGAGTAGTAAGACGAGTAGGTGGGTAGATTAGTGGTAAGACGAGTAGGTGGTGGATGAGTAGTAAGACGAGTTAGTGGGTACATGAGTAGGTGGTAAGACGAGTAGGTGGTAGACGGTAGGTGGGTGGATGAGTAGTAAGACGAAGTAGTGGTAGATGAGTGGTAAGACGAGTAGGTGGGTGATGAGTGGTAAGACGGTAGTGGTAGATGAGTGGTAAGACGAGTAGGTGGGTAGATGAGTGGTAAAGACGAGTAGGTGGGTAGATGTTGAGTTAGTGAGACGAGTAGGTGGGTAGATGAGTAGTAAGACGAGTAGGTGGGTGGATGAGTAGTAAGACGAGTTGGTGGGTACATGAGTAGGTGTAAGACGAGTAGCTGGGTAGATAGTGGTAAGACGAGTAGGTGGGTGGATAGTATAAGACGAGTAGTGGGTAGATGAGTAAGGTGGGTAGATGAGTGTAAGACGAGTAGGTGGGTAGATGAGCGTAAGACGAGTAGGTGGGTAGAATGAGGGTAAGACGAGTAGGTGGTAGATGAGCGGTAAGACGAGTAGGTGGGTAGATGAGCGGTAAGACGAGTAGGTGGGTAGATGAGTGGTAAGACAGTAGGTGGGTAGATGAGTGGTAAGACGAGTAGGTGGTAGATGAGTGGTAAGACGAGTAGGTGGGTAGATGAGTGGTAGACGGTAGGTGGGAGATGAGTGGTAAGACGGCGTAGGTGGGTAGATGAGTAGTAAGACGAGCAGTGGGTAGATGAGTGGTTAAGACGGGTAGGTGGGTAGATGAGTGGTAAGACGGTAGGTGGGTAAGATAGTAGTAAGACGATTAGGTGGGTAGATGAGTAGTGAGACGAGTCGGTGGGTAGATGAGTCGTAAGACTAGTAGTTAGGTGTGTAGATGATTAAGACGAGTTGGTGTGTCTGAGTAGTGAGTTGGGTGATAGACGAGTTTGTGGGTTGACGAGTCGGAGTGTATATGAGTAGTAATAGTAAGATTAGGTGTGTCGGTGAATCGATGTGTCGATGAGTAGAAAATCAAATGGGTGTGGAGATTAGTAGGTGGGTAGACGAGCAGATGAGTAGTTAGGTGAGTGGTGTGTAGATGAGTAGTAAGACAAGTAGGTGGGTAGACGAGTAGTTGAGTAGTTAGTTGTGTCTGAGTAGTGAGGTGTGTAGGTGGCTAGACGAGTATGTGTTAGGTGGGTAGACAGTCGTGTGTAGATTAGTAGTAATAAGATTAGGTGAGTAGGGGTGGAGATGAGTAGTGAGGTGTGTAGGTGGCTAGACGAGTATGTGTTTAGGTGGGGACAGTCGGTGTGTAGATTAGTAGTAATAAGATTAGGTGAGTAGGTGTGGAGATGAGTTGTGAGGTGTGTAGTGGCTAGACGAGTATGTGTTTAGTGGGTAGACAGTCGGTGTATCGATTAGTAGTAATAAGATTAGGTGAGTAGGTGTGGAGATGAGTAGTGAGGTGTGTAGGTGGCTAGACGAGTATGTGTTTAGGTGGGTAGACAGTCGGTGTGTAGATTAGTAGTAATAAGATTAGGTGAGTAGGTGTGGAGATGAGTAGTGAGGTGTGTAGGTGGCTAGACGAGTATGTGTTTAGGTGGGTAGACAGTCGGTGTGTGATTAGTAGTAATAAGATTAGGTGAGTAGGTGTGGAGATGAGTAGTGAGGTGGGTAGTGGTGCAGCAATTGTTTGAAAGCTCCATTGATGTGCTAATGCACTTTTCTATTTCTTTTCTGTGTTTTTTTTAAAGTTTAAATGGTAGGGGTTTGGGGGGGGGGTGTGTATTGTGTGGACCAGGTTGTAACCTCATTCCTTGCCCCTCCCTTTTTCAGATGATTTTTGTGTGTGTGTGTGTGTGGTGTGTGTGTGTGTGTGTGTGTGTGTGTGTGTGTGTGTGGTGTGTGTGTGTGTGTGTGTGTGTGTGTGTTCCATAGTTGAAGATATTTAATTTCTGTGCTGACTGCTGATTATTTTCACCACTACCTGGGTATGTGTGAATTCATCCTGGCAATCCTATCGTGTGCTTTGGTTTCTCATATTGAGGTTTGTAGTACAATACCTACTTGCTCTGTGTTTCCATTCATTGAGCTTGAAAGGCTTGCACTCAGACGTCTCTATTTGTCTAAAAGCGACGTCTTATTAATGATTGATTTGAAACTCAATTATTTATTTGGGGAATGATTGGAGCCTTGTGCTGGGCCCAATCTGTTTGCCAAGTTTGGATTACACATTTTCTGTACACAATCCTGCATCGATTTAGACAACCTCTAGTTGAGTGAATGGTATAAATTGTCCTGATCGACATTGTTCGTATATAGTTCACAAACTACCTCCATAATGCAATGGACTTCATGCTTCACCCTTTTCCTCCATTGGGAACTCGCAACTACCTCCCTCTGCTCCGATCATTCACAAGACCTTTGTAGTCCATGGCTGTGCTTGCTCTTGTACCTTTGCCTTGTCGGCTATAATGTTTAGCTCGTGTTGGATGGTTACCTTAAGGGTTTGCACACTGTGGTTGTACTCTACTATTTCATTGTCCATTTCGTTTCGACTTTCATCTCCAAACTTTTCTGATACCCTCCTACCTCGTTCCATTTGCTTTGAGCATCAGGATTTATTAATTCTTCATTACTTGAGTTGAACTCCCAACTTTGTTTCTTTCAAAAAAAAATGAAGATTGAGGGTCATTTTACACCATGCTCGGAAAAAAATGAGGTCTCAAGAAAAGATCTGGATTGTAATGTGGGGGTGAGGCATGGTGTTACCTGATCTCGTACAAAGTCTGTTGTTGGCTAAACAGTTAAGGTGGCTGGCTTAAGATTTTAGAGTCTTGTGTCCAAGCTTGTCATGCTGTTGAAATAACACCAGGTGGATTGATTCAGCCTGTTATCCTTCCGAGGTTGGCAAAAGGAGTACAAGCTTATGAGTACCGAGCACTGCATCAGTGGCACAGCTGCGCTTCCAGAAAATAATGCAACCAACAGTCACAAGCCGCATACAAAATAACAATAACGTGATGTCATACATGATATTGAATCTCCGAGTATAATTGTGTGTGCGGGAAATAGCGCCACCTTTGGTCATAGCCGGTATCAGAAATCTTCCTTTCTTCTTCATAATATTGTTACGGCTGTGGAAATTCGCCTTACACCATAAAGGGCCCGCAGGTGAGATATCTCGATAGGTACATGTGTAGTTAGCCCAAACCCGTTGTATAGAGGGAATTTATGTGATTCATCCGGGCTGCGACGCTTTGAGTTAGCCATTTTTTCTTTTCTGTCGTTATTTTGAACCAACCACGTCTCAACCGCCATCACACAACAACCACCTTAACCACCACGCCAGCCATCGTCATCCACTACAACCACGCTCCAACCCTCAGACAACAACCACAACGCCAACCCTCACCACAGAAGACCCTCCACCACATTCGCCTTTACCTTCACGAATTCATCCCACATCATCGCTTCTACGGCCATTCCTGCACCACCTGTGAACACTGAACGTCGGGCTGTCTCGGGCCCGTTCGGCGATTGGTGCCGAACGCACCGAGCCGCGAGCGCGAATGGCGGCCTTTCCGTGGGGAAAATTCGGATCAGAAACGCTTCACGCCACTTCTCCTCCGTCCAATTAGCGAGCGCGGGGCGGCTTGGCCCCGCCTCCAAGCGTGTGTATGTGAAGTCCGTATATGCAAATTTTAGGATCAGGAGAGGTTCACGCCCATTTTTGCCGACCAATGGCTGACCGGGGGGGCGGCGTGGCCCCGCCTCCAATCGCGTTCTTATCCTAAAATTTGCATATTGGCTTCTCCTGCCGCCTATAAAAAGGCGAGCGCAAGGCGAATCGAGAGAGTTGGGTTTTGGAGTGACTTTTGGAGACGAGGAGCGTCGCGTTGGTGGAGTTGAGTCAAGTGCGCGCGGTGGAGCTGCAGGCAAGGGAGCTCGGGTCCGAGGCAAGGAGGACGGCAGTCGGCGACGAGGCTGCGGTGTGGGGGATCGCTCGTCTCGTCGCGGGACCCAAGCCAGCCAGCACTCCCCTCCCCCAGGGCATCAACAATTTCCCTTTCCCCCCGCGCTGAGATAGTGCAAAAGGGGCCCCGTTCCTCCCCCATCCCAAACGTGGTGCCAACAAGCATGCCAGGGGCCCGGAGTCGGGGCACAGCGGCGCGGACACTTTGCGGCTTGCCGCCAACGTGTCACGAGGACGCGGGTAAGACCTCCCCGGTCTCGCGGACCTGGCCGCTCCTCTAGGTCCCGCGCACATTTGGCTTACGGGCCTGTCTGCCTCCTTGTCTGTGAGGGTGGCTTCTTTCTTTTGCTTTTGTGTAAATGTGTGTTGGCGCCGTCTGTGAAGTAAAACTGTATAAGTGTTGCCGTGTGTGCGCGTAGTCGGTTTTAACTCTTACATTTGCTTTATGTGCATTTTGATTCTGTATGGCTGTATATACGTGCTTTCCGTGTGCCGGGAAATAAAATGCTTACTTGTTGTAACTGTTCCCGCTCTGCTTCGTCTCCTTCCTTTCTCTGTTTGACTCTCCATCCTGCTTCACGTAAGGGGTTCGTAGTGGGCTTAATACGCCCGGTAATTAATCGGAACCGTCGAGGCCGACGATAACACCGCTCGGTTATCACTGTAGCACGGAACGGACCGCTTAAGCGGTTCGTGTCCGGAGTCGGCCTGTGGCGTGGTACGATCGCCGGTCGACCATTCGCGCAGGTACTTAGGTAGATCGAATTTGGCGAGCAACCCTATCCTGCGCGGGTGGGCACGATCGTGGTGAGGTTAAACCCCCACCCATGACTAGCTCCCGGCGTTGTTCCGAGAGGGTCACGACTGAATTGTCCGTCCGGTGGGCGACGTGCCGCGATTCGAGTTACTGGCCGTTCGCACGCCGGCGGGCGCGAATTCGCAACAATATAATGGAACCTCAAATTATATGTTCTGATAAATAGAATTTCTTTCACAAATTATAAAATGCATTTCCAAGAATGTGCTGCAGACCTTGCCCACTGAAGGAGGGTCGAGAAAGGTACTCCCGTCCGGAGTGCCAGCTTGTTATCTACAGTCAAACTTTCTGCAACACGGCTTCCCCGACGGCAGTTTCACATTTACCCACTGGACTTAATGCAACAAACCCTTCCCAACGCAAGGATGAGTTTCGTGCGTGCATGCATGGCGCGGTGCTTCCATTTTTCTCAGATATGGCGAAACGGATCTTCGTCAAACGTTGAGGTTCATTCGTGAGTGCCTGGGAGTGTTTTAGCCCAAAATTTTTTTTTAAGTTGAATACGTAATAATTACCATCTTCCATCCATCAAAAACTTATAAAAAGAGCTAAGAAATGCTATTTTAGGATCAATTTTTCATGACCCAGGAAAATGTCCCCATTCCCCCCCCCCCCCCCCAACCGAGGGTACCCCAGAATGTGTCCCCTGCATTGGAGGAAGTTTGATTATATCTATCTATAATTCCAGCAATCTCTGTGTGTCTGTCTGTTTGTTTGTTTGTTTGTCTGCGACCGCCGTTTCTCGATGACCGCCGGTCCGATCTCATTGAAACTTGCCAGGAATATTGCCGGGGACCCGCAGATGTGCCTTTTCGAGGTTTGATATCGATCGGACGAGCGGTTCCCAAGTTACGGCCATTTTATTGCTTTTTTCAGTGTTGAAAAAGTGTATATATGGCAGCTGAAGGTGTCGTTCCACCTTCTCACCTTATCATGCCAATGTTTTCCCAAATTATTAATAACCGGACGACCACCGGTCCGATCGGATTGAAACTTGCCAGGAATGTTGCCGGGCACCCGCGGATGTGCCTTTTCGAGGTTTGATATCGATCGAACGAGCGGTTCCCAAGTTACGGCCATGTATCTGTGAACCAATGACAGGACACGGTGCTATGACGTCACGAATGACGTCACAATTAATGTTTATTTAATTAATTAAATTTTTTTTTGAAGGATTGTCGTCACAATTCTTCTTCTTCGTTTGGTATGACGTCACAATCGACACTGGGGACCTGGGTATGTGCCTTTCTCTGGTATGTGCCATACCTGGGTATGTGCCAAACTCCCAAGGTTTGATTATTATTAAATTATTAATTAATCCCAAGGTTTGAATTTTCCCGAGGGAAACAGCTGTTTCCCAAGGTTTGAAGGCTGTTTTTTCCCAAGGTTGGAATTAATCGTTGTGCTTGGTAGACATTTGTGAATACATTTACAGAGAGAGGGACGAGAGAGGGGCGAGAGGGAGGGAGATAGGAGGGGGACAGGAGGGGGGAGAGGGGGGCGAGAGAGAGGAGGGGGTGAGAGGGGGGAGAGAGGAGGGGGTGGAGAGGAGGGGGTGGAGAGAAGGGCGAGAGGAGGGGAGAGAGCAGGGAGAGAGAGAGGGGAGAAGGGGAGGGGGGGGACAGAGGAGGGGGAGAGGGAAGGTGAGGAGGGGGCAGGAGAGAGGAGAGAGGGAGGTGAGAGGGGGGAAAGAGAGGAGGAGGGACAGAGGGGGGCGAGAGAGAGGGGGCGTCACAATTCTTCTTCTTCGTTTGATATGATGTCACAATTGATGCTGGGGACCTGATACTGCAGGCACGAAGCTGCACATACTGGCCGCCCCTACGGGCCCGCCCCTACGTGCCCGCACTAGTAACTTAAAACACGATACTGCAGTTAACTATTGTTTCGAGCGTTAACTTTTGCTTTGAATACAAATTAACCAACTTTGGAATAAAGGTAAACTCTCGCTATGCAAATTGCATCGTATAGTAATTCATTTCACAGACATACTCCGGTAATCCACAACTCAAGGTAGAAGTTTGGTTTTCTTGTCTGGTCCTTGGTTTGAGTCTCTACCTTGATAGTCTACGAGGCACATCGGCAATCTCAAGTGTGCAACTCGATTTGATCTGTGCTGGTGTTATGGCTTGCCCCTTGGTGCTCCGTATCCATATCCCGAAAACCACGTTGATGACGAGTCAGTTTAAATGACCAAACGTTCGATTTTTATTTTATTTTATTTTCATTCATTCATTGTCGGTATATGCCTGGTGTTGGCTTAATGGTTAGGGTGGTGGGCTTGGGATCCTAGGATCCTGAGTTCAAATCCCACTCGGCTGTTGAATTAATACCAGCTGTGGGGTTGACTCTACCTGTCATCCTTCCGAGGTCGGCAAAATGAGTACCAGCTTGCTCCAGTCCAGAGTACCAGTCCTGTGTCAGAGTGGCGACCTGTCTAGGATTGTGCCCAGAAGAGTGCTTGTGTTGGATGGTGCTGGCTTAATGTTGGCAGCACCAACGCTCTGCACAGATTCTGGTCCCGATGGATGGATGGATGGATGGATTGTTGGTATTGTCGAATCTGCTCCAAGTCTGACCAAGACCACGAAAAACACCTGACCAAGAATTGCAACAAGTGTCAGCTACTGTATATTGGTGCCAGTGTGAAAATGTTTCATCTCAAATGGATGCATAAATTAGTGGATGAGGAAGGATTGAATGGACATGAAATTTCCTGATTCTCATGTATATTTAAAATTTACAACGTGGTATCTTTAACTTTTTTCCTTTTAATACCCTCCCCTCCCCTTACCCTCCCCCACCCCCCCCCCCCCCAACCCATAAAAACAACAACTTTGCGACACCAAATAACTGAGGGGACACATTGAATAACGTGACTGGATCCTGACGTTATTCCAGTTTACAATGTCACGTATGGCAGCCGACCTTTGCTTGAAGATTATGCCATTGTGATCACTGAATACAAAGTTTCAACTAGAATGAGCAATCAGAGATTGCAGACCCTTGGCAGAACTTTTTGTGTTGTGTGTGTGTGTGTGTAGTTTTGTGTGGCATTTGTCCTGGTGTGTTACGTAATTGAAATGAGACGTAACTAGAACTGCCACTTTTTAACTGCTGGCAGTGATGACCGGGTACCAAGACGTTCCGCTTTGATTGGACATCTGACCCTGACCCATGACATTTTTCAATATTATGCAATTGAATTTAGAATGGGATTAAAATAAATTCAATTCAAATCAAATGGAAGACCAAATAGGTACAGTCCTGTATTGGAGTCATCAGAAGGAACCCGAAAATCAAAAAGCAAAGATGAAGTCATCAGGAGGAACCTGGATAGGATTCACATTTCAGCTGCTGTTACTCTACCCTCAACCCCATTCAGGCACAGCCAAGTGAGCCTTATTAAAAATAAAATAAAATGAAATAACCCAGACCAAAAAATTAAATAATTCTGGCTGCCAGACCATGTGTCTGATCAGGCTGAAATCTAAAACATATATTCCACATCACTACTGGATCATAATTGTGAAGTTTCATGTTAATTTGATTAAGCGGTACCAGAGAAAACATTATTTAATATTTTTTGTCATCCAATATGGCAACCAAACCATGTGACCTATCAATTATTCCTTAAACTTGTACACCCAAGGCTTGAACACTTGTGTGAAATTTCCCCTCGATCTGGTAAGCCGTTCTGGACATGGTTTAAAAAAAAAAAAAGGTTTTGGGGTAAATCCAATACGGCTTCCAAACCATGTGACATATTACATCATATGTGTGAACCTTTTGTTCCTCGTGGATAGACGGTCAGATGTGTAATCTTTCGCCTCGATGTGTACAGCCACTTCAGGGAAGATTTTTTAAGTGTTTAATTTTTTTTAATTAATATTATTTTTCACAATATGGCTTCCAAATCGCGTGACCGATGATGTCATCAATATTTTTTCTGTGGACCATTTTATCCCGAGAGGACAGTCAAAAATTTTCTTACTAATCAGATGTAGTGTTCTTCTTATGCAATTATGACATCATGACGAAGGCACCTATGACGTCATTAAAAAAATCACACATTCCCCATGAGGAGTTCATGCCGTGTGCTAAGTTTCAATTTTTTCCTTGGTGCAGTTTCAGACAGAGGCCCAAATTTTTCCCGTTTTCCAACATGGCTGCCACACCACGTGATCTATGATGTCATAATTATAATTAAAATATTTTACCAGTAGTCACACCTATGGTGAAAATTTTCTCAATTCCACACGCGGTTGCAGAGAAAAACACGAAGTTCTGTGCAGACAGATGGACGGACCCAAACGCAATACCGTCTCCTTCGGTGAGGGTAAAATATATTATTGCACATGTTTCTGTAATCTCTAAACTTCTGTTAATCAATGAATATATTAGATTCAATTATTCATTCATTTCCTTTGCACCTTGTGGCTGTTGGTTTCCATCATTGATGGAATGTCTCCCCAGTTAGACCGCCCTCCCGGCTCTTCACGTGCCACGTGATAAATCTGGAGTAGTTAAACATTCATCATGCAAATATTGTGACCATTTCTACATTGGTGAAACTGGAAGAAATTTAAAACAATGGCTAGATGAACATGATTGAGCAAATAAGGCTTGGAAAGGTGACCCATTCAGCCATAGCACGCCATTGCCTGCAATCTGGCCACAAATTTGACTGATGGGACCCGTGTCCGAGACACTACATCTAACAAACGACACAGGTTGATTTTGGAAGCGTGGCATGTGAATAGCCGGGAGGTTGTTCTAACTGGTGAGACGGTGGACATACCCACACAATACACACCTCTGATGCAAATGGAAAAAACTGGATGGTGCAAACGGCTGGAAAGGTGATCAACAAACACTCAATCCCAAACACCACATCCGCATGTGCACAACACCCAACGAGAACCTCAACACTCGCACAACCAACACCTAATCATGCCCAACCTGACCATGAAACCAGTCGTGTTCATGCCCTAGAAACACAAAAACAACAAGCGCACACACGTGCTCACCCACACAGATACAACACCAGATCACGTGTAAGTAAAAAAACAAAAAAGAGCAGAGCACCCTTTCAATTGATGTGATTTGACATTTATTTTGCTTTTGCAAAATAAAATATAAAAGCACTCCTCCATTTGACCTCGAGCATCAGCACGTGACCAGAAATGAGTGGTCGTATCGAAATAATAACCGGACACGTGCCGAGGTTCGCGGTCCAGTGTGCCTGAGGAAGCCGGGTGTGAAGCTGGTGAAACATCTCCTAAGACCGGGTCTGCTCTTGCTTTTTTTGCTCAAATTAGTGGAGTCGATCTAGTTTTTTACTTTTGGTTGGAAGCGCCGCCTTCTTTACAAAAAAAATGAAAAAATTATGGTTGGGTGTTGTGTGTGTAAGGAGTGTAAAATGATTTGAGGGTATTAAGGTTCGGTCATTGAACCTTTATATTAAGGTTTGGTTCGGTTAAGGATTTAACTTGAGAACACTAACATGTCTCATGAGTAACATTATCCGTAACGTGGGGTTTGACATACCCGAAAATCAAAAAAAAAATCATAATTCCCAATTACTATTGAAGTACAATGAATTATTAGTGTGTTAATAATGATTGAAGGCATATTCGAACATTATTTATAGGCATTATCTGTATCTTAGCTGCACAAATATATACACATTTCACACTCTTCTTCAACATCTTTTATTATTTTCAGGTTCTGGTCTCTGCACACATTGTTTTGTGAAGGAATATATCACTGCCTGAAAAAATAAAGAAATCACAAGTTGTAAACACCGTATATAAAGTGCGTCACTGTATTCCATGATCTGGGCATCTTATACCCCACATTAGTGAATATAGGGGTAGCCTTGAAACACTAATGTGGGGTAGAAGATGCCCAGACAATGCGATATAAATAAAACCAGGAAAGAGTGCAGAGCCCCAAGTTTAAATTTTCTTCCTCGAGCTCCCAAGTTTAAATTCTCTTCCTCGAGCTAACGGGTTTAAATTCCCTTGCTCCTGCGTTTCGAGCCCCACGCCTCGAGCGGCTCCCGCATTTTGAGCCCCACGCCTCTAGCGGCTCCCGCGTTTCGAGGCCCATTCCTCGAGCGGCTCCCACGTTTCGAGCCCCACGCCTCTTAATTTTTCTAAAAAAGTTTGTTGTCCTGCATGTAACTTGTCTAACCTCCTTCTTGAGACTTAACACATATTTGTTATTTGAGAAATATATATTTATATTTATATGTATATGTATATATATATATATATATATGCCTATGGTTCTTGATAGTTTTTATGCCTCCGCTGATGAAGTCGCCGGAGGCATTATGTTTTCGGTTTGTCCGTCCGTCTGTCCATACGTGTACGTCCGTTCGTGTTAATTTTCTCTGTTTTCTCTGCAACTGCTTATCCAATTGACACAATTTTCACCATAAGTGTAACTACTCATGTAGTGTTTTAATGATAATTATGATGTCATATGTCACGTGGTGTGGCAGCCATGTTGTAAGAATGGAAAAATTTTGGAGCTTTGTATCTACGAAACCGCTCCAGGGAAAAAAAATTGAAACTTGCACATGTCAAGTACTTCCCATGGGAAATATGTGATTTATTTATTTTTATTTTTTGATGTCATCGGTATTGATATTTTGATTCGGCATGAAAATATTTGATTGATTTTTTTTTTTGATACGTACGTCGAATGCTTCATCTAATCGGTATGAACATTTTGAGGTTATTCAGGGCTTAATTGCATGGAGGTGAGGGGGTGGGGAAACTGATGACATCAGCCATAATATATATATATTATATATATAATATATATATATATATTTTTTTTTTTTAAACATAACTTTCAAAAATCATCTTTCTCCAAGACGGCTGAACAGATTGAGGCAAATCTTTACAGGTATGAATCGCCTATCAATGAGGAACAAAAATTCTCCACCTATGACATCAGAGGTCACTTTGCTTTGCGCAGCTATGATATTTTGAAGAGTAGACCTTTAAAAACCTTCTTCTCCAGAACAGATTGAGGGGAAACTTCACCCACATGTTTCTTGGGATACCAGGGTGTCCCCAATAATTATTAAGTCACATGGTGTGATAGCCATATTGGATGGACCGAGAAGCTTAAAAAAGAATTCTTTCTCTTGAACCGCTTCATCAATTGACGTGAAACTTCACAATTATGATCTAGTCATGGTGAATATATATGTTTTACATTTCAACCTGATTGGACTCCTGGTCTGATAGCCAGAATTATTTAATATTTTTAATCTGGGTTCAGGGATTTATATCAAACTTGGTACAAGTGTGTATAATGATGTAATACTGTGGGTGGAGGCATTCTGGCAATGTCGTGATGTCAGAGTGCCCTTCTGGTGAGTATTTATTCTCCTTGTGTGACAAACTGAATTTTCATTTGTTTTTTGTTTTTTGTGCCCATAATAGACACGACGAGAGCTTTGGCTCTTTTGAAGGATTACCAAACAAAGATGGAGTGCAAGGGTGTGACAGATGGGCCACTACGCTCTGCCATTGAACGTGTTGTCGGTATATTTGGTAGTGATCTCTTCAGAGCATTGCTGGGTATGTACCTCTACTAGACAAGTGTGAGCTTTGTCTTGTGAAAGTGTGTTTGTAGGTTAAACGGGCAAGTAAATGATTGTAGATCGCTCTGGTTGACTTGTTGGGAAGTATCTTCTTTTGTGCTTCGATGAACAACCATTGGATTGATCACAGATTGCACAAATGGAGATTGAAGGAATTACCTGTCATGTGACATCAGTTTGTCACTCCTGACTCTTCTCTGAGGAATAACATTAATCTGTTGTTTCCCCAAGAGGTTATTTAATATATCGACTTGAACAATGACTTTAAAAATGTTGCTTTTCAGTATTAAATGATCACATTTTAAACTTTCCGCTTTAATGCCCCCCTTTGCTTTGTGATGGAGATGACATATTTGATTGGTATCCTTGATCATCTTGGTTCTCTATCTCATTGTTATTTTGCTTTAACTCCTATCTTTCTTGTGGTTCATTTACACATGAGTGCTCTGTTGTAATTTAAAGAAGTGTTTCTCACAGCCATTTGTAAATCCACAAAGATTGGGCATGGCAGAAACTACTGGGGAGTTTACACTTATTTGATACTTTATGGTACTTGTACATTAAACCATTTCATTTGAGGGCCTGACTTAGTGCATTTTCAAGTTTGGAAATCTGAGTTTGGTTTTCTTGATCGTGAAATGTTTGTCGCACATTGTGGTTTGCATTGCTAATAAAAGGTATGTTGGATTGCCAGGTAGTTGTTTGAGAGATTATTGTTTGTGGTGAGGAGGCCAATTTCAGTTGATTTTTCTTGTATAAATGTAAATGGTATACATGTGCTGTTTGATTTGGATTGAGAGACACATTTTGAAAATACTTTACTCTGTGCATGGCATCAGATTGTCCAATGGAAAGGTGAGATATGTCATATTGAGCATCAAGCAATGGTTAAGCTGGCCTAAGGAGTTGCTTGGCAAGAAATCAAATTTGTGAAGAGTAATAAATAAATACTTCAGAGTAAACTGAAATGGGAATTGTCATCTTTTATTCCTGTCCTGCCATTGTTTATTGCTGGGAAGGAGAGGTGAGGCTGTGGATTTCTTGCCGCCCATTTTCGTCCTTGCCCCCCCGACCGCCACCCTTTTGCTGCTCCCTCATTTTTCTGCTCACCGGCCACCTTACCTTTTTCTGCCCCCTCCTCGCCTGGACCACATTTTCTTGCTCCCTTGCCCACTTTCCCACCTGCCCCCTTCTCTTTCCTCCCCACCCCTTCAATTTTGCCCTGCTGTGCCTATTCCCTGGAAAGCCTCAGCTCTACACAAATGCGATCAATATCGTCCTTGTACATCTGTGATAGCTTTCAACCAATCATAACATTTTGGTAATTATTTTAAATACATTTTTACCCAGCTCTTGTTGAGGTTACACACTATAGTAAGGTCACTTAAGATTGTAGTTGTCTATACCACTTGTGGGCAATGTCCTTGTAACTCTGATTTGAACTCGAACAAGATGATGCTGAATAAGTTAGCACCGGTCTTGTACTCAGAGGCATCGCTAGTTTCTAGAAAGTTTTGGGGCCTGGCCCCCTCAGATTTCAGATGCCACCCCCCCCCCCAACCCCAAGAAAACATTTAGTACAGTGGCACATATCGAAAAATGGGCTAATCGTTTTAAGGTGGCCTATCATAACCAAGCTGTTTCACAAATAGGGCACAGCAAAAAAACATTCAGTCACGTGCCCCATGGACCAGTGCCCAGTGACGCCCTTGTGGTACTGTGCTTCCATTTATTGCAAGATTGAAAAAAAAAAAACCCCACAGAAGTTATATATTAAATCTTTATGCAAACTACTGTATAACATGTTTGAAGTTTATAATTTTGTACAGTGACATTGTTGTTGTCAAGGATTGCTTCATGGGTTCAGTATTAAATCACTTGGCCCCACTTACTGATTTGCTACTTTGATTACCTGTTTGGGCGAAACCCTACCGAAGTTGTAAAAAGGAAAAAAAAACAAAAAAACAAAAGGTCCTGCATATCTTTCTATGATACAATAAGGTAATAAGTAATTGATGTTTGCTCTGTTCATGTACTTTGTAGTTGTGTTGTAGTTGGGATTTGCTCCTCAAGGTGATCAGCCATATCTGTGTAATGCACAATCAATGCTGTGTGTTTGCTATCTTTTGGTAGTTTGAGGTTTCTTTGTAGCACATTTTAGATATTTACTTTATTTTATTTTTTAATTTATTTTTATTTTTTGCCCCCATCTTCTTCCACATAGATATCCAGGAGTACTACGAACTAAGCCTGCTGGAGGGAGTCAAGGTCTCTGACTTTCAAAATTGTGTCGTTTCTCCTTCCACTGGCTTTCAGCAACATCCTGTCACACCACCTGCATCTCCCTGCCAGGAAGTGCCACAGACCAGGCAGTTGAGCATTCCACCTGCGCTACAGCTGGTTCCACAACCTGTAGCCATTTCTCCTCCAGCAGCCAGTCCAGGGCTGGTTACAGTGACTGCCCTCACATTACCCGTTGTGTCACCTCCACCGCTCACCGTTGCTGGAAGTTCTGCCGATCCTACACCAGAGGTGAGATCTTGTTTTGACCGCAGCCTTGGAAAGATGGGAGTTCCTTGTGTGAAACGGTTGCTTTGATCTTTTGCCGCTACACTTCGATAAAACTGACACACAACATTGAGTCCTATGGAAAGCAATCTACATCTAGCAGATCTGTGAAGAGGAAACTTGTTAGCAGCACTGCTTAATGATGCATAGCCCTCAATGTAAAGTGTTAAGGCCATGAACCATGTTTCCAAACCACGGTTTATTATTACTGTTATGATTGCTTTGATGTTTTGCCGCTTGCTTTGATTATATATATATATATATATATATTTTAATTTTTTTTAAGGGCGTTTGATTGTGTAGCATGTAACATAGTTTGCTTAGTTTTGACATGTTCATTTCTGTAACACAGTATACAGGGTGTTTCAAAAAGAGTGATGCAACTTTAAATGTTTATTCACAAAGAAACAGAAACCTCAGGAACGTGAACCAAACATTTCTTGAAAGCTTTTATGACATGGTATTTTCTATCACTGATTGCTATTGCAGTGACTGCTCGAGTTGGTGAGAGCCCAAGGTCTGAAATTGGTATTTACACAAAATCCTTGTAATTGACGTTCTCGGTGTGTGTGTGCCCCTCCGCGGTTCAGACAGGCATTGATCCTGAATCCAAATTCTGTCCAACTTTCCTGAAGGTCTCATGTGGCACTGCCTGGTGGGAGTCTGACACATCCTGCTTCAGATCATCCAGTGTGGCAGGGCGGTTGGTGTAGACAGAGCCTATGGTAGTCCCCCAGAACCAGTAGTCCAGAGGGTTATAGTCTGGGTTATGGGGTTCCCAGTCATGAGCGGTACCCAGGTCAATGAGGCGGTTTCTGAAGAGCTGCCGCAGGAAAGTGATGGTGGCACCAGCTGTATGTGGGGGTGCACAATCCTGCATAAACCAGGTCATGCTGAGCTGGTATGGGCTAGATCATAATGGAATTTCTGGAGCATGGCCTGGTAGTGCTCACCATTGATCGTCACCATCCTGCTGTTGTCATTCTCAAACCAGTAAGGCGCAAGCGTTCCCCATATGGCATTGAAGGCACAGAAACATGTGACCTTAAGCCCTTTAGGGTACCTCTCAGGTGGCTCTGCCCCCCAGAAAATGTTGTGGTTGTTGATGGCACCGTTTAAGTGGAAATGGGCTTCATCACTGAACCAGATCAGGTTGATCTAGTTTGGGTACTACTCCATCCTATCACTGAGCTAATTGCACATATCAAGTGTCCTTCTCATGCCATCTTAACTCAGTTTATGCCTAATAGAGATGATGTATAGAAAAAGCTTCAGTTCCTTAGTGGGGATACGCCAGACTGATGTTGGTTTGATGCCTGGCTCCCAGGAGCGTCGGCAGTCGGACTTCTTGGGACTGTCCACTGTAGAATCCCGCACGGTGTCAATGTTGGCTTGGCTCCTGGTTACTGATGCTGGCTTGCCATTGTTGCCCTTGCTGTGGTTGTGCACTGTACACTTGTGCTCAAAATGTTTCATAATACGTTGAATGGCACAATTTGAGTCCATCACGTGTTTTGAGGTCGTATTCCCGGCAGAACCTCCGTCAGGCATCTACATATGATTTAGTCTCAGACCACAGAGCCACCATTTTTGTCTTCTGCTTCATTATCAATGGCATAGTTGAGCTACGGAGCAAGACATCCCAGGGAACAAATACCACGATAACACTACCAAACCCTGAAAAGGAAAACGGTATAGGTCAAAAAAGAAAGAAATGGCAGGAAGTTAGTTATATCAATCTTTTTGAAACACCCTGTATATATTAAAACATACATTGCATTTTAAAACCAATACACCACCCAAGATACCTGTAAAATGTCCTGTTAAATGGCTTCTCAATGTGATGTGTCCACATTAATTATGGACCCTCTGTATTTGGATTTTATCTCAAATGATATTTATCCCGCCCCCGGAGGGAGGGAACGGGATATTGTAATCGTCCGGTTTGTTTGTCTGTTTGTTTGTTTGTCTTGATCACAGCCTTCTTCTCCAGAAGGACAGTCCTATGATGTCAGAGTATCCAGGCAGGGATAGTTCCACAGTTATGACAAAACTTGGTGGATGAGTTTGTTAGCTGACAAGAACAAGCCGATTCAATTTTGGTTAAAGTCCAGATTCAGATCCGACCTATCGGTGGGATATGAAATGTAAACCGTTCAGCCTGGCACAGGTATGTGCTCTACCGAGTGCTGTTGTAGTTTAAATTGAATTGTATACTTGTACACTGGAGAACACAAATCCCTTTTTAGCAGTGCTCAAACCTTCCGTTTTAGCAGTGCTTGGACAAAATATTACGCCTTTTTTACGCCATCTTGACCAATCAAAGTTGGGGAATATCAAGATTCAGACAAAATCGTGGCTCGTATGAAATATAGATTGTGTTCTGAAATACAAAGCAAGAGTTTAAAAGACCCTTCCTATCTCCTTTTTCTCAAGACTGCAAGGTTGAGGTCTTCTATTAACTCTTGATATTCGTACTTATTTTGACAGATGAAGTTTTAACATTGAAGTCAATTTTCTGATTGTAACTGAACCTCGGCCTTGGTGAAACGCCAATACAACAAGGAGCTGATGCTGTCAGTCCCACACCCTTTGGGTGGTATTAGGAATACATCTGTGTAATGTGAAAGCAAAATCTTGAACAATTTTTTTTGAAATATCGCATGCACAAGCCAAGTTCCTGAGATTGTTGCCATGGCAACATAATTCAGCCAATCACAGCCTTGATGTAATCAAGTTGAGATAATGTCATTCGGAATAGATATCTGCAATATGAAAGCTAATTGCTCAACGGATTTTGAAATATCAAGTGCACGGACGGATGATTAGTCGGGTGGTTGGTTAGTTCTGTCAGGCAGAGCTCATTTTATTTTCCCCGTCTACAACCTTGTCAGAGGGGTGGGGAACAAAAAATAGTAATCTTACTATAAGGCAGATATTGTGTGTGTGTGTGTGTGTGTGTGTGTGTGTGTGGTGTGTGTTGTGTGTGTATGTGGCTGAAATAGCCCTCCTAGTGGTTTGTGTATGTGTTCGTCCAGAAGTGGATGGGAAACTGAAACTCAAATGAATTGTAAAGATGCAGCATATCTACAACAAAGTAATTTGATTTGAACCTGTCACTGAACATAGTTATGTGAAGCTGTTTGAGAAGAACAGTTTTTAAGTGCCCATCTTAAACGGGCCCTTCAGCTCGTGTTGTCAATTGAGGCTTGACCCACCTGTGCAAATCCTCCAATCAACGTGGATACACGATTATCACTTGGACTCCCACTGAGTTCCCGAGAATCCACCCTCCTCGCATCATTCGATATTTAGAAACCTCCTGACATGAGCAAACTTGTGCTTCATTGGAACCGTGTACCAATGGCATCAATCATGATTGAAAAGTTGGGGGGGGAGGCATGTGAGCGCAAAGCCCATATAGCGTTTTCACAGACCCACCTAAAGCCCCAGGAAAATTTAGGGTTTTTGAGCAGTTTATGGCTGCTTGTGCTATCTTTTCTGGGTAAAATTAATTTGGGGGAGGGAGGGGGGAGGGTCAACTTTATTTTGTGTACAGTCCAAAAAAGAAAGGAAGAGGAACAAAATAAATATCGAAGTAAGTAAAAAAGGAATTCGCACAACAGTCAAATGACCTCAAAGTCCAATTTGGTGAGAACAGCAGCTGTACGTCACAAATAACACTCCAAACTGCTGTTTTTCCAAGACAGAAAGAACAAGTAAAACATCGGAATTCCTCCAGATCTTTTGTGGTCGAATAAAGCAACATGATAGACTGAAAAGGTAAAATTAAGGCAAAAACGATCGAAATGATAGGCCTGTTGTAATACGCTCTTCCGCTGGAGTGGCGCTACATAGTACACTTTTGTGGAGAATTTGCATTGACTCTCCTTTCAGAACCCCCTGAGGGGGAAGCCAAGTAGCTACAACCTTTGTCTTATGAGTTGTGATAGACCCTTAGTCCCCTTGGCAAGTTTGGTTGAAATTAGATAACTAGCGACCAAATGCATTGACCAAACACCTACACCAAATTGCACATTTATTTTGTGATTATTATGACGTAACTAGGCAAAACCTCAAGCATTTTCGACTTGCGCTGTCAAGTGACGGTCCACGCGTGCTGTGGTTCCCAAAGCGGTTGCGGCCAAATATAATCAATAATGTTTGGGCTGTACGGCATTCAGGTAAACAATTTTCCCAAAAAGCATTCAATACCACCTCAATACCACCTCTTCAAGTCATTCACCACCACCTCTTATCATCCCCCATCCAAATCCTTGATCTTTTCTACCCCCGTTAATCCACTCAAGCCCACCTTCAAATTCCCTGCTTTCCTTCCTGAAAGTCCCTGTAATGTCCATCTTGTATTCCATGTTCCCCACCCTATCCCTCTCCCTTCCACAGATCTCTTTAATGTCTCTATTCCCCACTGTTTTGTCCTTACACTCCCGCCCCTCTTGTCTCATGCCCCCCTGCGCTGCTAGTTGTGTTATCTCTCATACGAGGCTCGACAAGGTATACAAAAAAAATGTATTAACATTCCTCTCCCTAAGTAATTAATCACTCATCCAAACTTTATATAAATATATTAAATCGATTCCAAGGAAAAGTGTTTTGTAATCCTTTGAGAGTAAACACATTTTTGTTTTTCAACCCCAAAAAAGTGTGGGAGGGACAATCAATATACTGTTCCCCCTCCTCCAAAAGGGCATGTCCCCCACCCCCCATCCTCTACTGATTGACACCCAAGCCTTGTTCAAACGTTCGTTTTTTTTCTTTTCTTTTTTTTTTGCACTTTATTGATGAAGAGCTTTGCAATCGTGCTTGTTTTTCTTGGGACCTGCTAGATGGTTTGTGGCATGGCCGTCTTGTATGTGAGGACATGAGGTTGCATCTGTGCTTCAGTCATCTTGTGTTTCCCACTTTTCCTCGTACTTGGTTTATCTTTTTTTGAGCATCCACCTCCAAGCACAAAATGGGCCAAACGTCCAAATGTTACATGTGATTGGTTGGTCCAGTGGTTTAGTCTGTAGAATGTTATGTTCTTGAAATCAAATCATTGAGATGTCATTTTGAGGTAATAGGTGAATGGGATTTGACCCTGTGACCTTCTCAGCTGTTGGGGGTGTTTTTGCATTTTATGATGTTTTAGAAAGCATCATCTGAAATGTTCAATTGCGAACTCTGCAGCAACTTTTGGCTGTACATCTGTCAGTTTGTCCTGTGTCTGGGCTTGCAGGATGGCCTAGAGGTATGCACACTTGCCTCCAAGCTGTCCTGCCTGAGTTTGAATCCTGAGCCAGCGATAAACTGTCATTCTGGTGTTTCTGAGGCAGGGCGAGTCATCATTGTGTGTGCCGTCCCTCCGATGGACGTTAAACGGGCATCCCGTCTGCTGGCATTAGTTGGTGGACATTAAAGACCCCATGGTGTCCATCGTGAAGAGTAGGCGAGCTATCGCCGGCACCGTGAACAAATGACAAATTCCTGCCCTTACCAGCAGAGAGCACTGTGTCAGCGGCATAGCCGAACCCTCGGCCAACGATGCTGCCCCACAGCCTTGTGCTGCATTCGAACGAAGAAGTCCTGTGTGTTGTTCGTTTTTCATTGGATCACTCACCAATGATAACAGTGTAGTTGGATTAATCTCAAATGGCCTGGCTGTAAACCCTGAGTTGTCTCACACTGGGATTGTGCATTTTTGTGGAAAGTAGTTGGGTAGTTTGAGTGCAGTTCCTGTCATTATCTCGATTACCTTGAATATTGATATTGTTACGGCTGTGGAAATTCGCAATACACCATAAAGGGTCCTCAGATCAGTTATGACGATAAGTAT
>CM068966.1:59578202-59597935 GCA_035128595.1 Eptatretus atami
ATAGTTGTGTGTAGTTATTTTCCCCACCGTTGTTTAGAGGGAATTTCCGTTGTTCACCGGGCTGCGATCCTTTGAGATAGCCGTTTTTCTTTTCTCTACATTATTTTGGCCAATCATCCCCCAACAAACCAAATGCGCACCACCAACATCATTCCAAACAACTACAACTCAAACACCACCACCTTCGCCTCTTTACCTCCACCACTCCACCTGCAAACATCGCTTCACTGCCATCTCAAACGACGGCCGCCAGCAACCAAATCGCCACCACCAAAACCCTTCCCAAACCACCGCAGCAAAATCCCACCACCTCCGCCTTTCTACCACACGTCGTACCATGGGTCTGTGAATGCGTTTCCTTTCGCCTCAAAAAGCGGATCAGGAATGCTTCACGCCCCCTTTTCATCCGCCCAATGGCCTGAGCATCGGTGATGTGGCCCGCCTCCGAACCCGCTGTTGATCCAGAAATTTGCATGTACGCCCTCCCCCGGGCTATATAAGTGCGAGCACGGCGCAGCTCGCAGCAGAGCAGTCAAGTGGGAGCGGCGGAGTGTCGAGAGAAAAAGTCAAGTCTGGAGGGTCTGGAGAGCGCAGAAGAGTTGCAGTCTGGAGGGTCTGGAGAGCGTGAAAAGGCAGAGCAGTGGATGGCAGCAGCAGTGTCGGTGGGGTAGTCAAGTCTGCAGTGTCGGCGGGGCAGTCGAGTCGGGAGACGGGAGCTCGAAGCCGACGGGAAAGGCAGACGGGGAGCGCCGGAGAGAGCTCGCCGACCACGCCAGGGCACAAAAGCCAGGCGGCAGCTACGCTGGACATCGCGGCTTGCCCGCCATCGGCCACAGAGGCGCGCGTAAGACCTTCGGTCTCGTGGACCTGGCCGCTCCTACAGGTTCCACGCGCATTAGGCCCACGGGCCCAGTCTGACTCCCTTGTCTATGAGGGGTCTTTTTCTTGCTTTTTCTTTGAATGCGTGTTGTGGCGCCTGTGCTTGTAAAGTAGAAACTGTTTAAGTGCATGTAAATAAACATTGCTTTATTCGGTTTGTACATCTTGCTTGTAAAAAATGCATTCTTACTGTATGGCTGTGAATACGTGCTTGCCTTGTCTGAGTGCGTAATAAATGTACTTGTCGAACTGTTCCCGTTTTCGTTGCGTCCTTTCCCTTGTTTGAAAGTTTCCATCTTGCATCACGGAAGGAATTGGTAGAAGGGTGTAAGCACCCGGGTAACTAATCACGTCCGTCGGGGCCGGCGATAAACACCGCTCGTTATCACTGAAGCACGGAACGGACACTTAAGCGGTTTGTGTCCTAGGCCGCAGCGGCGAGGTACGATCGCCCGGTTAACTACCCGCGCAGGTACTTGGGTAGGTCGAGTTTTGTGAACAACCCTATCCTGCGCGGGTGGTGATTGCACGATTGTGGTGGGGTTCGAAGGACCCACCCGTGACTAGCTCCTGGCGATAGTTCCAAGGAGGGGTCACGACTGAATTGTCCGTTCCGGTGGGCGACGCGGTCGCGATTTGAGTTACTGTGGCCGATCGCACGCCGGGCGGACCGAAATTCGTAACAATATGTATGAAATCCACAGGTTGTTTGTTTCACTTGCTCTGCTCTTTATTTTATTATTTGTTTTTTTTCTTCAGTTCATCTGCAGCATATAACCTGTGTCTATAAATTTGGTGGGAGTTAAAGGATTGTGCATCTGAAATGTGCTTCTTTGTCATGTACTTTTGTATTTTTTTGGGTAAGATATAACCTCGTCTATGATAGCGTCGTATGAGTTTCCTTGCCTTCGAAACATGTGCTTCCTTTTGATTCTGGGTTTGGGAGATTCGGGGTTTGATGCTCTCTGTATGTTGCCAGTAGGGGGTAGCTTGCTTCCTTTCGGCGAGGTTTGCTTGTGGTACGATTGTTTTTACTTTTTTTTTTTTATTCATTCGACTTGAAGGACCTTGGTGGCTGATCTGTTTTGGGGACCGTACTATTCGATTATGAGTCGTTTGGGTTCATCCTTATTAGCTGATGCATAAGTGAGTGTTATGGTGGGCAATTCCATCAGCTGATAAACATTTGAAGTCGTAACTTTGAATTTTTAATATGGTTTAAAATCTCTCAGTTTATTATCGCAAGTCTCTTGTGCTTTTGTTATTTTCCGAACGTAGAGTTGAAGTCTGGTTTGTAGCATGGTTATATATTAAATGTATGAGGCACCGAGGTTGTATCTGTGCTTTGGTCATCTTGTGTGTCCCACTTTTCTTTGTCTTTGTTTTATCTATTCTCGAGCATCCACCTCCAAGCTCAAAATGCTCCACGTGATCGTTGATCCAGTGATTTTTTAGCCCAATTATATGAATCGACTCGTGAACTACATTTACCTTTGGCCTTTTATATCTTTTTTTTTCTTCTGCTTGCTTTCTTGTGTCTTGTATTTTCAAGGTTTAATTTCTAACTTAAAATATCAGTGAATTTGATGAAAGTCACTTAATCTTTTTTATTTCGAAGCTTCTCTTTGATCATTTACAACCAAAGCAGCAAAAGGTTCTTTTATTGCCAGAAGGAAGTGACGTGAATCGTATATTCCAACCAATTATGACTGGCAGTCTTTGCAACAAGATGTTGAGCATTAGGATGTGGATTGAGTGGGTTTTATATTTTTTAAACCGGATGGGTGGAGAGATGGCGGAAGAAGTGGGGGGGGGGGCTTCCGCGTGATGCTACGACAGGCGGGGGTCGGTCGGTGCTTCTTTAACAATTTGACAGGCATTGAGACGGGACAGGTTGCAAGGGAGGGGGGAGGATAGTTGCTGCTGTGTCGAGGAGGTATTGTTTGATGAGTGAAGCAGTCGTGTAATGTCAGAGTGGTCGAGATCATTGTGTTACATGTACTTGTGTTAAATGAACAAGGTGTAACGACACACCAAGATGATTTTGTTTAAAGAGTAAACATGGTCTGGACCTCTTGTCGGGGCTTTTCGGCATCCTTCCACGTCTCCTGACGGAAGCTCATCTTTGCACTATCCTTCGACTAAAGGCTTTTGAGGATCTTCTTCATCTGCCGGACGAGTTAACCCTGAACATCTCTTCGCTCCTACGGTTGTTTGCTAGTGGTGAAGGGGAAGAGCTGTACATTCATTTCATCTGTCTCCTGCCAACACTGTTATCTGTATATATGAGCACCAGTGTTCAATGCTTTATCACTTGAGGCTGTGCTTTGCTGATTGGGGCTATTGACGCGCCTGCATTGACATGTAACCGGTCAGTTTCTTGTATTGTAAAGCCTGTTATCTCGGCTGCACAGCATATCTACCCTCCTATTGTCCTTTAAAGAAGAAAACAAAGTGCAGTGGCCACTGTTTCTCGGCTCGAGGGCGGATGCTTTGTGCCGGCCGTACCTGCGGCCTGGCACAGCTATGGACTGCCTTTGCATCGTAACAACCAAGGGTGGCTCCAGCATTGTTCCAGAGTTCACTTCGCTTATGTTGGCAGTGGTCAACAATGCTGTTCCTTGAGCACAGACGTCTGCAGTTGCCATTCTTGGAGGTCGTGTGGGTAGCTTGTTGTATATTTCAGGACGTTTGATTTTTCTAGTCACAATCTTACAACAACAGGAGTTCGAAAGTTATTTGAACGAGATACTCACAGATTTAGTGTAACATGCCAACTTTATTTTCTTTTTTAGTACATGTTGTTATTTAAAGTTGATATTATTTTAACATGACACTTTCCAAGTAGTTACATATTATGTACAGGTTATTTATACATATTATTTCTTGTATTGTACATGCTTAAGATTTTACCATTATTGACATACATGTATAGTAACGTTTATATACGTATGTTATTTTTTGGTTGTGAACACACACAACACACACACACACACACACACACACACACACACACACCCACACTTTATATTTTATTGATACAGAATTTATACTGTTGTATGTAACCTTAAAAACAAAACGTGCAAAGGGGCGGAAGGAGCTTCCTTGTGAGCCAACGGCATCCATATCTAGTACCCCAACTGTGTCTGCGGACGTCCTCCTGCAGTTGAGTTACTTCCTTATTAGGAGGTTTGGTGGCAGGATTTGCACTCGGCCACCATAAACCCTTCATTCCGCAAACACAAAAACGCAAAGAAATCTGAAAAACCCACTCCGTGGGAGTACCTCCCGTGCAGCTTCCTTCGGCAGGGCAGCTCACCGGTGATGGATTGGGGCAAGCCTTTCGGACCCCAATCTATATTGATGATAGGAGGGAAACCACGGGGTAACTTCCTGGTCAGATTGCGGAGAGTGTGTCGGAAGTGGTGCTGAGGTGTCGTACCGCCAGACGGACGTCTCCTTGGGTTAAACCTGAGGTGGTCCCTTCGGGTGGGTGCCTGGGAATTGTCGCTATCCCGATGAGGGAATGATCACCTGGTCTCTGTTAATCTCTGAGCTCAAGCGTTTGGACATCGTATTGCAGCACTCTCTGAGGTATCGGAGACCGGTTGCGGCGAGATATGGTGGTGGTTACACCCTATAATTGTCTGGTCGGTCTGATGGTTACGCATACTCAAGGAGTTGCTGCAGCTGTTGTCCAATAAGCTGACCCCAATGATAATTGAAGCGTAACACAGGTCAACCGAGGCTATTATGAGACTAGGATTTTGTCACTCCTTATTGTCATTTCCCTGGCCCCTTCGGGTTTTATGCTCCGACTGAGGCGAGTGATCTCACTGTGAAGGGTTGCATTCTCCGCCACACTCGAGTCTGCTGGTTGATCAATGCCCTCAGATGAGATACACTTATAGTCCTTGTGGGGGGGGGCGGGGGCCGGTTCCAATGCATCAACTGGAACTGATAGCGATGGTTTAATGAGACGGTGTTGTCCCATGGGTGGGACTATGACCAGAATAGCACTAAGTTCCTTGACTTGAATTGGGCCGGTTTCATGGTTCATCGCCCACAAGCTTCATCGCTGGACGTGGTATTCCAATGCTGGTGGTGTGGCAAAGGAGAAATTGACCATGTCCCGTTGATGGTCCGTTGGAGGATGATCAGGACTGCAGGTCTACGGATGAGTGCTCAATTACTCAATAATGAACCACCTTGCTGTTGTAGCACCTCTGAAGTTGCAGCTTAAATCGCAGAGGGATGGTACCCATCCTAGCCTAAGGCTGGAGTTGGCAAGCTCAAGGATGAGAGTGGTAGCTGAGGAGTTTGCGAACAAGCTGAGTGAGATTTGGGGGTCTGGGTGCTTGGGAGGTCCTGAAGAGTTGTGAGTTCCTTCAAGCCCCACCGTCCTTGATCTTTGCTTGGTGGATGTCTTGAACTCACCGTAGGGCAAAGAAGATTTGTCTCTCGGGACCACTGGATACCCATTGACCAGAGTCGCAGGCCAGGCTGAATGGCAGAGCTGAGCTGGTTTCGGGAGCTGAGGCGTAAAAACTGTACGTGGCTAAGAGGTGAACAACGAGGCCTATGTGCGAGGAATCTGTGAGGGGGTTTAGAGCACCTCTGTCAAGTGATTTCTCGCCTGCTTACGGGGGAATTCGCGCATTGCGTTGCATCCAAGCCATCCCCGGTCGTGTACTGCAGTTTGAGCAGCAGGATGGTTGGCTCTGACAGAGGAGTCTGATTGAAGGGCCTGCTGGGCCGTTACTTCTGAGCGGTTTGTACCAGGGGCTGATCCACCAGCTGTCAGAGTTGGATGTCAGGGGGTGTTACAATCCCTGTTGATGACCCTCCTCTCAACTGTGGTTCCACCTCGCTTGTGGAAACACAGCTGCAGGAACCCGGTTGGAAATGGGTAAAGCTCCAGGGATCTGTGGCATCCATGCTGGAACTTCTCCAAGGCTGGTGAAGTGCTGCCTTCGTGTCGTTGCATCTTGCAGTTCTGTTGCTCTGCCCTGAACCACAGGCATCATCCCAACTGACTGAAAGAGGGGCTTGTTTTCCTTCTTCTGGAAAGGGAAGGGTGATCGCCAAGACTGCAACAACTACCCGAGGGGTGACGCCGCTCCTCAGTGCCGGCAAGGTCTTTGCATCGAATAATTCTTGATAGGGGTTCGCCCCTTCATGCTTTGAGCCAGCGTCCAAGCATCGGCTTTACACCAAAGAGGTCAACGATTGACCGTATACTTGCTCTTTGGTTCCTCACCGAAACACAGACGAGAGTTTCGGCACCGGGGGCTGCTTGCAGCCTTGTTGATCTCTGTAAAGCGTTCGATTCAGTGAATCGGGATGCCTCTGGAGGATTCTAGGTCTTCCGTGGGCGGTGCCACAAAAACTGATCGATTCTGAATGTCTGAAAACTCTCCTCTGGTACTGAGAGTGCATGTTGGAGATGTAGTGGTACCATCTCTGATTATTCAGTCGTACTGGAGTTCCTCAGGGTGGTGTACTGGACCCCACACTTTTCATTCATTGTATGGACTGGATTCTAGGGAGGATGTCGGAAGAGATCAAGCTTGCGTGATTCGTTTGAGGAAATGTCAAGATCTTCTGACGTTGATTTCGCAGATGATTGCAGTCAATCTTTGCCGGAGACTTTAGATATCCTTTATTGGGGGCCCTCGGAGTGCCTGAATGAGGGTTGGACCGCTGGGATTATGTGTTTCCCTGGGTCCCAAACTAAAATCCAGGCTTTTCAAGACTTTGGATGCTGCTATCCTTCTGTGCCTGGTTTGTGGTGAGCATGTTGAGGTTGTGTGAGAAATTTCACTTACCTTTGGCAGTGATATTCATGTCTCATGCTGGCTCTGTGAGTCAAGAGGTCAATAGACGTCATGCCTCGGGCTGGAGCTCATGGATTCACTAAGGATAATGGGTGTGTGCACTGCCAAGTACCTGTGCGAGTGAGGAATGAAGGTCCGAGTCTTCCAGTACCTTGAGTTGCTAATCCATGTCTTGCTCTATGGATGCGAAAAGAGACTTTGGACATACTGGACCAAAGATCATAGAGAATGGAAGACTATTAATACCTTTAAGGTACAGGTTCTTCAGGAGAAATCACTTAGCTATCGCTGGTCGGACTTTGTGTCCAGACGGCGCGTATGCTGAGAGAGACATCAATGAGAATTGTTACCATGCAAATAGTCCGTGAGCGTCAGCTTGGCGGCTGTATGGACATGTGCTCGTTTTTTCCTGACGACTTGATCTCTCTCTATCCAGAAATTTGCATGTACGCCCCTCCCCCGGGCTATATAAGTGCGAGCACGGCGCAGCTCGCAGCAGAGCAGTCAAGTGGGAGCGGCGGAGTGTCGAGAGAAAAGTCAAGTCTGGAGGGTCTGGAGAGCGCAGAAGAGTTGCAGTCCGGCCCACCGAACGGACAATTCAGTCGTGACCCTCCTTGGAACTATCGCCAGGAGCTAGTACGGGTGGGTCTTCGACCCCACCACAATCGTGCCAATCAGCCACCCGCGCAGGATAGGGTTGTTCACCAAACTCGACCTACCCAAGTACCTGCGCGGGTAGTTAACCGGGCGATCGTACCTCGCCGCTGGCCGGCCTAGGACACAAACCGCTTAAGTGTCCGTCCGTGCTTCAGTGATAACCGAGCGGTGTTATCGCCGGCCCCGACGACGTGATTAGTTACCGGGTGCTTACACCCTTCTACCAATTCCTTCCGTGATGCAAGATGGAACTTTCAAACAAGGAAAGGACGCAACGAAACGGGAACAGTTCGACAAGTACATTTATTACGCACTCAGACAAGGCAAGCACGTATTCACAGCCATACAGTAAGAATGCAATTTACAAGCAAGAGTTACAACCGAATAAAGCAATGTTATTTACATGCACTTAAACAGTTCTACTTTACAAGACAGCGCCACAACACGCATTCAAAGAAAAAGCAAGAAAAGACCCCTCATAGACAAGGGAGTCAGACTGGGCCCGTGGCCTAATGCGCGTGAACCTGGAGGAGCGGCCAGGTCCACGAGACCGAAGGGCTTACCGCGCCCTCGTGGCGCCGATGGCGGGCAAAGCCGCGATGTCAGCGTAGCTGCCGCCTGGCTTTTGTGCCCTGGCGTGTCGGCGAGCTCTCTCCGGCGCTCCCCGTCTGGCCTTTCCCGTCGGCTCGAGCTCCGTCTCCCGACTCGACTGCCCCGCCGACACTGCAGACTTGACTACCCCACCGACACTGCTGCTGCCACTCCACTGCTCTGCCTTTTCCACGCTCTCCAGACCCTCCAGACTGCAACTCTTCTGCGCTCTCCAGACCTCCAGACTTGACTTTTCCTCGACACTCCGCCGCTCCCACTTGACTGCTCTGCTGCGAGCTGCGCCGTGCTCGCACTTATATAGCCCGGGGAGGGCTACATGCAAATTCTGGATCACAGCGGGTTCGGAGGCGGGGCCACATCACCGATGCTCAGCATTGGGCGGATGAAAAGGGGGCGTGAAGCATTCCTGATCCGCTTTTTGAGGCGAAAGGAAACGCATCACAACCCATGGTACGACGTGTGTGTAGAAAGCGGAGGTGGTGGGAGTTTGCTGCGGTGGTTTGGGAAGGGTTTTGGTGGTGGCGATTTGGTTGCTGGGGCGTCGTTTGAGAATGGCAGTGAAGCGATGTTTGCAGGTGGAGTGGTGGAGGTAAAGAGGCGAAGTGGTGGTGTTTGAGTTGTAGTTGTTTGGAATGATGTTGGTGGTGCGATTTGGTTGTTGGGGGATGATTGTCCAAAATAATGATAGAGAAAAGAAAAACGGCTATCTCAAAGGATCGCAGCCCGGTGAACACGGAAATTCCCTCTAAACAACGGTGGGGAAATCTAACTACACACATACTTATCGTCATAACTGATCTGAGGACCCTTTATGGTGTATTGCGAATTCCACAGCCGTAACAATATCAATATTCAGGTAATCGAGATAATGACAGAACTGCACTCAAACTACCCAACTACTTTCCACAAAAATGCACAATCCAGTGTGAGACAACTCAGGGTTTACAGCCAGGCCATTTGAGATTATCCAACTACACTGTATTCATTGGTGAGTGATCCAATGAAAAACGACAACACACAGGACTTCTTTCGTTCTTCGAATGCAGCACAAGGCTGTGGGGCAGCATCGTTGGCGAGGGTTCGGCTATGCCGCTGACACAGTGCTCTCTGCTGGTAAGGCAGGAATTTGTCATTTGTTCACGGTGCCGGCGATAGCTCGCCTACTCTTCACGATGGACACCATGGGGTCTTTAATGTCCACCAACTAATGCCAGCAGACGGGATGCCCGTTTAACGTCCATCGGAGGACGGCACACACAATGATGACTCGCCCTGCCTCAGAACACCAGAATGACAGTTTATCGCTGGCTCAGGATTCAAACTCAGGCAGACAGCTTGGAGGCAAGTGTGCATACCTCTAGGCCATCCTGCAAGCCCAGACACAGGACAAACTGACAGATGTACAGCCAAAAGTTGCTGCAGAGTTCGCAATTGAACATTTCAGATGATGCTTTCTAAAACATCATAAAATGCAAAAAACACCCCAACAGCTGAGAGGTCACAGGGTCAAATCCCATTCACCTATTACTCCAAAATGACATCCAATGATTGATTTCAGAACATAACATTCTACAGACTAAACCACTGGACCAACCAATCACATGTAACATTTGGACGTTGGCCCATTTTGTCCTTGGGAGGTGATGCTCAAAAAAAAATAACCAAGTACGAGGAAAAGTGGGAAACACAAGATGACTGAAGCACAGATGCAACCTCATGTCCTCACATACAAGACGGCCATGCCACAAACCATCTAGCAGGTCCCAAGAAAAAACAAGCACGATTGCAAAGCTCTTCATCAATAAAGCAAAAAAAAAGAAAAAAAAAAAAAAAACGAACGTTTGAAACAAGGCTTGGGTGTCAATCAGTAGAGGATGGGTGGGGGACATGCCCTTTTGGAGGAGGGGAACAGTATATTGATTGTCCCTCCCACACTTTTTTGGGGTTGAAAACAAAAATGTGTTTACTCTCAAAGGATTACAAAACACTTTTCCTTGGAATCGATTTAATATATTTATATAAAGTTTGGATGAGTGATTAATTACTTAGGGAGAGGATGTTAATACATATTTTTTTTTTGTATACCTTGTCGAGCCTCGTATGAGAGATAACACACAACGCACAGCAAGGGGGGCATGAGACAAGAGGGGCGGGAGTGGTAAGGACAAAACGTGGGGAATAGAACATTAAAGGAGATCTGTGGAAGGGGAGGGATAGGTGGTGGGAACATGGGGAATACAAGATGACATTACAGGGACTTTCAGGAAAGGAAAGCAGGAATTTGAAGGTGGCTTGAGTGGATTAACGGGGGTAGAAAAGATCAAGGATTTGATGGGGGATGATAAGAGGTGGTGGTGAATGACTTGAAGAGGTGGTATTGAGGTGGTATTGAATGCTTTTGGGAAAATGTTACCTGAATGCCGTACAGCCCAAACATTATGATTATTATTTGGCCGCAACCGCTTTGGGAACCACAGCACGCGTGGACCGTCACTTGACAGCGCAAGTCGAAAATGCTTGAGGTTTTGCCTAGTTACGTCATAATAATCACAAAATAAATGTGCAATTTGGTGTAGGTGTTTGGTCAATGCATTTGGTCGCTAGTTATCTAATTTCAACCAAACTTGCCAAGGGGACTAGGTCTATCAAACTCATAAGACAAAGGTTGTAGCTACTTGGCTCCCCCTCAGGGGGTTCTGAAAGGAGAGTCAATGCAAATTCTCCACAAAAGTGTATACTATGTAGCGCCACTCCAGCGAAGAGCGTATTACAACAGGCCTATCATTTCGATCGTTTTGCCTTAATTTACCTTTTCAGTCTATCATGTGCTTTATTCGACCACAAAAGATCTGGAGGAATTCCGATGTTTACTTGTCTTTCTGTCTTGGAAAAACAGCAGTTTGGAGTGTTATTTGTGACGTACAGCTGCTTGTTCTCACCAATTGACTTTGAGTCATTTGACTGTTGTGCGAATTCCTTTTTTACTTACTTCGATATTTATTTTGTTCCTCTTCCTTTCTTTTTTGGACTGTACACAAAAATAGTTGACCCTCCCCCCCCTCCCCCAAATTAATTTTACCCAGAAAAGATAGCACAAGCAGCCATAAACTGCTCAAAACCCTAAATTTTCCTGGGGCTTTAGGTGGGTCTGTGAAAACGCTATATGGGCTTTTGCGCTCACATGCCTCCCCCCCCCAACTTTTCAATCATGATTGATGCCATTGGTACACGGTCAATGAAGCAACAGTTTGCTCATGTCAGGAGGTTTCTAAATATCGAATGATGCGAGGAGGGTGATTCTCGAACTCAGTGGGAGTCCAAGTGATAATCGTGTATCCACGTTGATTGGAGGATTTGCACAGGTGGTCAAAGCCTCAATTGACAACACGAGCTGAAGGGCCCGTTTAAGATGGGCACTTAAAAACTGTTCTTCCAAACAGCTCACATAACTATGTTCAGTGACAGGTTCAAATCAAAAAAATTACTTTGTTTGTAGATATGCGCATCTTTACAATTCATTGAGTTTCAGTTTCCCATCCACTTCTGGACGAACACATACACAAACCACTAGGAGGGCTATTTCAGCCACATACACACACAACACACACCACACACACACACACACACACACACACACACACACACACGATATCTGCCTTATAGTAAGATTACTATTTTTTGTTCCCCACCCCTCTGACAGGTTGTAGACGGGGAAAATAAAATGAGCTCTGCCTGACAGAACTAACCAACCACCCGACTAATCATCCGTCCCTGCACTTGATATTTCAAAATCCGTTGAGCAATTAGCTTTCATATTGCAGATATCTATTCCGAATGACATTATCTCAACTTGATTACATCAGGCTGTGATTGGCTGAATTATGTTGCCATGGCAAACAATCTCAGGAACTTGGCTTGTGCATGCGATATTTCAAAAAAAAATTGTTCAAGATTTTGCTTTCACATTACACAGATGTATCCTAATACCACCCAAAGGGTGTGGACTGACAGCATCAGCTCCTGTGTATTGCGTTTCACAAGGCCGAGGTTCAGTTACAATCAGAAAATTGACTTCAATGTTAAAACTTCATCTGTCAAAATAAGTACGAATATCAAGAGTTAATAGAGAACCTCAACCTTGCAGTCTTGAGAAAAAGGAGATAGGAAGGTCTTTTTAAACTCTTGCTTTGTATTTCAGAACACAATCTATATTTCATACGAGCCACGATTTTGTCTGAATCTTGATATTCCCCAACTTTGATTGGTCAAGATGGCGTAAAAAAGGCGTAATATTTTGTCCAAGCACTGCTAAAACGGAAGGTTTGAGCACTGCTAAAAAGGGATTTGTGTTCTCACCGTGTACAAGATACAATTCAATTTAAACTACAACAGCACTCGGTAGAGCACATACCTGTGCCAGGCTGAACGGTTTACATTTCATATCCCACCGATAGGTCGGATCTGAATCTGGACTTTAACCAAAATTGAATCGGCTTGTTCTTGTCAGCTAACAAACTCATCCACCAAGTTTGTCATAACTGTGGAACTATCCCTGCCTGGATACTCTGACATCATAGGACTGTCCTTCTGGAGAAGCTGTGATCAAGCAAACAAACAAACAGACAACAAACCGGACAGATTACAATATCCCGTTCCCTCCCTCCGGGGGCGGATAAATATCATTTGAGATAAAATCCAAATACAGAGGGTCCATAATTAATGTGGACACATCACATTGAGAAGCCATTTAACAGGACATTTTATCAGTATCTTGGGTGGTGTATTGGTTTTAAAATGCAATGTATGTTTTAATATATACAGGGTGTTTCAAAAGATTGATATAACTAACTTCCTGCCATTTCTTCTTTTTTGACCTATACCGTTTTCCTTTTCAGGGTTTGGTAGTGTTATCGTGGTATTTGTTCCCTGGATGTCTGCTCCGTAGCTCAACTATTTGCCATTGATAATGAAGCAGAAGACAAAAATGGTGGCTCTGTGGTCTGAGACTAAATCATATGTAGAGCCTGACGGAGGTTCTGCCGGGAATACGACCTCAAAACACGTGAGGACTCAAATTGTGCCATTCAACGTATTATGAAACATTTTGAGCACAAGTGTACAGTGCACAACCACAGCAAGGGCAACAATGGCAAGCCAGCATCAGTAACCAGGAGCCAAGCCAACATTGACACCGTGCGGGATTCTACAGTGGACAGTCCCAAGAAGTCCGACTGCCGACGCTCCTGGGAGCCAGCATCAAACCAACATCAGTCTGGCGTATCCCACTAAGGAACTGAAGCTTTTCCATACATCATCTCTATTAGGCATAAACTGAGTTAAGATGGCATGAGAAGGACACTTGATATGTGCAATTAGCTCAGTGAATAGGATGGAGTAGTACCCAACTAGATCAACCTGATCTGTTCAGTGATGAAGCCCATTTCCACTTAAACGGTGCATCAACAACCACAACATTTTCTGGGGGGCAGAAGCACCTGAGAGGTACCCTAAAGGGCTTAAGGTCACATGTTTCTGTGCCTTCAATGCCATATGGGGAACGCTTGCGCCTACTGGTTTGAGAATGACAACAGCAGGACGGTGACGATCAATGGTGAGCACTACCAGGCCATGCTCCAGAAATTCCATTATGATCTAGCCCATACCAGCTCAGCATGACCTGGTTTATGCAGGATTGTGCACCCCCAACATACAGCTGGTGCCACCATCACTTTCCTGCGGCAGCTCTTCAGAAAACCGCCTCATTGACCTGAGTACCGCTCATGACTGGGAACCCCATAACCCAGACTATAACCCTCTGGACTACTGGTTCTGGGGGACTACCATAGGCTCTGTCTACACCAACCGCCCTGCCACACTGGATGATCTGAAGCAGGATGTGTCAGACTCCCACCAGGCAGTGCCACATGAGACCTTCAGGAAAGTGGACAGAATTTGGATTCAGGAATCAATGCCTGTCTGAACCGCGGAGGGCACACACACACCGAGAACGTCAATTACAAAATTTTTGTGTAAATACCAATTTCACACCTTGGCCTCACCAACTCGAGCAGTCACTGCAATAGCAATCAGTGAAAGAAAATACCATGTCATAAAAGCTTTCAAGAAATGTTTGGTTCACGTTCCAGAGGTTTCTGTTTCTTTGTGAAAAACATTTAAAGTTGCATCACTCTTTTGAAACACCCTGTATACTGTGTTACAGAAATGAACATGTCAAACTAAGCAAACTATGTTACATGCTACACAATCAAACGCCCTTAAAAAAAAAAAAAAAAAAAAAAAAAAAAAATATATATATATATATATATATATATATATATTATATATAATCAAAGCAAGCGGCAAAAGATCAAAGCAATCATAACATAATAATAAACCGTGGTTGAAACATGGTTCATGGCCTTAACACTTACATTGAGGGCTATGCATCATTAAGCAGTGCTGCTAACAAGTTTCCTCTTCACAGATCTGCTAATGTAGATTGCTTTCCATAGGACTCAATGTTGTGTGTCAGTTTATCGAAGTGTAGCGGCAAAAGATCAAAGCACCGTTTCACACAAGGAACTCCATCTTTCCAAGGCTGCGGTCAAAACAAGATCTCACCTCTGGTGTAGGATCGCAGAACTTCCAGCAACGGTGAGCGGTGGAGGTGACACAACGGGTAATGTGAGGCAGTCACTGTAACCAGCCCTGGACTGGTGCTGGAGGAGAAATGGCTACAGCGTTGTGGAACCAGCTGTAGCACAGGTGGAATGCTCAACTGCCTGGTCTGTGGCACTTCTGGCAGGGAGATGCAGGTGGTGTGACAGGATGTTGCTGAAAGCCAGTGGAAGGAGAACGACACAATTTTGAAAGTCAGAGACCTTGACTCCTCCAGCAGGCTTAGTTCGTAGTACTCCTGGATATCTATGTGGAAGAAGATGGGGCAAAAAATAAAATAAATTAAAAAGAAAATAAAGTAAAATATCTAAAATGTGCTACAAAGAAACCTCAAACTACAAAAGATAGCAAACACACAGCATTGATTGTGCATTACACAGATATGGCTGATCACCCTTGAGGAGCAAATCCCAACTACAACACAACTACAAAGTACATGAACAAGAGCAACATCAATTACTTATTACCTTATTGTATCATAGAAAGATATGCAGGACCTTTTGTTTTTTTTTTTTTTTTCCTTTTTACAACTTCGGTAGGGTTTCGCCCAAACAGGTAATCAAAGTAGCAATCAGTAAGTGGGCAAGTGATTTAATACTGAACCCATGAAGCAATCCTTGACAACAACAAATGTCACTGTACAAAAATTATAAACTTCAAACATGTTATACAGTAGTTGCAATAAAAGATTTAATATATAACTTCTGTGGGGTTTTTTTTTTTTCAATCTTGCAATAAATGGAAGCACAGTACCACAAGGCGTCACTGGGCACTGGTCCCATGGGGCACGTGAACTGAATGTTTTTTTGCTGTGCCCTATTGTGAAACAGCTTGGTTTATGATAGGCCACCTTAAAACGATTAGCCCATTTTTCGATATGTCCACTGTAACTAAATGTTTTCTTGGGTTGGGGGGGGTGGATCTGAAATCTGAGGGGCCAGGCCCCAAAACTTTCTAGAAACTAGCGATGCCTCTGAGTACAGAACCGTGCTAACTTATTCAGCATCATCTTGTTCGAGTTCAAATCAGAGTTACAAGACATTGCACCAGTGTATAGACAACTACAATCTTAAGTGACCTTACTATAGTGTGTAACCTCAACAAGAGCTGGGTTAAAAAGTGTATTAAATAATTACCAAAATGTTATGATTGGTTGAAAAGCTATCCAGATGTACAAGGACGATATTGATCGCATTTGTGTAGAGCTGTGAGGCTTTCCAGGGAATAGGCACAGCAGGGCAAAATTGAAGGGGTGGGGAGGAAAAGAAAGGGGCAGGGGAAAGTGGGCAAGAGCAAGAAAAGGTGCGTACCAGGCGAGGAGGGGGCAGAAAAAGGTAAGGTGGCCGGTGAGCAGAAAAATGAGGGAGCACGCAAAAGGGTGCGGTCGGGGGGCAAGGACGAAAATGGCGGCAAGAAATCCACAGCCTCACCTCTCCTTCCCAGCAATAAACAATGGCAGGACAGGAATAAAAGATGACAATTCCCATTTCAGTTTACTCTGAAGTATTTATTTATTATCTTCACAAATTTGATTTCTTCCAAGCAACTCCTTAGGCCAGCTTAACCATTGCTTGATGCCAATATGACATATCTCACCTTTCCATTGGACAATCTGATGCCCATGCACAGAGTAAAGTATTTTCAAATGTGTCTCTCAATCCAAATCAAACAGCACATTATACCATTTACATTTATACAAGAAAAATCACTGAAATTGCCTCCTCACACAAACTAATCTCTCAAACAACTACCTGGCCATCCAACATACTTTATTTAGCAATGCAAACCACAATGTGCGACAAACATTTCACGATCAAGAAAACAAACTCCATATTCCAAACTTGAAAATGCACTAAGTCAGGCCCTCAATGAAATGGTTTAATTGTACAAGTACCATAAAAGTATCAAATAAGTGTAAACTCCCCAGTAGTTTCTGCCATGCCCAATCTTGTGGATTTACAAATGGCTGTGAGAAACACTTCTTAAATTACAACATGAGCACTCATGTGAAAATGAACCACAAAAGATAGGAGTTAAGACAAAATAACATGAGATAGAGAACCAAGATGGATCAAGATACCAATCAAATATGTCATTCCATCACAAAGCAAAGGGGGCGCATTAAAGCGGAAGTTTAAAATGTGATCATTTAATACTGAAAGCAACATTTTTAAAGTCATTGTTCAAGTCGATATATTAAATAACCTCTTGGGGAAACAACAGATTAATGTTATTCCTCAGAGAAGAGTCAGAGTGACAAACTGATGTCACATGACAGGTAATTCCTTCATCTCCATTTGTGCAATTCTGTGATCAATCCAATGGATTGTTCATCGAAGCACAAAAGAAGATACTTCCCAACAAGTCAACCAGAAGCATCTACAATCATTACTTGCCCGTTTAACCTACAAACACACTTTCACAAGACAAAGCTCACACTTGTCTAGTAGAGTACATACCAGCAATGCTCTGAAGAGATCACTACCAAATATACCGACAACACGTTCAATGGCAGAGCGTAGTGGCCCATCTGTCACACCTTGCACTCCATCTTTGTTTGGTAATCCTTCAAAAGAGCCAAAGCTCTCGTCGTGTCTATTATGGACACCAAAAAAACAAAAACAAATGAAAATTCAGTTTGTCACACAAGGAGAATAAATACTCACCAGAAGGGCACTCTGACATCACGACATTGCAGAATGCCTCCACCCACAGTATTACATCATTTAACACACTTGTACCAAGTTGATATAAATCCCTGAACCCAGATAAAAATATTAAATAATTCTGGCTATTCAGACCAGGAGTCCAATCAGGTGAAATGTAAAACATATATATTCACCATGACTAGATCATAATTGGAAGTTCAATCAATTGATGAAGCGGTCAAGAGAAAGAATTCTTTTTTTAAGCTTCTCGTCCATCTCCAATATGGCTATCACACATGTACTTAATAATTATTGGGACACCCTGGTATCCCAGAAACATGTGGGTGAAGTTTCCCCTCAATCTGTTCTGGAGAAGAAGGTTTTAAAGGTCTACACTTCAAAATATCATAGCTGCCAAAGCAAAGTGACCTCTGATTGTCTAGGTGGAGAATTTTGTTCCTCATTGATAGGCGATTCATACCTGTAAAGATTTGCCTCAATCTGTTCAGCCGTCTTGGAGAAGATGATTTTGAAAGTTATGTTAAAAAAAAAAATATATATATATAATAATAAAATATATATAATATATATATATTATGGCTGATGTCATCAGTTTCCCCACCCCCTCACCTCCATGCAATTAAGCCCTGATAACCCTCAAAATTTCATACGATTAGATGAAGCATTCGACGTACGTATCAAAAAAAAAAATCAATCAAATATTTTCAATGCCGAATCAAAATATCAATACGATGACATCAAAAAAAAAAATAAATAAATCACATATTTCCCATGGGAAGTACTTGACATGTGCCAAGTTCAATTTTTTTTCCTGAGGCTTTCGTAGATACAAAGCTCCAAAAATTTTTCCATTTCTTACAACATGGTCTGCCACACACGTACTATGACATCATAATTATCATTAAAACACTACATGAGTAGTTACACTTATGGTGAAAATTGTGTCAATTGGATAAGCGTTGCAAGAAAACAGAAAATTAACACGAACGGACGTACACGTATGGACAGACGGACGGACAAACCGAAAACATAATGCTCCGCGACTCATCAGCGGAGGCATAAAAACTAATCAAGAACCAAGGCATATATATATATATATATACATATAATATATATTTCTCAAATAACAAATATGTGTTAAGTTCAAGAAGGAGGTAGACAAGTTACATGCAGGACAAACAAACTTTTTTAGAAACATTAAGAGGCGTGGGGCTCGAACGTGGGGCCGCTCGAGGAATGGGCCTCGAAACGCGGGAGCCGCTAGAGGCGTGGGCTCAAAATGCGGGAGCACGCTCGAGCGTGGGCCTCGAAACGCAGGAGCAAGGGAATTAAACCCGGTTAGCTCGAGGAAGAGATTTAAACTTGGGAGCTCGAGGAAGAAATTTAACTTGGGCTCTGGCACTCTTTCCTGCTTTTATTTATATCGCATTGTCTGGGCATCTTCTACCCACATTAGTGTTTCAAGGCTACCCCTATATTCACTAAGTGGGTATAAGATGCCCATATCATGGAATACAGTGACGCACTTTATACGGTGTTTACAACTTTGTGATTCTTATTTTTCAGGCAAGTGATATATTCCTTCACAAAACAATGTGTGCAGAGACAGAACCTGAATAATAATAAAAGATGTTGAAGAAGAGTGTGAAATGTGTATATATTTGTGCAGCTTAAGATACAGTAATGCCTATAAATAATGTTCGAATATGCCTTCAATCATTATTAACACACAAATAATTATTGTACTTCAATAGTAATTGGGAATTTCGATTTTTTTTTTGATTTTCGGGTATGCTCAAACCCACGTTACGGATAATGTTACTCTGCAGACATGTATGTGTCTCAAGTTAAAATCCTTAACGAACCAAACCGTTAATATAAAGGTCAATGAGGCCGAACCTAATACCCTCAATCTTTTTACACTCCTTACACACACAACACCCAACCATAATTTTTTTCATTTTTTTGTAAAGAAGGCGGCGCTTCCAACCAAAGTAAAAAACATAGATCGACTCCACTAATTGAGCAAAAAAAGCAAGAGCAGACCCGTCTTCAGAGATGTTCACCAGCTTCACACCCGGCTCCTCTAGGCACACTGGACCGTCGAACCTCGGCACGGTGTCGGTTATTATTTCGATACGACCACTCATTTCTGGTCACGTGCTGATGCTCGAGGTCAAATGGAGGAGTGCTTTATATATTTATTTTGCAAAAGCAAAATAAATGTCAAATCACATCAATTGAAAGGTGCTCTGCTCTTTTTTGTTTTTTACTTACCACGTGATCTGGTGTGTATCTGTGTGGGTGAGCACGTGTGTGCGCTTGTTGTTTTTTGTGTTTCTAGGGCATGAACACGACTGGTTTCATGGTCAGGTTGGCATGATAGGTGATCTCCCTCTCT
>CM068966.1:59627441-59644426 GCA_035128595.1 Eptatretus atami
TTTTTTTTCGTCTGCTTTCGGAAACTGTTCTCACTTTATCTGATAACTTTGTTGTGCGAAATCTGTACATTCCTTTGCAAGCAAGCATTTTGAGTTTGACACTTGGTCAACTTGGTTAAATTGAATTGCTTATTTTGTAAAATATCTCATTATCTGCTTGCTGACAACAAACGGAAAACTGGGCCATCTTAAGTTTTGACTCCACAAATACGAATATTGAATTAAAGCAATAATGTGGTCTTTTAGTCAAACTCAAATTAACTTGTGTTGTGGGTAGGCCTCAGCTTTGTGGTGATTTGTATCTTGGAGGATTTGCAATGGGCAGGAATCTTGGTGTTTCCCCCAAAACCAGTCTTATGGCCATACTTTACCGTGCCGAATGTTCTCCTCTTTTGTTGACATCCAGCCGGAATGCCATCTCTCAGTGGACCATCCAATATATATTGAGCATTACCTTGATTAAAAAAAAAAAAAAAATTTTTAAACAAAGTCGATGTTCATGGAAGAGCTAGAACACAGAAGGTGGGAAGGGGGGGGAATACACACCAACAGCAGGGTTGAAGGAGAAAATAGAGGGACACTTTGACAAAGAAGAGATTTGGGGAAGAATGAAGGGTAGGGGAGAACACATGGGTGGACAAAATGGATACAGAAGCAAACTCTCAGGAAGGAAAAACTGGCAATTTGGAAGTGGTGGGAGGGCTAATGGGGATAGTAATGATCATGGTTTTAGATAGGGTATGATCTGAGATGGTGGTGAACAGCTTTCTGGAGAGCATATTGCTCTAATACCCAATTGATTAAACTGTTATTGCTCTAATACTCAATTTCAAGAGAGGGACCTTTTGGAGACTTTGAGATTGCTTTGCATGATGCAAGGTGCTGTGATGACTGCGAAAGTCAATGAGGTAGTAATTCAAGGCTGCACAATTTGTGTGAATAATTATGTAGTTTACGCATCAGTTACGGGGTCAGTATGCCTGCCATGAAAACCCATTTGTTGTTGTTGCAGGGGGATAAAAAAAGGGGTGATCAAAACAATTAGGCCAAGGTGATCAGTCTCCATTGGCCCAGTCCCTATGACGACGAGCACATCGCTTCCACCCCCCCCCCCCCACTCCCACCCCACCATCCAGGATATATTCACCCAACCCCATCATCCAGCAGCACACAAGCTCACCTATCCGACGTTCCTTTGTGAGGTTGCTACGGAGGAACTGCCATGCCTGCTCGTGATGATCAGAAAGCGTCCATGGAATGCCGTAAAGCACATTTATGGTGCAATTTGTTCCTTTTGGTTGTCACAAGTTCTCCACCTGGCCTTACCTGTTACAGGAGGTTTTACACAATACAACCTTACTCTATACTGATTTAAGGCTTGCACTTGGCGCATGTTTAACCATATGACTTACCTCTGACAAATATCCTGCTACAAGAGTAAAATATAACGTACTTTATCATGTGGACCATACTAGTCTTAACACTAGCTATAGGATCCCCCCCCCCTTCACATAGCATATAATGGGTTGCTTTAAAACTTTATGATCTTGTCTGAACAATTGTTGTTTGCCAATATTATGTTGCACAGAAGCCTTGGTCATTTAGGGATGATAGTTGTCATTGGACAATATTCTTAAGTATAAAAAAAAATCGATGAAACTGCCATGAGTCTAATTAATTACCTCAACCACTTAAGTTGGATATCAGTTGTTTTCACCTCTGTTTGTCTGTCTGTCTGTGAGCCAGATATATTCAAAAGTTAAGGACTGATTCGGATTAAACTTGGTGGACAGTTTGGGTGTGTGCCAATGTCGAGCTGATTTGATTTTGGTGAAAATCCGGTCCAGATCCAGATCCAGATACTACATACTATAGAACTTTTAAGTGATTCTTCACCATTGAGAGATATTTTCAAAAAGTATTAAAATACCTCTTGTTGATCAAATACTTGCACTTACCACCCACATTGAAACTGGCTACCAATGTGTGCTCAAGACTGGTGTTGCTCCAATTGACCTTTCATTAGCGCATGATACGGAATGGTGACTTATTCTGCTGAAAGCTGCCAGACTTTTCCAGTGCCATGCCACAATGTGTGTCCTTTCTTCTTTGCTTAGCAATCAAAGGTATAGGGTTTGACTCTGAGAGCAAACAGGCTCCATAAGGATTGAATGTTGGTTTTCCCCAAGGGTAGATCTTAGCTACAATGCTCTTCAACATATATGTGAGCAACATGCCTTGTACAACCTCCAGAAAGTTTGCCTATGCAGATGATCTTGCCCTTGTTACCCAATTGATCAATCTTGAAGATCTCAGCAGTACCTTTGTACCACCTCCAGAAAGTTTGCCTACACAGATGATCTTGCCCTAACTACCCATGTAATCAACCTTGAAAATCTCAACAGCACCCTGTCCCAGGACTTAAAGGTAATTAAATGGAGCAATACTTCATCTTCTGACGCCTCTGCCTAAACCCATCTCAGACTACAATTACTACTTTCCATCTCGGCAACAGACTGGCTCACATTAAACTTCAGGTTGCCTTTTGTGGCAAACTACTCAAGAACGAAATGTTTCCCAAGTACTGTGGAGTCGTCCTTGATCACAGCCTCGTGTTCCACAAACACCGAAAGCGGGTAACTGAAAAGATCAAGACCAGGGTAAACGTCATCTGGAAACTAGCGGGCACCAACTGTGGATGAAATGCATGCACTCTTCGCACTGCTGGACTTGCTCTTGTATATTCTGCAGCGGAATACTGTTCTCCTGTTTGGGCAGAGAGCAGCCACACAAAACACTTGGACACTGCCCTGAAAACACTGGATAATTAGTGGTACACTGAAATCAACACCTGTGCAGTGGCTTTCAGTCCTGTCTGACATCCCACCTCCTGATGTGTGCCAGAAGGCAAAGAATGCTGAGTTTGATTGCATCAAAGCAAACCCAGAGTTTCCAATCCAAGAAGACCTGCAGAATCTACCAGGTATGTGACTCATGTTACGCAAACCTTTCTAGGGCTCTGAAAATGTTTTGAGTGATGCAGGGTTTCACACAAAGGACAAGTGGTGCAATCTCTGGACAGACACCATTGCTAACAAAGAACTGCAGAGTGATCCGATTGAGGCTCCAGGTTTTGACCTCCCGCCAGAAACCTTCCTGGGTGTTTGAGAGACAGATGGGGACCACTGCACGTCAGCCACATGTTGAGTTGGGAGTTGATATGCGTGGCACAGTCTGAGGACAACTGGAGGCGGATCCAGCACAGCAACCTCATGGGGAAGGTGTCGTCATCCCGGAGCTCATTTGGACCAATTCGGACGCCGTGCGCGAAGGAAAGAGGCTGGCATGTATGTGACCCATGATCCCAGGAACAACTCTCACAAAAGGTGGGGATTAAACCTTGATCCCCCCCACAAACTCCCCCTCCCTCATGCGTGCTTAAGTATCGGCACCGGGCATGGGGGAAGAGAGTTGGGAAGAGAGAAGAGAATAGAGTTGGGAGTTCTTCTGCAAGTGGTTTGGTTGAAGAGACTTGCGTGGAAAGCCTTTGCAGCGAGAGCTGATGGTGGTTGGTACGGGACGGACAGATTGTCGATGTTTGCTGCCGTAAGGAACAGAACGAAATGCTGAGAAAGGGGGCCAAGCAGTATGGGCACAGTATTGAGCGAGAGATGAAATCAGCAATCATAGATGCTAGGTAGTTCTCACTCTCACACGTTCTTTCTCTCTTTTTCGACTGTGGATGCACAAGAGTTATCGGTGAGGGCAAAGACTGGAGAACTGCTCTTTTTAGAGAGCAACCACTGACTCGCACTGTTTTTCTCACTCTATGCACTAGCACCACATCTCGTTCACACCACCTCAACACGCACCCAGTCACCCCCTATTTTCTTCATGATCGCTCCACCCTTACCTTACCTGCACTTTGTACTAACATGTGCCATTGTGCCCGCATGTATGTACTGGGCAATCCAGAGCGTGTCAACGCCTCAGCTTTTCTCTTGTCTTTCTTGTCTACCCTTCCGCAGAGTGATGCTGATGGTGCCTGTTATGTTGCTTAAGTAAGTGTGTGGAAGCTCGATTATAATCAGTCATAATTCTGCTCTTTGTGTCACTGTATGGCTTTTGCCGCACCACATGAATACAGTATGTCCCATGTGAATAAACCCCTTGCTTTCACTGTGCCACATGCTTTTCCTTGTGCTTCTTTATAAATAAACCAATGTCAGTTGTTCAGTTCAACCTGCTCGAAGTGTCTTTTACTCCATTGGTCCAGCACATTCCGCAGTATTGTTAGACTGGAAGTTTTACCTCACGTGATTTGCTGTTGTTGTCCAGCGTGCACTCACTGTGTCGCTCGGCCATAATCCGAGTGTGCGCCGAGGGCACAAAACTTGGTTAATTTGGTCATCTCCTCAGGTCACCAGTGTTAGATGGATAACCCTGTTGGAGTTGATGAAGTTTATTGATGTTTGTGGTTGCTTTCCTTTTTAGCCTGTCGCTGTAACTCACGCCTTTGAGTTCATCAATCATCCTTGTCGCTCTATGCTGTACATCTATGATTTTGACATCTTACTTGAGCACCAGGCTTGGATGCAGTAGTCTAATTGAGGGTGTACTAGATTCTTGTACAGCTGAATAATGGAGGTCCATTCTTTGAAAGTGACATTTCTGTAGATTAAACCCAACTTCGTGTTGGCTTTTTTTTGTTGCCAGTGCACATTGGTGGCTGGCCTTGAGAGTGTTTTTTATCCATACACCAAGATCTTTCTCTCTCTCTCTAGGTTTCTTTTTGTTCCCTGCCTTTCATGATCTACTTTTCTTTGCTGTTATTTCTGCCAATATGCTTAACGCCACATTTATTCCCATTAAATGTCACCTGCCATTGTTCAACCCACTGTGTAAGCTTGTTCATGTCATCTTTGATGCATTTCTTTGTTTCGCTGGTGTGGGCTGCCCTGTACAGTTTAGTATTGTCAGCGAATATGCTAGAATAAGACTACCTATCATAGTCTTAGATTCCAGTCCTATTTCTAAGTCATTTATGAAAATAATGAAACTTGTCGGGCCAAGCACTCATCCCTGTATAACTGAGCTAGTTACTGCTGTCAAATCGGATTTCACTCCTTTTGTTACTACTTTTTGGTGTCTATCTTTCAGCCAGTCTCCCAACTAGGCACCATACCATCGATACCATGGGCTCAGATCTTTTCTTGCAGCCTCTTGTGTGGAACTTTATCAAGGCTTTACTCGTATCCATGTGGATAGCATCCACGGGATTCCCCTTGGTCGATTTCTTCAGTCAGGTCTTCCATATACATCAACAGATTAGTGAGGTGTGATCTCCCACTTCTAAAACCATGCTGATTTTCTCCAATGAGTTTTTTTTAATTTTTTTTTACCTGACCAGTTGCTCCATAATTTTTCCAGGGATGGATGAGAGACTAATTGGTCTGTAGTTGTTTGCATCCGACATTTTCCCTTTCTTGAAGACTGGGATGATGAAGACCTGCTATCAATCATTGGGAAGTTTCCCTTCATCGAAGGATTTTTGGTATAGCATTGAAAGTGGTTTGTTGAGTTCTGAAGCTAAGTTACAAAGGAGCATGCGAGAAATTTCATCTGGACCTCGGGACTTGCCTCGATCCATCTATTCAAGCTTGGCCCATACAGCGGCTTCTTCAAATTGTATTTCCATGAGTTTATCGTGCTGTGCGCCATCATACATTTACATTGAGATGAGTGCGTCATCTCTTTCTTTCGTGAAGATCCTGGCAAAGTGATTATTAAGTCATTGAAGTGTGTTGATTCCCTGTGTCATTGTACCGTCTTCTTTCTTTGATGGACCAACAGATTCTTTGTGCTTGCTTTTTTACTCTGATGCAACTAAAAACTGATGGGGTCAGTCTTCATATTATTTGCCAGCTTCTTTGCATAACTCGTTTTTGCCTCTTTAATCTCGTATTTGACAGTCTTTTACAACTGGACACACTTCGCTTTGTGTCTGATTTGTTGAGTATTACAGAATACCCTCCATACCTTCCTTTTTCTTCTCACCATCCTCAGTACTTTTCTTGTCATCCATTTTGCTTTTTGCCTTTTCTATTTTTTTTTCTTCCCTTTTTAGTGGAACATGTTGCATTGTGATTCTACCAATATGGCACTTGATGGTTTGCCAAGTTTCCTTCGTTGTGCAGTCTGGCAACACGGAGTCCCAGTCGATCTGTTTCAGTTTATTGGCCATATTTGTAGATTCGGCTTTGAAGAAGTTTCGCATCAATACATTGTGCATTGCCAGTGGTCCGAAGTTAAGATCCCACTGCAAAATCACATGGTCGCTGTTCCTCAGAGGGGAAATGATACACGTTTTCAATGTCATTTTCTTCAGCAGTGACGACTATGTCAAGCATAGCTCCTTCTTTGGTTGCTTCATTTATGTGCTGTATCCAGAATTTGTCTTTCAGTATTTCAAGAATTGTTCAGCTCTTGCATTATGACCAGTTAAACATTCCCAGTCAATATTTGGCATGTTAAAGTCTCCAATAATCATCACTCTAAGGTCTCTTATGCTGTTTAACATCTCCATAAATTTCATCATCTTCCACACTGCGAGACGGACTCCAACAATGTAAATGACTCCAACATGAGTGCGTTTGTTTGATTCATCGACTGTCTCACACCATACTGACTCTGCATACAACACTGGCATCATTTTTCAAAAGTTCCTCTGATATTGTCCCTGACATACAAAATGACCCCTCCTCTTCTACGACCTAATCTGTCTCTCCTAAGCATTTTATAACCGTTCAAGTGTATCTCTGCATTACATACGGTATAATTTAGCCGAGTCTCTGCAATTGCTAGTTTGTCTGGATCATCGTTTGTGACGAAAATTTAAATGTCACTGAATTTATTGACAATGGTTCTCTCATTTGTGTGCGTGCACCTGAGTGATTTCAGCTGTTGAGAAACAGGGGATTGTGAGTTCCCATGGGCAGTGTGCTCTTGTTCTGAATAACTGGCATTTGGAGGTCTTCCTTCCTGAACAGAAGTGAAGTCTTTCCGAATTTGGTTAGGTATCCGCCACTATTGGGTAGTAACTGAACACTGCTCTTTTGCTAGTTTCCTGCGGAATATATATATGGGTTGAATGCCGTACCTCTTTGTCGGCAGCACTGACTTTCTGCTGAACAAATTCCACAGTCTTTCCCGGTCAGTGGTGGCTGTCCGCTTGCCTGAATCATTTGGCGGCTTGTTTTGCAACGGTGTCTTCCTGCTGAACGAAGTTGATTTTTCCATTTTCAGAATACACAGTGACTTTCTGCTGATGAAGAGAAGTTAAAATACGTCTGATTTTGTTGAACAGAATCGGGACACTATCTATTGTGTCCAGCTTTGCCTTTTTCCTGAATAAAACTCGGGTTACTTCTTTCACGGCTTGCCGTGGATATTTGCTCAACCAAGCTTATGTTGTGTTTTTTGTAACGGGCAGCAATTTTCTGCCGAACAAGATTATAATGCTGCCGTTTTTGGCTGTCGGCGTCTTTTTGCTGTTAAAATATAGATTGCTGTGTTTCCTGGTGAGTATTTGCTTTCTGCTGATCTCGGCTCAAATTGAATGTCTGTGAACCGCGTCGAGGTAATTGCGAAAAATATTGGTTAGCGGCGAAAATTCTGATGTCAAGTTGACCTTTGTCTCTCCCTGTCCTCCTCGTCAGTGACGCCTTGCACTGTGCGAGATTCGGACATCGGATGCGATCGAGGTTTTTGACTGTCAGGGTGTATTTTAACAACTTCACCTTTTCTAATTGCTCGATTCCTCTCTCCACTCTCCCGCCTTGATCTGAGCTCATCTCTTGGGATCCTTTTTCTTTTTTTTGTTCTCATGGTATCAAATAAGGTGAGATATACACACTTTTGTAGGCATCTATCTCTTAATTTCTTTGCATTCAGAAGATATCGTCTGGTTGGTTTCAAATTAATATTCATTTTGGATATTAAGAAACGAGGGGGAAAAAAATGTGGAACAGGAAGTAGAGGCAGAGAGAAATTAAAGTATAATGAGATTTCTGTGGAATGAAATTATTATTTTTGTTGTCGTTGAAACGAGGAGTGGAAATAGGATAACATTGAGGAGGTAGAAGTAAGATATTTGGGAAGAAGGAAGCAAAATGAGGAACGCAGAAACTTAGAATTTTCAGACTCTCTATTTGAGTTTTGGTTGAGTTCGGCCTTGAACAATACAAGACAAATTCAAGATGTAGCACAGCACAGTATACGATCTAACATGAAATATTGGACAGGATATAACAGCACAACACCTGTATGAAGATGTAACGTAAAAACACGACAAATCTCGTTTGGAAAAATTAGCTTTGGTGAGGTGGAAACGGGAGCTGCGGATTCTATTAGCACGTGAAAAAATCCCCGAACCGGAAGCAGTCTTATGACCTTGCAATTTACTGAATAAAACAACATGGGCACAAGACACAAAAATGGACAGATCAAGTGGAACACAGACTATGAATGATGTTAATTAATAAAAATAGGACCACGGGTCCAGAAGCTCACTTGGATCAGGAGCAACAGTCAATGATATAAAATATCGAAATTTTGTGAATGCGCAGAATCTGGTCGCATGATTGGTTGAATGGAAGCCCTCTTAATGCTGATTACAGCGTTACATGTTTACAGGTCATGTTTTTACAGATTACAGGTCATGTTTTTGGCTGAGGGGCTTAGCTGTGCTGCTGATGTAATGCCCCCCTGTAGGTTAGGGCAGGAATATTTAGTATTTAAGGTGATTTCGAACTGTTAATGAGTGCAGATTTTGGTGAGGTTGGTACTTGCAGACATCCATGCGAGAGCATCATACTCCGTTGTGCTCCGTACATGGGCTTTGTACACTCTGGCTCGGCCAGGTAGATCCAAATATGGAGCAATGCTACGAAGATCACTCACTCTTTGTCCAGCTCTAACAGCAACGGAGTTCTCATGAGACTGGAAGCCCAGCCTCCGGGAGAACCTGACTCAAAGTATATCCAGCTCATGTACTTGCTGCAGGGGTTTGCCATCCATAAAGAGCTCCGTACAGAGGATGCTCCCTTGATGGTCATCTACTCATGACCTTGCATTTCTCAGTTGCGAATAAGACATTCCATTTCTGCCCTCATTTGTAGATCTTTCAATCCTCCTTCAGAGAAATGATGGCATTCTCTTTATCAAACAAGCAGTAGATGATACTATCATCGGCATAGAGGCAGGTGGAAGAGTGCACATTGTCACACACATCATCAATGTAGACTAAAACCAAGGTGGGCCCAAGAGTTGATCCTTGAGGTACTGATGCATTTATTGGTGTAAATTTGATGTTTGGCCATTGATCACTACCTGGATATGTCTGCCTATCAAGTAGCTGGATAACTACGGCAACAGCTGCCCTCATACTCCATAAGCATCTACTGTAGCTTGGCCAGCAATCCCTTGTGCCATACTCTATCAAATGCAGCTTTGATGTCAAGTGCCACAATTGAACCCACCTGAGGTCTGTTGAGCCAAGACATCCACTCATGACTCGGGTATGTGAGTAAGTCTGGGGGCGAATGACCAGGATGGAAGCCAAACTAATTGTTGCTGATGAGGTCATTTCCAATGAGACGTTTCCTCATTGCAGTGTTGATAACTCTCACCATAACCTTGCTAATGCAGCTTAGAAGACTGATGGGCCTATAATTATCAAGGACAGAGTGTAAGTAGTTTTTATGCACTGGCACTACATTGGCCATCTTTCAGGAGGAAAGGAAGTGGCCACGGCTAAAGCAGGAACGGAACGGTTTGGCAAGAGGTGTGGCAAAGACTGATGCACACTCTTTGAGAACTCTATTTCCAATTCCATCCAGTCCGGATGCCTTGTTTATGTCTTGTTTCTGCAAAATCCGTCTAAAGTCACAAGCCGGAACTTCACAGTGTTCAGGTGAGTGTCGGTGTGAGCTGTGAGATCACGAGGGTCATTTTCAGCGTAATCAATTGTACACTTTAATGCAAAATGATTGCAGAAGATATCCACTTTCTCTTGAGTAGCAAACAGTTAACGGTGGTGCCTTTTTATAAGTGCTCAGCGCTTTATTTTGCCTTTATGCCCAAGTCTTCCATCTGGCCTCACCTGTACAGAAGATTTTACACAACCTAACCTTACCCTATTCTGCTCTATTGTTTACAATCGCTGCCTCCTCAGTGCACATATTACATTAGACTTATCCCTCCCATATCCTGAATCCAAGAGTAATTCTAACCTAACCTATTTATCCATGCTATTGTTACCACAATCTATGCACTCCTCCCCCTGCCCAACCCACATGTCAATATATTCTTCATGAAGCAATGACCAGTACATACTGCTGCCATTGGTTTGTATGTAGTGTTCAATTGGCTTTTATAATGTTCTATATTTCATTGCATATGTCTCATTCTTTTACATTTACTGTACAAAGCAAGGACATTTGTTCATATCATTGCATTTGTACCTTAATGGCAGACATTTGTCAACAGTTGTCAATACAGTCCATAATAGATGGGATTTGAACCTCGTGTCATGGCATCACGAGGCAAGTGTTCAAATGGGACGATAAAATGTTTAATTTGCCTGAAATATAAAAACGCTTACGATTGATTGTTAGCTCATACTTTCCTTCCTGTCCTTTTCCTTTTGATAAAATTTAATTGACAATATCTCTGATTTTGCACAAGTCGTTCACATGTCCATAAAGCTTTAAGGTGTTGATGACTTTTCTCCGGTAGGAAATTGAGCACATTTTCCACAACACAATGTTGCTTATTTGTGAATGGTATCCCACTCATGCATTCTTCCTCATCTGTTTGCCCAGAAATATCGCTATCAGGACGAGGAGGGCAGCCCTCAGGAACGCAGCCCATCGCACGAACCCAGCGAAGGCAAGGGGCCGGAACTTGTGCACGTCTCGGAAAAGAACCTGTCTCAGCTGGAGATTGTCCATGGGATTGTCTCTCATGAACATATATCTCCTCTCAAGGTACACCGAATTTACAAATTTCTAACCGTCTCTGTTTCACATTTGTATTTGTCTCAGGTTAAGTGAAATATAATGGCGTATAACCTGTTTGGTCTCAACCTGACTGTCATTCATAAACATATGAACTTAGAATGTCAATGTAAACATTTATGAAGGCTTGTGTGTGGGAATATAAATTGTCAGTTGTAACTGTGATGGTATGATAGTTTGTTAATTTTTTTGTCAGTCTATCAGTTTCTAGTAGAGCGTCCCAACTTCTGAGTGTTGCTTGTTACCGTGCTACAGATGGAATCGAACCTTTCAAATGTGTAACACTCGATGGAGGTCTTGACCATTTCTAAAATGGAATCTAACAGTTTGGGAGATAGTCGCACATACTTCATTGAAGTCTTTCTGCTCTTCCACATCCAATTTCCAAAATGTTTTTCTCTAGCTTCCTTTCTCGGTGCGTTTCCTCAATCATGTTTTCACCCAAATGTTTATCTTTTGTCGAGAACTTTTCTTCATCCCACTTGCTGCCATTGTGACCAATGATGTGAGTTTTGGGCATGAGGAGCCATTGCATAATAATCTCATGCATTAGTCGCTCTAAGCTGGAGATAAATGAAACTTTGAACACTGTAGCACCAATAAGTTTTATAATTGACATTATCACTTTGTCACCTATAAATGATGGATGGTCTGCATGAGGCTTCACTTGTACATCTTGTCCCTTAAATTTCGTTTTTGAATGCAATAGCAGCAGAGGATAACCACACCTGCCCCACCTTGTCTGTTTTTGAGTTGCCTGTCCAAAGTTTGTCTTTGCTTGAAGGTAGGGCCACCAAGATTTCTTTTTGTTGTATACAATGTTGAGGTTTATGGAGGAGCTACAACATGGAACAGACCAAAAGTGTGAGGGTGGGGGTGGAGGTGGGGAAGGGGAAGGGACATACCAACAACAGTGTTAGAGACTTCGAGAAAAGAAAAAAAAAAACGGAGTGAATAACATGGATACAGCCACAAAGTCTTCATCACAGAAGTGGAAAGGAAACCAGGAAAGAGGAAAGGAAACCCTTGGGTAGGGTTAAGGGTGCATTGGGGGTAGGACGGTTGGAGGAGAACTTGTGATGGAAGTGACGCTGGAATGTGGAAATGATATCTGTAAACCATTGTCTTCATTAATTACGCCGCATTAAAAAGTGTAGCACAGCGAAAGATGATTAGCTCGTGAGGTGTCGACGAGCTTGGTCAAAGCTATTGCGTTGTCTGTTGTATGAAGCTGAACTACATAAGGCTTGTCTGGATGTTTTATTGAGGGATGGAAATTTCATTTGGGGTTGATCATGTGTTGGATTAAATGTTCATCTCATATGCCTTTGTCATCGACCAGAATGGATTGCAAACCGAGATTTTGAGGAATATTAAATTGTAGGTATTTCCTATTGCGATGCTTTATTTGCTATTGGAGTTTTGGAAGCTGTTTTGGTTTCCAGCAAGGGCTGCACATGTAGCAAAGGATGATGTGATTGCAACGATCGGTGCACAACAGAAGTGGGAGTCTGGATATGATGGTTTCAATGCTCTAAACCTTGCCACCTAGTTGGATACACCAGTTGGTAATTTTAAATTTTACTTACTTATTTATTTATTTATTTATTTAAGACCAACAGATAACCCAGTCCACCAGGCTGTTGTAAGGGAATTCATTCACGATAGTATGTAGAATATTTAGGGAGTTTGCTGGGAATGTCCTTTGACAGCAAAATAGCAGGGACCCGTGGAAATTCCACGTAATGTAAAATGTGACTTCAAGTCCCCAGCTCCAAGACCTCAACCCCAAGTCTTCAAACTCCATCCCCACCCCAAGTCCTCAATCCTCCCCTCCCCCGCCATTCCGATCCAGGTCCGTAACATCCCCTTTCTTATTCAAGTCCTTAAACCAACCCCAAGTTCACATAATAGTCTCTAACTGTTACGACTGCGAAGGTTTCTCACTGAAGTAAATCGATAGGTAATTATACGTTGCCAGAATTGACTGAATCCATGTAGTTTGTGGTTGTATTACCTTTTAGGTTTGTGGTTATATTACCTTTTATTTCTGGTAGGTGTGTGAATCGGTGATTGGGCCTATACACCACCCTTGTGTGCAACCGAGCCTCAAAAATGCACATAACTCGAAATTGTGTGAATATCGATATTTTATAATCTTCGCATGCACTGTCCGGTCCCAAGAGCTCTTAAATGAGATATCATGCAGCATTTTACATGATGTCGTTATGACGTTTACCCGTTCAGTCACAATCACGCAACTTGCATCTATTATATAGTTGTATAGATGGTCCAAGTCGATTGAAATAAAATAGATTTTTTAAACTGAAAATTTTCTACTTTTTCTCAATGCTCAAGTAAGTTTAATCAGTTTGTTGGTTTGGTCATTTACACCATTCAATGCCAATATTTGACGAGTGATAATTTGGGTATTTAACAAGTAACCCTTGGACTTTAAAACTGATTTTTCCCCCAAAAAGATGTACATTGTTTCATTTGCTAGACTTCCCAGTAGCTCGGTCCGAATCCCGATGAACTGTGTCGAAGCAGTCATGCCGACCGACTGATTCTGTCGCTCTGAGCAGGTTCCTGGGCCTGTTTGTGCCATGTTACCGTGGTCAGGTGGAACGCCAAAGACAGTCGGGAGACGTGCAAAGTACCGTACGCCCAACCACCCAAATGGTGGCTACTCAAACGCAGGTATGTTTCGTGCTGGGTGCTAATCGCACAAACCCAATCGTACCTTTAACGGATGTAATTAGCCAATATAGCTCGTGATCAAAGACAACTCAAATCATTCCGAAACCAAGTGGTTTTTAGGTCATCTCTACCAAGATGGACTATAAGCCGGACCAAATGTCCGTCCGTCGTCCGTCCGTCAACAATTTTTTTTTTGATCTTGATGAAACTTAGTACGTGGGTAGAGGTCGATGAGTGTTGCACAACGATATAACTTTTGTCCGGGTTCAAGATCAGGGACGAGGTCACGAAGTCACGTAAGTTATAAAAATCGCCATTTTCAAACTATCTAGTCTGCCATTCTACAAGATATTGCAACTGTTTATTGATTATGATAGTAAAAAATATTATCTTGTATCTAACCGGACAGATTTTTGAATTTCCTTCCCGTTTGATCGTCACGTGATCTGGAAGATGGCCAAAAACGCCGATGCGATTCGCAAAGAAGGAAGGAAGGAGAAATGAAATATATAATATGGAATAGGCAAAGCCTAGAAGCGAACGTAGAATTCTTCTTACATTCGCTTCTGACTTTACAAAAAACTTGTTCCAACTGTATACTTGCCAACTATACCGTGGTACGTGTAAGCGCCGCACAGCTGATGATTTTGACGCAATTTCCGGTTACTTCGGCCTGGATTCGGGATCAGCGAACAAATAATGTAAATCACGATTAAAAAATATTTTTTTGATGATGCGGGAGATATCTTTATTAAAATTAACTTTGGGGGAAAATAATTGAATAAATAAATAAATAAACGATCACTTTCTGGTCAAGAATAAAAGAAATTAAAAGTCCGGAAAGAGTTTCAAAATCACTCCGGTAATGCTAAATACTAAATAAACACTTCCTGTCATGAAAAAAATCACCTTCGGAAGTATAAATTAACTTTGGGAAAAAAATAATTGAATAAATAAATAAACACTTCGGCATGATCTCCTGGCATGAATCATTCCCATGACAAAAACGAGAAACAAAAAAAACCAGCAACAAACAAAAAACGGAAGCAAAATGGTCATAGCCAATGACACGGATTCACAATTGCCAGGGTATTGTGTTGTTTTTGTTGTTTCCTATTCTCTCATGTGCACGCGTTAAGTAATATTCACAAGATAGAAATAAAACCCAATCGTGTTTATACACGCACAGCGTTTAAACAACAACCGGAAGCAAAAAGTCATAGCTAACGACACGGATTCGAAATAGCCAGGGCTATTGTGTTGTTGTTGTTGTTGTTGTTGTTTTTCCTATTCTCTCACGTGCACGCGTTAAGTATTAAGCTCACTTCGTTCGTATAAAACACATTTTTAGCCTTTTTATATTTATACATTTTCCGCCGAAGGTGCAAAAGTTTCAAACCCGAAATGTAAACGTCGGCATTTATTTTCAAAATATAATTTGTGCGCGCGCGCCAAAATGCCGAGTCATCTTTAACCAAACGCAGTAGTCCGGTCATGGCGTCTGAGCAGTGGCCAGCGTGGTTCAGATTGACTGTGGTTTCTGGGGCGAAGGTGATTGTTAAGAAGTATGTCGCGGTATAATTAGTGACTGTATTGTGATTTAATTACGCAACCATTGACACGAATATTCTGGCCGAACGATTGCATCAATCAGTGCATCAGCAGGATGATTCGCAGGCTCCTCTCGATCGTGGCGATATTAACATAATCACCGGCGACATAGGGTGCAGGCTGTGGGGCGAGGCCAAGGATCCCGGATGAGGGGATAAGTGATAATTATGCTACATGCTTCGGGCTTTCTGATTAATATATCAATGAGTACATTCCATAATTAATGAATTAATAATTATGAATCTGGTATACAAAATGTTTTTTTCATACTGACATGTTACTTTGTGCAGTGTCACGAAACTTCTGTGGAATTAATAATTAATGAATTTGCTAGCTCTAACGATTTTTCAACCTCAATATCTCTATAAATACTTGCCAATTTTCATTCTGAAAGTTTCATTATAATCAGTGAAGAATAATCTACAGGATTATCATAATCTCCGAGAGCTAAGCCTATTTTTTCGTTTTTTTTTCTACAACCGGAAGTGAAATGTCCAGAGAGTGGACGGACCGGAAAACCACGTATTGCACTTACTGGTGATTCTGATGTGTTAATCCGGGTACTAAATGAACAATAAATATTTATTAATTATGTCATTAGTAGTATTATCCTAGTGTATCTCTGTGAACTTTTTCAATCTAAACGGTTAGTTTGGACTGTTTGCGGTTACCTGAACTGAACATTGAGAACTTGTGGTATTTAGAGATGACCGTCACCCCACAGGGGTAATTTTTATTATGGTGTATTTGGAATCCAACAATGGGTTGGAATACAAGAAGCACTACAATTTATTTATTGTCGACAAAACCCCGACATGCCGATTAATGCATGATGTTGGCTCCTTATTGATTCATGTCCTCAATGGCTTCAGACATTTTACAGAAGAAAGGGCGAGAAGGGTCGGACAATACAAATACCGCTGCTGTATCCAGCAGGATACAATGAGAGTGGATATATATATATGACACCTCACACAATCCAAGCCGAAGAAGCTGCATAAACCAACCTAAGAAGGCCTACACAAGGTAAGGGTTTTGCTGTTTCAAACCCTTCCCAAAGTTCCTCCACAGCTATAAAGACGTTCACACAGAGTTGTTCTTCTTTGCTTGGAGGAGTGTGGGAAGTTTCACTATTTATATAATCCTAGCCACCTGAGTTGAATTGATTAGGTGAGAGCTGATTGGCTATTCCCTCCATTCACAGGTGAGAGATGTGGGTGGGTCTTCCTTTATTATTTATATATGGACTGCTTTTGACAATTGCACATGGTATGGCTTGGGAGCCTCATTTGTGTGCATTGTTTGTGCTGTTGCTGATTCGCGAATAAGCAATGGAACCGGTCTGGTAGCTGAGGGTGTGTGGCATTGGGATTCTCATGTGTGTACTTTGGGTGTACGTCTTTATATCTGTGGAGGAACTCTGGGAAGGGTAAATCGGATGTTTTGGAGACGTTTTAAGATTGTATAAAAAATATTTCACAAGCCGCGTCACGGGTCGTCACGTGGTGCAGCGCGCTCGAGCAGAGCGTCGTTGATCACGTAAAGGTTTTCCGTGTGCGTGCTGACGGTGTTTTCGATAAACATGTGTTTAAAAGT
>CM068966.1:59701318-59728741 GCA_035128595.1 Eptatretus atami
ATCAAACCTGTTGTGTGCCTGGACGATCAATATATGACAATCTTGGCGCCGTTCGTGACATTTTTGATGTGTGTGATCTTCTGCATAAAAGTACTGCCCTTATCTTTATTGATCAAGAGCCTGCCTCTTGATAGTATAGATCATAGTTATCTATTTGCTATCCTAAAGGGTTTTGTTTTGTCGTATTTTTGTATCATATATTCAGTTGTGATCACAATATTTATAGTTTATTCAAAATAATAAATGAGTTGATTCCTCCCTTTACTGTTACCAGAGGAATAAGGCAAGGGTGTCCCTTATCCGGACTCCTTTATGTTCTTTCCATTGAACCCCTTTTAGTTAAATTGCTGAGAAGCTTGTGGATCTCTGTCGCTTCGGACATACCTGCTATAAAGTTGTTGCTATGCAGATGATTCTGCACCTAAACATTCATGTCAAGAAGATGTATCTGAGCTATCATTAAAACTACAATGAATATTTTTCACCACTGGTTGCTCAGCCGGATAGAGAGACTAAACTGCGACCAAAGAGTTCATGACTCCTTAATATTCGCGATTGCACTGTCTTTTCCGATATCTTCGCCAACACTAAACGCCTATACAGATTGTTGGACCTCTGGTGAACTTCGACATAATAAGATGATTTACCATTTTCGTTGTGCTCCGGAGCCTTTGTTTTGTAATGCTCAAAGTATCAGAAAAAAACTTGCTGGAGATGGACTTAACAGAGTGCAAGTTCCTACTTCCAAGACTTCGGGGAGATTGGGAGGGCCTTCTGGTGCAAATTATCATATTCAGGCAAGAGTTCTTTAGTTATTAACAATTTGTATTGTGAATATTATACCATTCTAACCTGTGCCGCACAGCTTATGTTCTTGCACGCCACCTGCGTGGGCAATTAAAAATATATTCAAAAAACATCTTGACTCGATTTCTCGGGATGCACATGAGAGTAAATAGGAATGGTATGGCACATAGCTTTAACCCCAAGATGAATCGCTGAAGCCTTCTCCTTGTAATGAGGGTCAGGGCCTTGTTGCACATCAACTACCCCAGATGATTGGCCTCGACTCTATCACGTGTATGTCTATTGATTGTTCGAAAACGTGTCTTGTTAGTAAGCTGAGCATGTCCATTGGTCGACGTTTGTCGCTTCTTCGGTTTGTTTAATAGCTTAGGTTTGGCTTCTGGTCTAGCTCTGTTTTCTGAGTTACTCGGGCCGGTTGAGCTTTTTGTTCTCGATGCGGACCTCACTGGAGTGAAGCATCTCGACGTGTGGTCCCACCGCTGTGCACTCTTGATATAATTAGAGAGTTCGTGATCACGTCTTGGGCTCCAAGACTTTTGATTCGCATGCAACGTGGTGGAGCTCAACTTTTCCTGTTTTGAGGAAGCCTCGACTGCATTTCATTAAAATGATACCCTCATTTATCATTGTACAACCCCTAGTTTTACAGGGGTGTCTCAATCCTCTAGGCTTTGTAAATCTGTGTGTGTACTTCCTGCCACTCGGCGTTCAATTTATACTATATTCATTGATGAAACAATCTGTCTTTATGATCTTCTCAAAGAACAGTGACTGGAAATCTGGTCAATCGAATCAAACATATACCACCATATTTATTTATGTATCTGAAATCAATGGCGGGATAAGATTTTGTCACCTTTTCTTGCTATTCTTATAATGAGAGTCCGCTACTTGAATAGTTATCAATCGCGGAATGATGTTCAGATCACAGTAGCTTATTATTCCCGGAAATATTAGCGTGGTGACATTTTAGTCACCAATGTTAAGTGTGAGCACACTTTCCTGTGTTTTCTTTAGTGTGGATATGAAGTCCCCGAGATGGCAAAATTTCCCGCGAATGTACCTATATAGATAAATACCAATTGAGAAAGTGAAGGAACCTACAGTTTTCTATGTTCATTAAGTGATAATAATTTTTCTCTGTTCGATTTCAGGTGTAAAAGATCGTAGCTTTTCGGATTCCATTATGGGAGCCAAGACATTGCCATACTTCTACCCCTCTGTCCCGTGCATTGAGAGGTTTATATACCCCGCAGATTTAAACGTTCGCGACCTGCATGCATGTAGATTTTAGTGCATTGCTCCCTCTGTCATATATACCTCTGTATTGCCCATAGCAATGCTCTCCAATGAGAGGATCTTCGGGTGAAAAATTTGTGCCCATTTTGAGCAAACAATTTGATTGCTGTTTGTCGAATGCATATGTTAAGAGATATGTTGAGAATTGCATCGAATACTGCACCCTCCTTTTTTCTCCAGTTATGCCATTTTGCATATCTTATTTTTACAAGATGGCCGTATTCTATTTTTCTATTTTTATGTTTTTGTATTATTCGAATTTGGATATTTTCCGGCTTTCACCTCGTATCTTATCCTCTATGCGGCTGGTTTCATATGACCTAGTCTTGGTAGTGTGTTGCCATGTTTGTTTTTGGTGCTGTGAGCCCAAGAAGGCAAGGTATAAGACCAAGGGAAAAAGAGAAGGGGGAATTGCGAGGTGGTTTGCGTCTCCTCCCATCCCTAGTTTGACATCTATCGGTTAATGTTGTCGGGTAATATGTTAATTTTTTTATTTATGGACGATCTTCTCATGTTCTTTACGCCGGACGATACACATATTCTCTCATCCCATCCCTGAGCGATTCACGTGAGGGGTTCTCTCCCACGACTACCTACAATTTAACGGTCTGTTTGTTACCGCTGAACCATATTACTAACGGTAAATGTCCTAGGCGATTTTATTTTCTTTTTACCAGCCTGGCAATTGCCATCGATCCTGTCCTATAGGCCCACGTGTAGCTTTTGTTATGTTCCGAAACCTGGTAATTTGACATCCTACAACTCATCACCCCAGCGTCCTCTACATCTGGTATCTGGTAATATTTAACTTTTTTTAGACTTGAGATTCCTGTAATCTAGCGGCAGAGTAGTTTGTCCATTTTGTTGAAGCTCACATGTTAGATGGACCTTTTCCTTTTTCTTTCAGATTGTCAGAATTTCCCTGGTTCCTAGCGGCGGGCCTTGACCATTGTATGTGTGTTTTACCAGTGAAGTTGGTGTAAACTGCTTTGAGGGTTCGAATAAAATTTCATTTCAATTTGCCAGCATGAGATCCCTTGTTTCCTAGGCACAAGGTTATTGATCACGTTGTCATGGCCGTTGTATGCTATAATTTCGCGCACGTCGCTACACATGTCTAATCTCTGCCCCACTTCGCACCTATTACGCAGCCATCTCCTCTCTGATCTCAATGTATTTCAGTGCGGCTTTATTTGTGAAGTGTAAATGGTTGAGGGAACTTTTTTTTTTTTTTTCAGATGAGTATCCGTTAGGCGGTTTGTATTGTTTCCGTGTGTTTTTTGTCTATAATCTTTAAACTTATACCGTTTGATGTCTCTGCACGTCAACAAATGAACCCCATACTCTATCCTTCCCTTCTACAGCACCCTCCTTCATACTCTCACTGTCTCTAAAGAAGCACCTGCGACATGAGTAATGACTGAGAATTAGCTCCAGGATTTGTTTGACCAATCATGGTCCGTGTAAAAAAGTTCTCTCTTCTAATCTGACTAGCTATGATCGCTCTATCGCTCGCTCATATTAGTCATGGAGTAATCAGTCGACACATCCACTTGAGTTTCCTTTCTGATGTAAAATGATTACTAGTATACTCGTCGCACTCGTAAAAACATCACTACCTCTCGATCGACACGCATAACTCCTATCATCCTAAATATTCCCACCCGTCTGAGCAAAACAACAACCACACAGGCCGTTCTTTTCACTCTCGCCGTCCCGTCGACGTGCTTGCCCCGGACAGTTTCCGCATATCAACCCAGCTTCACGATATTCGCAATTTTTAAGTAGTTCTTAATAGCCAATTCAATCAATCTTAGCGCTTCCATAACGATATTTTACCTATTTCGCTATATGTCCAGTTCGGCAAAGGAAAATACTCAAAAAGATGAAACAAGAGGGAGAATCATTAAAATTTCTTCCTTAGTCGCCAGTCCACTCTGGATTTACCTCTGATAAGTGTTATACTGCTAACGTCCTAATATGAAAACGATTTCGACGTTAAACTTTGTTGGTTGGGGCCTATCTGTGCTCATCTTGATTATAATATGTACAGCTGATATGTAAAGAAATCGGCTAGAACATTATGAATACACGAAAGTCAATCACTTTCCGGTAAAAAGCGTAACTTTAGTACGTTGTACTCTCATGATATGATCTCTGGCGTATGACTGCTCTGAGCTGGGAGGTGGGTCTTTGCGGTCGCCATCATGGCCATTCCGCTTCCACGCTATACAATTCCGTGTGTCTTTCATGTTGGTTAAATAAATGGCCATAATTTGGAAGCACTTGTCCGATTAATATCAAAACCTTGAAAAGGCAATCCTCAGGTCTCCAGCAATATATCTGGCCAGTTTCAAATTAGATCGGACCAGTGTTGTTCTGTGAGAAACACGGTCACAGCATCACACAGACACAACACACACACACACACACAAACCAACACACACACCACACACCAACACACACACCACAACCAACCAGCACACACAGCACACACACACACAGCCGCACACAGACACAGAATTGCTGGATATATAGATAGACGAATCAACTTAAAATGCTTTTTAAATAATTGGTGTTTCATCTGTTTTGGTAAAATAATTTTTCTACCTTTATAAATCCCTCTTGTTTGTTTAAATATATTTTGTTTGCTTGCTATTGAAAAATGGATAAGTGTTGTGCTGACCTCCTTTGTCTCATTGGTGAGACACCTTTTATATCTTTGTAATAAAAGAATTATAAAACTCAAAAACTCTCTCTCTATCTCTCTCTCTCGCTCTCGCTCCTCTCTCTCTATATATCGTCTCTCTCTCTCTCTACTCTATTTCTCTCTCTCTCTCTCTCTCTCTCTCTCTCTCTCTCTCTCTCTCTCTCTCTCTCTCTCTCTCTCGTTCTCTCTCTCTCTCTCTCTCTCTCATCTCTCTCTCTCTCTCTCTCTCTCTCTCTCTCTCTCTCTCTCTCTCTCTCTCTCTCTCTCTCTCTCTCTCTCTTATATATATATATCTCTCTCTCAATATATATATATTTCTATTCATATATTATCTATATCTCTCTCTATCTCTCTTCTCCTTCTCTCTCTCATCTCTCTCTCTCTCTCCTCTCTCTCTCTCTCTCTCTCTCTCTCTCTCCTCGTGTGTGTGCTCTGCTCTCTCTACTTCTATTAATATTGTTATTCTCATAGCTTCATTATGCTCTACTATATCTGTCTCCTCTCTCTTATCTCTCTCTCTCTCTCTCTCTCTCTCTCTCTCTCTCTCTCTCTCCCTAAATTCTCCATATCTCTGTCCTCTGTCCTCCAGTCTCTTTATCCTCTCTCCTTGAGTTTCTGTCTTGTATCCTCCAGTCTCTCTAGTAAATGTCTGATATCCTCTTTTCCTCTATTCTTTTTCTCTCTCTTCTCTTCCTTTATTTTACCTTGATGCTCTCTCTCCTCTCTCCTCCCTTCTCTATTATCTTGCTTCTTCTCTTCCTCTCTCCTCTCCCACTCCTTCAGTCCACCATCTCCTCTGTCATTACCTTTCTCCTTTTCATAGGCTCAACATCAATCTCTGTACCCTCATTTCGTCATTCGGTCTCCTCGTCATTTTGTCGTCTTTTACTGTTTCATCCTCCCTTCCCTGTTTCCTTGTATCGTCATTCCCTGTCTCCTCATCTCATCATTCAGACTCCCCCTTGTCATTTTGTCCTATTTTATTGTTTACTCCTTATCTCATCATTCCCTTTTTCCTCCATCTCTTCGTCATTCCTCTTGCCAGTTACACTGCACATTTGAGGATTTCTTTCCCCTCCTTTTGCTGTAGCTACGCCCCCCAGCTTGCCGTCTTCCCCATTTGGGCCGCCCCTTGTCGCTCGTTCTTTGCTTACCGGGCCTCGCACCTTGCGAGAGTCGCTGAGATGTTTGCATCTGTTTGGTATGCCAAGAAGATGGGCCGACGCTTCATCCGAAATGTCCGCAAAGCAAAACAGCAGAGGGTGGGTGAGACAGACGTGCAGGCAATCATGTCCTTTCTGCATCTCGTTTACAGTTTATATCTCTCTGCCACCTCACCACCCCCTACCCCGTTTTCCTCTACCCTCTACTCTTTGCTCTTATTTTACCCACAAAATGTCTTCTTCTATTCTTCTCCTCCTCATCCTTCCACCAATTACTCCACTTCCTTTTCCTTGTGTTGTCGATTGGTCATCCCCTAATAAATGCTTCCTCTTACCTGTACTCTCTTCTTCCAATGGGAGGAAAAAAAAAAATTCTTGCCATTGTGGTATTTATCCCCCCTGCCCCCCTCCCCATCCTTCACCCTTTTTGTTTTGCTGTCCTATTTCGCTCCTCTGCTCTTCGTCTGCACGTCGTGCCATGCGGAGCCTGGGGCGTGCTCTGCGGCTTGCCCGTCACACAAGTCCCTCAGTTAGCATGCACTGGACGCGTACCAACGTTACCCTTCTGAATGTTTTGGGTCAATTTGGAACCGGCCAGATCCTTTTCTCTGGTACCCATGTGCAATGGAGCTGAGGATGTGGGTTTTTGATGGGATCATCTGTGAGGCAAGGGGCAGTGGTGGATGGAGATGGTAATAATAACAGTTGGTTTGACCTTCTTGTATGGAAATGCAGTGACTGTTTTTCATTGATTTCTCTGTGTTAATGACTTTATTTACGTCTTTATTTGTTTCCCTATTTGTACACATCGTTATTTTGGACATCGTTGAAGTCCTTGTTTTATTGAAAGCTATTGTTCTCTTTCTTTAACTCTGCAATTCATGACTTTGTGTGTTCACCCCAATTTATTTTAATTTTGTACAAAATGGGATACGTACATGTTGATGGACAGAAGATGCCACCTTGCTAAGCTTTGTAGTTTTTGTTTCTACTCTTGGATTACTCCACAACAGTAGCTTTGAGATTCCTTCAAGCATTTTGTTGATGCAAACTATCTTCCTGCTGTGGTGACTTTAATTCTCTTATTGGTTTGTTAAACACGATGTGGAGATGATATTCCCTCTCTTATGAATGTTGTTTGTTGCTTCACCACCACCACGTGTTGAACGAGTTAATATATTTTAACCCTTCCTTTCCATGATGCTTCATTATCCTCTGTCTGTGAACGCAAACTCTTGGAAGATCATTTGTATACCTGACACACCGCTATACGCTCCAAATCGGGATCCTTTGCTTCATGATGTCCATTTAGTTTTGTCTTGGCTTTGCAACTACGCACGTGCACCGTCACCTGTTAGTCTTTGCAAACTTTGAGGGTGGACTCGAGACATCCCACACACCTGCTGCCCAGGTTCATGACAGCTTAGGTCAGTCTTCCCCGGACGCTAGTGATTATACATGTATGTATTTGTAATTTGTGTACATCTTCTACCTTTTGCATAAATTGTTGGCAAATTTGTGGCAGATTCATACTGTTGAGCAACCGAGTTGGTTTTCTCGTTCCACGAAATGGTTTGGTCATTGCGTTTTGGTGATTTATCCATACAGCGTTGTATTCCTTTTTCTTTGGTCATTACATCCTGGAATTGGCACCTTTTCCTTCCTTAAAGCCACAAAATATAATGAGGCGTTCGTTGGCCATTTATTCCTCTTGGTGGACCTCTGCGTCATGCTTCCAAAATGTCCCAGCTTTAGCTTAATGAGCGAATTTCTCCTCAGTGGGAATAAAATGCCACCATCCGGTCACCGTACAACAAGCCGCAACCATCGTTCCAACGGGGACGTTACATTGCACATCGTGCACCCGGATCTGTGAGCAATCCCCGGCATACGCCAAGATGGCGAGTCTCTGTGAGGATGAGCATCGACTCTGGTGGACGTGGGAACTCATGCGAGGCTTTGGCCAAAGCTTCGTCAGCGATCACTTCCTTCTGTAGTGCCGTAAGTTAATCAAACTGTGTCCATCCACTTCCGTAATTAATCAAGAATGGTTGACATTTTAAAGCAATGCTAACCTTGAGTGTATCGAAACGTTTGCTTTTGCTGTCACTGAGGTTATCGTTTCCTGTCATATGTAGACTCTAGCATAATAACTTGCGATTGCCCTTGATTGGACCTCACAAACATCACATACTTATTACCTTTTTTTGCTGCTGATTGTTATCTATGGAATGCAATTGTGAAGTGAGTACCTAAGGAAGCTGCTTCTGCAGCTGGGTGCACATGTGGTGTGGGAATTATCTTCATTATGTGACATAAGTGGTCTCCAGCATCGGTGGAAAATGGTGTGGATTTTGTGATTTGCATGACAGTCCAGGCACATACCTTGAGTAGATTTAGGAAGACGAGAAATTTGTGAATTACAGGGTTTGAAGGTTACTCGATTGGACTTGTGAAGATTGAGTTCGATGGTATTAGAACGAGGATTGGTGAGATCGTGTGGGAAGGGGATAACCGGTGGTTGGGTTTGGGTTAGTGGTGAGAGTGAGTATCCAATGAATGGATGTTTAGCAAGTTGTGGAAGGATTATTGGTTGGAAGATTGGACCGCTGGGTGGATTTATCCATGGCAATCAAACGATGATCGGGATGGTTGATCTTACGAGGTTCTCGGTCTTGCAAGCCACGTTTAAATGTCCTTTTAGGTTTTTGGCCAATTACACATTGAACTTTTACACCCAGCTTATCTTTCCATCTGAGGATTGGCACAATTTGTGCTGCAACACTGCTTGTGAAGCACAAATCCAACGCATTATAGTCTGGTATGGAATTAAACCCACGCTAGATAGCGTAAATGTAAGTGTGCTTACCTCTCCACCATCCTGTCGGACACATTGGCATTAAAGGACGTCAAAATAAATGAGTTTGCAGTCTTAAAAAAAAAAACTTCACTCCCTCTTCTTCATTTAATTTTGCATCGTTGCTAGGGCTGTGGCTGTGCCGCTGATGCAGTGCCCCTTTTAGGTAAGAGCAGGAATTTGTAATTTGTTCATGGTTCCGGCATTGGTTCATCCACTCTTCACGAATGGTGCTATGGGGTCTTTAACGTCCACTAACTAATGCTGGCAGACGGGACACCCGGCTTGACGTCCATCCGAGGGATAGCGCACACTTTCGTATCTAGCCTGGCCTGTGAAACACCAGGATGGTAGTATATAGCGGAGTTGAGATTTCAACCCTGGCTTGACAGCTCATTGGGGAGTGCATGTACCTCTCGGATATTCTACCGACATCTCTTGTTCTAACTAGAGAGTTCATAGAACAAGATACCCCACACAGTGTTCAGGTATATCCATGAGGGCCTTGCCGTTCGCGGGTGTTATGTTAGTGAAAATCCCTGTGAACCGCAAATCTGCGATGCGCAAACTTAGCGGTTAATCTGGAAAATAGAATTAGGGACTTCAACTTTAACATCTGTCAAAACTGTACCTTTAATTAACATGTTTATGTGTTGTTTTTGTGCTATTTTTTTTTATGAATAAGAGTTATTAAGGACGTAAAATGAAGTTTATTTTCTTGAGTCATTAAGATCATGAAACCTACCTTTAATAATATTAATGATGATAAACTTGATCCAATAACGTGAACGTGATGTTGATGGAGATGATGGTGATCATGATGTTGGAAGGTTTGAGGAGATTATTTTGTTGATGGCCCATTGTTAATTTGATAAACAAATACAGTATTGAAAGTAGTTCACCAACCCTTGATTATTTAAGTTCATTGGCCTCAATCAATTCATCGCGATAGAGTGAATCCATGAATGGGGAAACCCACGAACAGCAAAGCCCTCCTGTACTTCAATTTTAATAAAATAATGATTTTAAAGATTGTTTTAAAAATAAAAAAATCCAGACGCTTAGTGCTACTGAAACAGTCTTGTACACCAACCACCCTTTTCCACTGTAATAAGTTGTTTAGTTGCAATTTAGGAGATGGAGGTTTTCTTGATTACCATCAAATGCAGCATCAATCAGCATGACACATCACCATTATGGTGGCCTCTTCTTCTCCTGATACACATCGATATAGATAACTTAGTTCTTGGAGTATTGTGAAGGCGATTTGTGTCTACAGTCTTCAAGTATATCATTCAAGTATATTTACATAAAGGTTTAAAGGTCCCCTGACATGCAAAGTATGAAATTTCATTATATATGTCCTATAGGAGTTTTTCATCGTGATTTCAGATCTGACAATGTTTTTTCACAATACGCATTCTGTAAAATGTAAAATTAAAAAAACAAACCTCTTCGGGAACACCCTAAAAATTCTCCTGAAAGGGGCTCACCAACATGACGTCAATTACAGTACGACAAAAGCTGCACGTAAATTACTCGGGTGGTGGTCTACGTGATTCTATTGGCTTCCTGTGTGTTTACACATTTGATTGGTCGACTCAATCGCTCGTTCATTTCTGCTTTAAAAAATCGAACATTTGGTTTTGAATAATGCTGGCATGACTTTGATTTGTCTGGTAGCGACAGTGAGTGTGAGAGAAATGAAGGATTTTGGTCTGAATCACATGGAGAATTGTCGGATAACGTAGTCGCGGGAGTGAAGTTCAGGTAGCTGGAAATGAAGTACGGCCTTACCAGTTCGAGTCCGAAGCAGGACAAGCAGAGAAAAATGGCGATGAAATTCCCGGAGTTCATGATGATCGGGAGGACATCGAAGGAAGACTCGGAAATAACAATTGGTTAGACTAAATCCTATTCGTAATTCAATAATGTAAATTCGACTTGCATACTGCTCGATATAAGAAATATTTTAGTGAGGTGACGTGAACAGTGCAGCGCAGCGGACATGTTGCTTCGCGGCAAATTAATCACAAACAAGGCCGGCGCATGTCATCGGCCGTTTCTCTCCGCGCATAAAAACGAAGCAATCTCGCTGTCCGGATACGATGAAAACTTGTGTGCAGAACACACCTTGCGACACAATTGTCTAGAGTAGTCCGATAAATCTGACGTTCTGTTGCATTTTATTTATTTTATTCCTACTGTCATCATGTGGCGCCAGTAGAAAACAATGAAGAAAAGAGAATAATAAAATAAAGCTACACAAGTCAGATTTAGGGCCTAGTCGAACGGACGACGGATTTATCGGACTAGTCGGACGGACGACGGATTTATCAGACTAGTCGGACGGACGACGATTATCGGACTAGTCGGACGGACGACGATTTATCGACTAGTCGGACGGACGACGGATTTATCGGACTAGTCGGACGGACGACGGATTTATCGACTAGTCGACGGACGACGGATTTATGACTGTCTAGACTCTAGAGTTGACAAGTACCTTGTATTAGCATGCACACAATGTACAAGTCAATGCGTAAGAGTCCCGAGGCTATGAGGCCGTGTAATAGGACAGATAAATTTGTCTTTCATAGTTGTGCAAACAATTTTTTCCCCTTTTCTTTTATTACAGCATTTTGGCTAAATGTTAATGAATAGCAAGCCAATGGAAGCAGTACCTTCACTTTAGAATAAACCCATGTATGTCGGTGCAGCCATACCTGGCTTGCATGTATGTGGAATCGTACCTATCCCAGCAGCTGGTTTCAACGAACAATTCAATAAGCTGCAAAATGTGGTGCAGGTTTTTCACATTGTTTGATTTTAAAATTATCTCCTTGCGCCTTGAAATGATGCAATATTAATCGTTAGTATTTTACTTGTATGTCCCTGTAATTTTTTTTTTAATGGAAAGGTTCAACAGTCACATTTTATATTTTGTGTACATGGTATAGCCCTTTATTGTGCATACATGTATTGGATTTGTATACGACTCGACAAGGTAGTAAAGGGATAAATAATTGCCTCGTGATTGTTGTGCATACACGGCTCAGAAGTATAATTTCTTGTCTCTGTATGTGAGGAATGAGGGGTTGGGATGAATAGAGGGATGAATAGAGCCCGTGCTCAAAGTCACTGTCTTCGAAGTGGGCTGCAAATGACGCTCGTGTCGCTGGGGCCTTTCCAGTTTCCCCTCGTCAACTTCACTTTAGATGTCCATATTCTCCGCAGATTATCATCTTTCGGGAATACATGAAGGCTTACACCGTCTTTGCTTGTATTGCTGCATCGTGCTACGATACATCTTGCTTGCATTTTCGAAAGTACGGCTAAAACTCTTTAAAACTTTCGCGAAACAATCACTGGAATTAAGAACAATTCACAGAGATTGCACTAACATGTGCAAAAATGCATTTGTACGTACTTATAAGGCGCGCGACATCTCGACTCTCGAGTCAATCCACTCTGTGCGAGTTACTGTATGTGACGTCACGCTGCAATTCGCTGAAGTCAATTTTTTTAAGGGGCGGGCATAGCAAGTTGTGAATAGCTCCAGAAATGATCGAAATATTGCTCTAATTATCCCATTTTTTATTAAAAAAAAAAACATGGGTGATTTCTTTCACTAGGAAGGTCAAGTTAATATATAAATAACAAGAAAGTTTTGCATGTCAGGGGACCTTTAAAGGCATATAAATAAATAAATCCTGTGTTTGACCACCATTTTACAAACTGTCTATTACATCACCCTAACACATTACATGAGTTATTCGTGCATGTTATTTATGTCCTTTATAACATCCTTCAAAACAGTAAGCTTCCTGTTTGGAATTATTCTCTATTTTATTTGACTGTCAGGCAGGCAGCCGGAGTGAAAATTTATCTCACTCCTCTCTGCTCGTGCACCATCAGAACAAATTTTAGACAAAAGTACAGTAAAACGGCAGACTTGTCTTCATATTCATGTTCAAGATATAACATTCAATTCAAATACGTTGTTCCTCGATCATAAACTGATATGACAGATGGACGGACATGAACCAATTGCTGAACCCTGCTTTTCACTTTGCGTGCGTATGGTCATGAACCTCAACATTAGTGTTGTGCAAGTAATGTTTGTGTTTTCCTTAAAGTTTGACAATGAACTGGAATGGTTTGTCCGGCACTCAAAACAACTTGCGAGGATAGGTTTGGTCATCAGTGCCACTGTAGTGAGGGGTTTTTTTTATTTTTTACTGTGGGTGCTTGTTTGAAGAACACACAATGCAGTCACTTCTGTTTTCTTTACCGGTGAAACGATTGACGACGTGGTGAATGAGGAATTGCTTGCACATTAATGGAACTCAAGTGGTTTGTGGAAGTGTGAGGGTAATGATGAACATCTTTCATGCTGCTTCCTTGTGAGAACCGGCAGTTCCATTCCACTTGTAGGAGGACCGATGAGAACATTCCTGGACCTCAAGGCGATTGGAGATGGAAGTATAACTACCTCGGACCTTTCAGCAGGCTTGTGGGCATGCAGTTCACTTGTATAATAAAACTAATCTTTCAATTGTCTAATTGCCTAGATTGTTGAGAGACGTGTGATGGATGTCTTGGAAGAACAATATCCTTATGTGCACAGATTTATAAAAAGGAAACTAAAGTTGAAAGAATCCACTTGGTATCGCTTTACTCCAGACGCAGGACAGTCCAAACCATTCTGGACCGAAAACTGTTCAAGACTTTTGGGCAACAAAGATAAAGTTTGTTACTGAATGTATAAATAATGTGAGAATCATCTCCTCTTGAGTATTTGGATGTTTTTTATTTTTATTCTTTATTTTTTAGTAAAGTACTCTTCTTGCGTCCACGAGATGATTCTCGCTGTTGCTTGTGTCCACTGTCCACGATGAGTGCATAAACGAGGTGTATTCACAATAGCCCTTTGGTGTTGCTGTGGTTCATGTGTTTTGGTTTTAACTCTGTAAATGCATATCAAACAGTCGAAATGGTACCCTGTGCTTGCATTGATTAGGTTTTACTGTCCTTGTGCTATTTTAACAATCTCTGAATTGTAATTTAATACGATTTACACAAAAGCTTCATTTTCAGTAATGACTCTCTCAGTCCCTTTTTCTTCAAATCTAGTGTTCCGAATGAATTGAAAGCTGACGCCGATTGATTAACACAAGCTTTCACAAACCAAAATGAATCACTCGTACTCGCAAAAGAGACAAATGTATTTATTTAGTGCCAACGGTTCAATATTTTGAAATTTTGCCTCGAGTGCACACCGTGTTGGAATATCACGTGTTTGCCGTTGCATTCAAACCGTTCCAGGAATTGCTTTTCATTCTCTGAGTTTCGTACCTCCTGCGAAGCTGCCCGTTTATTTGTGTGTACAAGTGGTATTGTACGACTACTCTTAGGGTGGCCTGCTAGCTTGTCTCAGCTTGGCTTTCCCGGTGAAAAGATTGCTCGATGTAAAATTGGAACTTTCGTAATTTTTAATAGTTGTTGGAGCCGTTTGCCTGTCAGCTGTTGTTTGTAGGCCCTTTGTTGATCGAAATATGTCGTACATCAGTTTTGTCGTTCGTTCCGTGGGATTGGTTTTGGCTTGTCACATCATGAGTTGTTCCACAGCTGTTCATGTTTTGCTCATCTCCATCAAATCTTCATTAGTGAAAGCGTGTCATGTCCTTGATACTCTCGTATTCTTAAATGAGCATGTGCACCTTGCTCTGAACATGCATGTCGTGGCACGATTAACAACCTTGACTTCGAACCTTGGGTCACAAGATCGTGAGGCAAGCGCTCTGATGACATCGGCAACTGACCTTCTATTCGTGATGTTTAAGCATGCGGGAAGCACTTCAGCCACATGTGCTGCCCAATCGTGCCTACTGGTGGACACGGCACGATTTCTCAGATGGTGGAGATCTCCTCGGTTGGACTTTGGAATTGTACATTCGGGTCTGGAGCATGCGATGTCACTGTTGCTGGTCCTAAAATTATGATGTGAAAGTCGGTTTTGCCAAAAGGTAATTGCTTGGACTCGGGACGTGCCTTGGGAATGACGAGGACAGATGGTAGAGACATCGTGTGGTCTGGCCATGTCTGTGTGAGACTTTCCAATTGGTGGCTCTGCTGGGTGTAGTGAAGTAGTAATCGCTGTGCGTGCATCTGTTCTTTTCCGGTAGTGCAAGTGCTACTCTATAACCGCTTTGGGCCTGGTCCAGGAAACCGTTTGTCGACTGCTGTTGTTCACAAAGCCCCCAAACCACCAGCAGTGCTTCATCCCTCATTCCTAATCAAATGGTTCTATTTCATTATTTGCCCATTGTTTGTTGAATATGTTGTGTTACATGGTGAATCGACTTTAATGTTCGATCCGTGTTCCCTCTCTATCCCCCCCCCCAACTTTTCTCCATAAAGATCTAATGACATTGTTATTAAGTTCCTTAACCTCAGTTCTGTGTAACCACCTTTTACACCTTAAATTGTGGTGACAGGTGATATGCACATTCTCGTTATACTGACCACATGTTATAATTGATAAATGGTGCTTGAAGATTACTTTCAATGGTTTAAAAAAAAATTAGTTCCCTTTTAATAATTGGTGAGTTTTGTGACAATTGCCATCATTGTAAAGCATAAAAATACAAATGACAGTCATTTTTCGGTGATTTGACGCCATCCCTAATCAGCATTGAATTAATCACCTTTCCTAAAATACCAGAAATAATTTCACTTGATGAAGTGATTTTTTATTTTTTTATGGAATGGAAAAGGGAAATTGTAATGGATGTGCAGCACTTATGTTGGCAAAGGTCGACGTTGAATGGGTAGGTTTATCAGGTGCATCAGGTGACCTCCCAAACATTCCAGTCGTGTGTATCACGTGATTAATCTTGTAATCCTGATGACGTTATGTATCTGGTATAACGTTTGTATCTGGTGTTCATGATCTGATGCATTTGTTCAGTCTCTTCCTTGAATATTCCTCCTTGTCAATAAATACTGAATTACTTGCATACATGTGTTGCTCGTTCTCTTGAATAAACTCCCTTTTGAGGGTAAGCTCTAATAATTCCGGTTCCCATTGAAAGCTCGAGTGTGTTGTTTTTATCAGTTCACTCGTTTGATACATTTTATACATAAACAATGAGCCAAGTGTGTGTGTGTGTGTGTGAAGAGATAAATATTTTCGATTTGATTAGCGGTTCAGACTGGATCCATAACGTCAGGTGATCGCACCTGTATGCTTGTACTGCAATCTTCTAATGATGTTGTTTACAGATTGAACACACTATAACAGGTTGTTATATATAATTCAACTCCTCCCATTGACAGCTATCGTAATGGTACTGTCTGCCCCAAAATTGTACACTTTCAGAAACATGGTGTTGGATTTTGATATGATCTTCTCTATTGTACATATTAATGATGCAAAGTTTCACAGTTGTGAATTTGATGATAAATCTGCACAACAAACGATTTCTTTCAAGTAAAGGTCGAGAAGCAATCCAAGTTTGGCATTTGAAGAAAACTTTCAAAGCAATGAATAGTTGAAAGCAGTCCTCGGGATTGTATTGAGGCGACTCGTAAATGTATGTGACGGATGAAATCGTTGTGACGTACTGTTACTTCCTCTTTGCTTTTCAAACAGTCCATAAAATGTCGGTTGCCTCATTCTCACTTTTAACACCTCTGGTGTTTGTCACTGAACATGTGGATGCCTTCCTGTTCGATTGGTCAGGGACCCAAGCTTTTCCAACATCCCACGCCGCATCTTCTCTGCGGATTTGGCACCTTTCCAATGATGGAATCTACTGGAAAAAATAAATAAGACGAGCGATTTGTGATACATCACCAGACCATTGTTTCACCTGCTTTATTCGGTAGGAGTTGAGGCAAGGTTGTTGTTGTTTTTTTGTGTTTTTTTGCCAAATCTTGTCAGGATTGGTTTCAATACAAATACTTGACAGGCCAGAAAGCTTAATTTTGCATCTGATTGTGACCTGTGTGTGACCCCTTGTGGAATCGAAAGAAAAATGCCAAATTAGTGTCTGTCTACCTCAATCTGTAGGGCCTGTTGTAAGGAATCACTTTACGAATTATTGTCTGGATTGATTAAAACACCCAAGAATGGCAACTTACTGAGTATTTATTTTATTTTATTTTTTTATCAATATTGACCCTTGACCCTTGACCCGGAGGTAATTTTGAAAACGACTCTAATCCTAAATGTTTCTCATCCCTCTCAGGCTGTTTGAAAGAGCCTTTTGTACCAAATCTCGTCCCAATCAAGTGAAACACAAGGGAATGGTGACTTGTGGATTTAGCGTTTCACCTTTGGCCTCTTGAAATCAGAGCATCGGCCAAAATACTAATAAAGGAGTCTGGGTGTAATGGACCAAGGTAGCTCCATCCTAAGTTTGGAGTCTCAGTTTAATGGACCAGGTTTTTTTTTCCTTTCATTTGATCTTGTAGAGTAGACAATTGTAATTGAAGATCTACTCATGAGAGCCATTTGATTGCAGCATTTGTGGCCCTGGGTAATTCTGGAAAGGACCTGCTGAATCTTCTCTGCTCACAGTCCTGTATGGCATGTATTCAGACTGTCTGAGCTTGATGGCCACAGGTATACACTGGGCTATCAGTTTGCTTCCACTTGTATATTATATATTGTATATTGTTGTGGACTCGCGGTTTGAGGCTCGCCATGAGAAAAAGCACTAGGGTCCCTCCCGAATGCTCAGTCCTGAGGCCGCCAGGCACAGATAACTCTGCGCACCAGTGGGTTGCTAGGCAACCACGGACACCGATTGGCACGGCCAATCCCAGCAGGGGTGCACGACCTCGTGTGATACCTTACCTGTGGATGGCCAAACCAATGAGGGTCACGTGCCTTCAGGATTACTGCCGAGTGATAGTGAGTGCGCGCTGGCAAACGAGAGCAAATGGGTGAGGCAAAACTTCCTGGCTAAACTAATGTGCGGACTATGCTGGACCAATGAAGGAAAACATGAAACTGGCTGGGTTCATTTATAACACAAGCAATTTATTAGAAGTAAGGGCGAGGGAAGGTCATGTGTCGCAAAGGTGTTTTACTCACAAGTGTACAGCAAGGAAAACAAGCATTCATGGGTGTGGTAAAAGAAATGGAATTATGTACAAAAAGAGGACACAGAGCAGAGCCAACTTGACATAAAGAACTTCCACAATCTTAACTTGTTTTAACATTACAGGTGCCATCAGACACACACCCCAGGAAATTGGAGGTATCCCAAAAAGCGGTTAAGTAGTTGAGATCAAGCCAGATTAGATCTGTGACTTGCTACAGACGCCGTGTAAACCTGAACTAACCTATTTCATCGTCGGGTTGTCGGCGACTAAACCGTCTCCCCCACCAGTTTTTGTGATGAGGAGGGTACATGATATGGACACCCAGCAGGATTAAAAACAAAACCTGTCAAAAGGGCGGAGGAGCTCCTTATGAGCCAATGGCCATCCATTTCTAGTGCCCAACTCTCTGCGGGCATTGTCCTGCAGTTGGGTTATTATTTTTTTTTCACAGGTTGGTGGCAGGATTTGCACTCTGGCCACCATAAAACACTTCATTCTGCAAAACCAACAAATGTTAGATCTGAAAACTCACTCCGTGGGAGTACCTCCTGTGCTGCTGCCCTCCGCAGGGTAGCTCACCGGATGACGGGATTGGGGAAAAGCCTTCGAGACCCCCATTCCTTGGTGGGAGGAAAACCACGGGATAAACCTCCAGGGTCAGATTGTGGTGGAGTGGTGCTGAGGTGTCATCCAACATACGGTAGTCTCCTTGGGTTAACTTGAGACATTTCTTCGGGTGTGTGTCTGGAATGTCCCATCTCCAAGAGAGGATGATCACCTGTCTCTGTTATCATCTGAGCTCAAGCATTTGAACATCGGTATTGCAGCACTCTGAGGTTCGGAGACCGGATAGTGACAAAATCATGGTGGGTGGTTACACCACTATTGGTTTGGTCGCCGTGATGGTTACCATGCCCAAGGAGTTGCTGTAGCTGTGTCCAATAAGCTGACACCAATGATAATTAAGGTAACTGGTCAACGAGCGTAATATGAGACTAAGAATTTGTCACTCCTTGGGTGTCGTTTCCCTGGTCTCTATTTGCTCTGGCTGAGATGAGTGATCTCACCGTGAAGGATGCATTGTGTGCTGCGCTGGAGTCTGTGGTTGATCATTGCCCCAGGTGAGATACTCTTCTAGTCTTCCGGGATTTCAGTGCATCGACTGGAACTGATAGGGATGGTTATGAGACATGTGTTGGTCACCATAGGTCTGGAACTGTGAACCAGAATAGACACCGAGTTCCTTGACTTTGCAAGAAGTCATGGATTTAGGGTGGCTGGTTCATGGTTTCAGTGCTCACAGGTTCATTGCTGGACTTGGTATTCCAACGCTGGTAGTTTGGCAAAGGAGATTGACCATGTCCTCGTTGATGGTCGCTAGAGGATGATCTGGAACTTTAGGGTCTAACCGGAGTGCTTAGTTCCTCAATACCAACCACAGGCTGTGAGCAACTCTGAAATTGCATCTTAAATCCGGGAGAATGGTACCATCCCAGCCTCGGCTGGATGTTGGCAAGCTCAAGGAAGAGAGGGTAGCTGAGGAGTTTGCGAACAGGCTGAGTTGGGATTTGGGGGTTGGTGCTTTGTGGAATCCTGAAGAGTTGTGGAGTGCCTTCAAAACCACCATCCTTGATGTTGCCGGTGAATGTCTTCGAACTCACTGTCGGGCGAAGAATAATTTTCTCGGAAGGGACACTGGGTACCATTCACCAGAGTCACAGGGCCAGGCTGAATGGCAGAGTTGAGCTGGTCAGGGAGCTGAGGTGTAAATCTCTACTTGTGCTAAGGGTGGACAATTTGGTCTATGGGTGAGGAATCTGTGAGGGTGGAGAGCATCACCTGTGGTCAAGTGATTCTTGTCCTGGTTTACAGAGGAATATTTTGCATTGTGTTCCTCAAAGCCCATCCCTCAGTGGACTGCAGTTAGAGCGGAGTGTGTTAGGCTCTTAATAGAGGAGTCCGAAGTGAAGGCTCACTGGGCCGTTTACTTTGAGCGGCTGTACCAGGCTGATCCACAAGCTGTCGAGTTGGATGTCAGGAGTGTTACTGTCTCTATTGCCGACTCTCCAATCAAATGTGATCCACCTTCATTTGTGGAAACGCACACTGTGGTGAACCGGTTGAAATGGGGCAAAGCTCCTGGGATCTGTGGCATCCATGCTGAACTTCTTAAGGCTGGTGTAAATGCTGTACTCATGTCATTGCGTGCAGGTCTGTGCTCTGCCTGGATTGCAGGCATCATGCCAACTGACTGGAAGAGGGGGGTGTTTGTTTGCTCTCTCTGGAAAGTTAAGGGTGATCGCCAGGACTGCAACAACTACAGAGGGGTGACGGTGCTCTCATTACCGGGCAAGGTCTTCACTCGGATATCTCTTCGTAGGATTCGCCACCATCTGCTTGAGCACCAGTGTCCAGAGCAGTCAGGCTTTACACCAAAGAGGTCAGCGATTGACCGTATTCTTGCACTTTGGGTCCTCACCGAACGCAGATGAGAGTTTTGGCAGGAGCTGCTTGTGGCAGATGTTGATCTTTGCAAAGCATTTGATTCACTGAATTGGGTTGCCTTCTGGAGGATTCTTGGTCTTCGTGGGGTGCCACCAAAACTGATAAATCTGATGTCTGAACTTTTCTCTGGTACTGAGAGTACTGCGAGATGTGGTGGTCCCATCTCTGACTTATTTCCAGTTGTCATTAATTTGTTGGGGGTGTGTACTGGCCCTCACACTTTTCAGTGCTTGTATGGACTGGATTCTGGGGAGGGTATCAGAGAGATCAAGCTGTGGTGCATCATTTGGGAATGTCAAGATCTCTGACCTTGATTTCGCTGATGATGCAGTCATCTTTTTGGAGACTCTAGATATCCTTTTGGGGGCCCTGGAGGTGCTGAATGAGGAGTCGGAGCAACTGGGACGGGTTTCCTGGATCAAAACTAAGATCCCGGATTTCAATGACATCTTGGATGCTGCATATCCTGTCTGTACCTGTTTGTGGTGAGGATGTTGAGGTCACGGAGAGATTCACTTACCTTGGCAGTGATATTCATGTCTCTGCTGGCTGTTAGCAGGAGGTAAATAGATGTCTTGGTCAGGCCTGGATAGTCATGGATTCACTGGATCATGGGGTGTGGCACTGCCGGTACTGTGCAGGAGAAGGAAAGTTGAGCCTTCAGGTCCTCGGTGCCTCCAGTCTTGCTCTACGGATGTGACTTGGACTGTGACCAGTGATGTGAGGTGGCGACTTGATTCCTTTGGTACCAGGTCTCTTTGGAGAATCCTTGGCTATCGCTGGTCGGACTTTGTGTCCAACGTGTGGTTGCTGAGAGAGACTCAATTGAGATTTGTTATCTGCATAGTCCATGAGCGTCAGCTGCAGCTGTATCGACATGTGGCTCATTTTCCTGACGCTGATCCTGCTCACCAAATTCTCTCAGCGAGGGAGTCTCGTGAGTGGAGGAGGCCAATGGGCTGACCACGTGCCTCATGGTTGCAACAGGTTGATCAACAACTCAAGGACATGGGGCTGGGCCAGGCATCTGCCTGGGGATGGCCAGACGAGGCCCCTGGAGTACTGGTGGATTCCTGCTTTCCTCACAGAAAGCTGTAGAATAGCGGAATCGTGCTGTATGCTTGAAATTGATTGCTGGTGGAGGAATCTTCAGACATTTGCCTGGATTTGTCCTTCCAATGTCCATTTGCTCACCTTTAGATGTCACATTTGCGTGATACGCTTATCCGGGAAATGTCTGCTCTGAATCTCTGCTGATGGTCAATTTTAAAGACGTCTTTATGGAATTTTTCCCAAAAGGATAGAAATTACAATATGTTTACCTTCCTGAACAAGTGCTTGGATGTGGTTGCTTCACCTTAACATTAGGAAATTGCAAGATTGCCCTTGTGTTCAACACTATTTTTTAACATGGTGACTCCTGGTTTGATGATGTTGTCCATATCCTCAAATCCATTGGTGGTTTTCTCATTCGTGGCTGTTTTGTGAAGAACCATGTTCACATCATCGTGTTCCCTCGGTGAGTGGTTCTGTTGACATAGTCTGATAGGCAGACACGGATCAGCGAGTTATTTCGCCCAGTAAGGGTCAATCCTGCAAACCTCGTCTGAGTTGACGATGTGACATTATTTATTAAACAAGCTTGACTACTTCTGACATCTGGTGTCGACTTCCATCTCGTCTAACATGCTTGTGTTTGTTTTGCGACGACCTGTAGATGAAGTTCTAGCTGAGACGCACGATGCGTCTGAGGGCATCACTTCATCTATTAACCTATTTCATAATTTTTTTTTATTTATTTTGCTGGATTGGTGGCCAAGATACGATGCACATAGTCACGGAGAATTTTTTCCTGCTTTTTCTTCCACAACGTCTGCTGGGTTTAGTGACTGGTGATTTAATTCCATCACATGACCTGATGATTCATATAACATTATAACATCAGAACTGCAATGAAAAAGTCCAACTCATGGAGATGTGAAGTTGTCATTACACCGCTCTTATGATCATTGCTCCTGTATTTGCCAACATGTCTTTCATATAGACCTGCAATTGTCGAGCAAACTATGAAATATGGGGGGATTTGGAGGGAACCAAATCTGCTTTGTTGTGATTAGTGGTGATTGATACCTGCTTATTGTGTTATTTGTTTGCCGAATATTCTACAAAGTCTCATTTTCTTCTCTGTACTGTTCTTCTCTACGATCCTTTTCCAAAGACGATTTCTAATTCTAAATTCAATCTGACAACCCGTGAACCCGTTGGGTTCCTGTTGTGACAGCGGTTGATAAAAAAAATAATTTCAAAACAAAACTAGAGGGGGAGCACTCGGTAGAGTGCAAAACCTCCGCCGCCATACTGCTAGGTCACTCAAGTGAACTGATATCCTATTCATTCAATTTGACTCAACAGTGCTCACAGAGGTAGTTTGCAACTTTCCCTTTTACTTTTAACTTTTACATACTCAATTCATTTGTCATAACTAGATTCCTTGAGACAGAAATTTATTTTGCGTGAGTATATCCACCTGAAGTTCCAAAATCAGCCGCAATTATAATTTTGGCATGTTTTTTTTTGTTGGAAATCACTTATACATGTAGAAATGCAAAAAAAAAAAATCGAAATTTTGTTGAAAAAAAAGTTGCAATTTTTTTTTCTCTAACAATTTTTTTTTTTTGGGGGGGGGGGGGTTGGAAATCACTTAAAACATGTAGAAATGCAAAAAAAAAAAAATTCAAATATTTTTCAAAATGGCCGCATAGCGCCATATTGGATTTTGGACCAAGTCCAAAATCTAATGGCATGATCCTTGGACCATACCTAATCCCCCACCAAGTTTCGTCGAAATCTGTTGAGTTTTTCCGTAATACTGTTCACAAACAAACAAAATAAACCAATGTCACCCGTAGGGTGATCCGTATCTTGCCAAAAGGTGACACGTGTGACTTCTTTAAGGTCACACTGAGGTGAACAGAGCTGCTATCCACCAGGAGCGACTCCTTGAGGAATATCTGCCTACGAGAGATTCCGATGAGAATCGTTCTACAGAGTAACCATGAAAAATATGCATTTGCCTCATAACGTCACCAAATCACGTCATAATGTCTCAAGCTTGATATATCTAGAAAGCACTCATCGAGGTGTTCAATTTGAGGTACTACACGATATGGTTCCTAAAACTTGAAAATTTGACCTTGGGGTCAAATATGTTTGACCTTAGGCGTTAACCATGAAGGTCAAGGCCAATGCCACCAAAAATTAATCAGCTGAATGCCAGACCATGAACTATATTCCCATGAAGTTTGAAGACGATCCGATCAAAATTACTCAAAAAATAAGGTTTCGTCGACTCCCCTGATTTGCGACAAAGTGACCTTGACCTTTGACCTTGACCTTCAAAATTTTATCGCTGAAAGGACCTCCATAGGCCTCTGATATGCGAAGTTACAAAAATTTCCAATGATAACTGTGCTCTGCAGAGTGATTTATACGTGATACAGATAAAAAAAAAAACAAAACAACAACAAAAAAAACACATGAAGGTCAAGGCCAATCGCCACCAAAAATTAATCAGCTGAGCGCCAGACCATGAACTATATTCCCATGAATTTGAAGACGATCCGATCAAAATTACTCAAAAAAATAAGGGTTTTGTCGATTCCCTGATTTGCGACAGTGACCTGACCTTGACCTTGACCTTCAAAATTTTATGGCCTGAAAGGGACCTCCATAGGCCTCTGATATGCGAAGTTACAAAAAATTTCCAATGAAAACTGTGGTCTGCAGAATTTTTTTTTCGTGATTACAGACAAAAAAAATAAAAAAATAAAAAAAAAAAAACATACAGACTGACTAACATATCTTGCAAAAACTTCGTTTTGGCAAGATAACAAAACAGAGGGGTGAAAACAGTAACCTCCGATCTTCGATGGCGGAGGTTAACAAAAACAAGATAGCTCCAGCGAACTATACAGCGGAAGTTGTTTGCATTGATCAAATAATCCCGAAGAGTGCATGAGCCCCTTAATTTGGATGTTGATGCACTTGACTGAAGAGGCACATTCACTGTTGTTTGATTATTGAGGAAAGGTATGAGAAAAGTGTTCCAGGTGATGGAAAGACTGAACAAATATGAATATACCAGAACAGCACTCAGTGAAGTGCATGCTCACAAACACAGGCAGACAAACAAATTGGTGAATACACAACTTCCACCATCGGTGGCGGAGGTAATAATTTTTATATCTCTTCCTTTGACAATAATTCACGTGAATTTTTGAAGTCACTCAGAGGGTAGAGGATTAGACGAGCAGAGGGTTATACCATCGGGGGGTGGTGTGTTAGACGAGCAGGGGTTGGAAGGTTAGACGAGCAGGGGTTGGAGGGTTAGCCGAGTAGGGGTTGGAGGGTTAGACGAGCAGGGGTTGGAGGGTTAGACGAGCAGGGGTTGGAGGGTTTTACGAGCTGTGCCAAGGTGGAAGGATCATCTTTTTGAGTTTCCCTGCTATCTATTATGGTGAAGTACTGGATATTTTTGGGAAGTTTCGACCACAAGCAAAACTCATGGTTTTAATGTTATATGCTGACAATGCTTTTGTATTCCATTCATTAAGTTTGTGTTTGCCAGTTTCGTTTTGTGTGTTGCCTTCGAAATTCCTCGTTGCAGAGTGGTTTTGTTATCCATAGTTTGCATGCCTGTAAAGTAGGTCAATTGCAGTTTTTCTGGCCATGCCATGTGTAAATCTCCTCAAACGGACATAGCATTTGTCCAGCTGGCTGGCCAGCCTTCCTTTTGCTTCAAGTCCTGGTATAGCTTCCTGTTGTGAGCATATCCAAAGGGAATATGTGCTGAAAATCATTGTGCCTGGTTACATATTTACCCCCTCTTCCATTTCAACCCCCCCCCCCCCTCATCCCAACAGCTCACGATCAATCTCAACCATATCAAATAGCAAGTTCTGTCAAATTGTATCTCACATTGCACACTTAAAATTCCAACGTACGCAACAAGGATCTATTCTGAATTGCAGATAAACCCCCTCTGTTTTCCATCGCCTCGTTATACCTTGTTATTCCTCGAGTAAACCAGGTGAACAACTGTGTCTCTGACTCGACTTTACCCTACCATACTTCTTGAACACTACAATCAAATCATGGACACAGTCATCAGTGATATATCAGCACGTTTATAAAGTGCGTGTGTACGTGGTTTTTGTGTTTTTTATTTTAAATTATTTTAAATTATTCCTCCTTGTGGTGAAAGGATCATGATCTGTACAAAAGCTTCAAACATTTGGGCAGGTGCTCTCTACTGTCTAACAAAGCTTCAAGCCCCATGGAACAGCTCACAAAAGACAAACTGGTGAAGTCATTTTGTATGTTTCCATGGTGACACCTTGCACAAGTGCACTATAAATGCTTATTGCGTTGCTTTCAGATTGCTGGCACCTTCGTTTGTTCGTTCGTAATGCTAGCTCTGTGAATGTGCACAACGCTTCCCCCCCCCCCCTCCCCGTGGTTCTGTTTAAGGGATGCAGAAGAAAAATCTTGGCACCAGATGGTTAACATTGGTGCTGCTGCTACAAATTGGTGGGCCTTCAGATTAATTGGCTCACCATCACCTGCTTGCTTGTCAGACGCCACCCTTTAACTTCAAAATGGGTGAAAATTTGAAAACTCTGCTTTGGGGTTGGCTTGCTGCTGCTCCATCTGAGCCTCTGGTTCACGATTCATCGAACCCGGGTCAAATCCCATATACAATGCGTGTGTTATCTCTGTCCATCTCTTCCCCCCCCCCCCCCGTGTTCACGCCTTTGGGTTTGCCCCACGACAAGGATTACACTGCGTGGTTTGCCATTGCCTTCCCACCAGTGGATAGCCATGCAGTTAATGTAAAAGTACACTAATGAGTACCAATGTGTTTGTCCTGCACGTGATTTACCTGCAAGTTCCTTCATGTGTATTGGATCACTTTTTTGTTTGATACTGGCCGTACCTGCTGTCGCTTCGTTGACTTTCAATCAAAAGACCCAAGCATATTTCATGTCTGTCTATCTGTTAGCCTCACTGACGATGTAAAATGAAGTGAAACACACGATAAAAGGGTCTTTTATAACACGGTGTTGTCATCGTGGCTGTGGTTGTTTGTGTGCTCCTTCCATTGCCGTCCCGCTTTATTACCCCACACATGAAGCGAAGAGCGAGGTTAAGCGATTGCTCGTCTGACTGTCCGTCCTTCTGTCCACAAATGTCAGTTTATGATCGAGGACCAACCTCATTTATATTGAATGTGATGTTTTCAACATCAATCGGAAAACAAATGTGGCATTTTACAAATTTGTCCTTTGTCTCTAAATTTGTCCTGATTGCACAAGCACAGAGAGTGGTGAGATATTTTTTTTAGCCTGTCTGCCTGGCAGACAGAAAAATCATTCCCAGCAGAACATTTACTGTTTTTCATGACATCGTGGAGGACATAAACAACAGTACAGGCACGAATAACGAATGTAACGTGTTTCGGTGGTGTCATGGACTTCTGGAATTTTTTTTTTTAATCCGACCCTTACAATCTTCATTTTCTTTAAATTTACTTTATATACTTGAACACTGTAGGACACACATTGACTTCACACTTCCAAAAACCTACAGTTTTGCAGTACTTTGACATGTTAAATAAGTTTGTGTGTAAGACTGCACCACGGTGGTAAACGTCTGGATTTTTTTTAATTTTTGTTTTTTTGTACAACCTTTAAAATCATTATTTTATTTAAATTGAATTATACTTTAACACTATTTGGGGTAAGGTGTTCTGCCAACTCTTGAGTTATAAAGGGTTTCTGCTGTCATACCGTTGGAAGCGCTGCATTAAAAGTCCAAATCCTGATTTTTTTTTTCCAACCGTTAAATTGTCACGAATCCTTATTTTAAGTAAATCGATTGTTGGTTTTCCAACCAAGTGAATCGAT
>CM068966.1:59737169-59752658 GCA_035128595.1 Eptatretus atami
TATTCCATTGCGTTGGCGTTTCTGGTGTTTGTTGTGAATGCAGAATGTCTGTTTCCCACCAACGCCACGACGCGTCCTCTCTGCATTTTTCACGCTGATAGCTGGGTATGTGTCGGTGACAAGTCCATCCGATTGCATTTCAGCTTCTTCATCAGCTGGATGAGTCGAGCCAGTACAGCATCGGCGGAGTTCGCCGAAACTCGAAACTGCATGTCACATGCTATGCAGAAGGCCCATACCATCGATGATTAGGGCACCATCATCAGGCACTGTTGAGACTAAGTAGTCGTTGGAGCTTTCAATTGCATTAAGTAAGGCGGACTTCGTTGTCTTTCCAAGGAGCATCAGCTGTCGCAAGTGGCAGCGAGACAGGAGACAGTGAATAGCACAGAATCTCACGCAGATTGATGCTCCTGTTCTGTGCAATAATAAGCAGTCTAGAAAATAACTGCTTGTCATTGCGTAACATGATCTCCTTACCTGACTTTGTTTTTTGCCTTCGATTTCCCCAGATCTGAAAATGTTTTCAGCTTCAATGCCTTGAGGGTGCAAAGAAATCTACTGATGGATTTATCAGACAGTTGTCAACGAATTCGTACATGCTCCTCTCCCCAATCTCATTGGCCGACATCAGGTCGGTTGGAGCCTCACTGCTGGTCACAACACCTGAACTGATGCTTGTCAGTCTGTAGGGTGGGGAATCAAAGGCGGTTATGCATAGACTTGATGACTGACACGATGTTTGCGACGGACTTTTCGTCGGCGATAATTCTGCTATGGCGAGTTCCTTCCTGACCTGACGGTCTCGAGAAGTATCAGTCATAGCTTCGCATTGGCGGACAATGGCCGCCCGTTCATTTTGGCTCAGTATCCATCTTTGGACAGCCCATGATTCAAGATAATTCCTGTCAACCCCCCTGGTGGTTTTTGAATCTCTGTTCAGAGTTGCTCGATTGCCTGGTCACAAGCAATTGACGAGAACCTGTGGCCTTCCGCTGAACGGTCCATTGACCACGTGAGGTCATGGATTCGTGAACCTCGGGATGAGTTGGGGGGAGAGTGACCATCTCCAGCCAATAAGCGGGCAGGTATCGAGCATCATTAAATCGATCGTGTATGAGAAAAACCAAGGACATGTGCCGTATAGCAGACACATGAAGATTCCAGTCGGACTCACGAGTTCCCTGATGAATAATAACAGTAGCTGGACCATCTCGATGTACGACGACCAAAATGCAAACGTTGGGTATCTCTTCACCTTGCTGCTGCACAAACGAATCGTAGCAGATAAGAATGTGGTGAACGCAACGCCAGACGACAGGCGCAGAAATTCCTCACTGGGAGAGACATCAGCAAGGTCGCCACGATTGCAAGAGCGCGTTGCTCTTTGTCCTCCGCACAAGGATTCGAGGAAAGCCTCGAAACGTATTCTCTGGAGCCCTTCAGCTAAGAGTTTTGTGGATCTCATGCTTCATTATAGTGATGACCGCTCACTACGCCGTTGATGGACCCTCAGCTACAACTTCTGATTCGATCAGTATGCTTTTCATTCCAGCATCTGCAAATGTTTTCCAATAATGGCTAGAAAGGCCATTGCTGTGTGGAATTCTCCAAGCGGACTATAAACCGATTGGTCCACGGCTTCGTCTTTCACCTGATCTGCTGGACCTTTGAATAAATGGCCTGGTCAAAAACGAGGATCATTTGCGGTAAATTCAGTTGATTGGACATTTCTCGACTCTTATTCAGGATTTCATTTACGCTCGACATTTCGGTAGGCGAGGATTCTATGACAGGTAGGTAATGGATGGCTGACTTTTCCAACATTTTGTTCTTATGAAGCTCAAGATGGAAGGCCATCCTTCCAGGAATTGTGGAAAGCGTGTCAGCTACTACCTTAGTCATACCGTATGCCGCTTCGATGACAGCGGCTGCCTTCAGAGTTCTTTTGTAGCAGTCGTCAAAATTAGTGCACCCGCTTCCTGAGGAATATGGAGGGGCCCTGTTTTTTCTGAAGATGATAATCGTCAATTTGACCGATGGAAGGCTTCAGCGACCGTAAGCCTTTTCTTCAACGATTTCCTCCTTGAATGACTGGTGCCTCACTAACGCACGTTTGTACCATTTATACCATTGGTATTATGGGTAGTTACCTCGCCCGGAAAATGTCTCTTCCCCGAAATCAATGTTGTCCCATACAAGAATAGTGGCACGCTCTTTGCAAACCATGAGAACAGTCATGTTCATTTACCAGTCGAAGTTCTGCCAGACTAGTTTCTAACCAATGATTGTATCAACTGAAGCACTATGCCCGAGCTTATTGATGATAGACAGTAATCAAGATGAACCAGTCAAATGACAATGGTCATGCTAGTGCGAGGATTTGGGTGTCTGTGTCCGGCCTTAGAAGCCAGGTAAATGATATCCTGGCAGATTGATGTCAATTTGACCTCAGCAGTATTGTCTACCTTACAAATTCGTGGCGATGGGATCATCGGACACACCAACAATCCATGCAAGAAGTATACAGTTCGATTGGAATAATACCTTTCCAGAGGAAGCGTCAGATCGTCGGCAGTAGGAGACCATGGGACAGTCCATCACAGTTGTTGGTTGTCGAATTGCATTCTTGATGATGAGCGCCGCTTGATAGAGTCCTCAGTTCGTCTACTTCGGGTAAATGACTTGACGTTTCTCGAGGGTTTCATCTACCAACGTGGAGTCTGCTTCGGAGGATGAATCGTCTGATGCCCTGCGGATTCATCCATGAGGCGATCCAAAACCATACCGGTCGAGAGAACGTCCACAAATACAGCTGACTTTGTTCCGCTTATTTGGCTGGTGGAATACAAGCTGTGGGTAGTCTGCTGTAGCTTGAGCTTGACTTGTCCGACCTGTAGAAAAACACCGAATACATTGACATGAAAGGGACATCATTTAGACCTACTTCTAAGCAAGGATCGGGACATTATTGTTTTCAACGTGACGCCAAAGGACACCACCTGTTGATCCAACAAACAAAATACACAGGGAGGCAAATCAAATCATGATCCATTACCTGAAGTCTGTGATACCAACTCACTCTGCTTCAACGCATTTTATGAAAGGTGACAAGTTCGTCATCCGAACACTTCATGATTCTTGATTACTTGTTCTTCTACGACCGAACTGCAAAATGCTGCATAGGCTTTTGCATGCAGACCACTGAAATTAGAAAGCAAACGTAAATGCAGGCAATTGTTAAAGTCACTGCTGAGAGGACATGAACATGGCTGACTCAGCCATCTGGCAGATGATGCTGGTATCATTACTTGGCTGGCACATGTGCTGGAGTGTTGAACACATTTCATCCAGCAGGAAATTAGCCAGAAAAACACATCGTTGCATAAATTTCAATTCATGTTTTGGTACAAAAAAGTGATTTCACACTTCAGCAGTGGTTTCAAAACTTACCTCTCAGCTGTACTGCTTTGAACTTTCATTGGGGTTTTCCACAAAATTTTACAGTAATCTTTGTAACACACTTTACGAATTTGGGAATTCATTGCACACAACATTAAGGTTCCTTTAGTCAGCTATGTCGATAAGTGCTTGTTCCCTAGATAGCCTACCTTTCATGTTTAAATGTTCAGAAATCGATTAGATGCGCTGCGATCGATTTAAATAGTTAGGGAACGAACAATGGAGACATCCCTCCCCTCTTCTGCGAAGAGCAAGAAGAACCCTGCCGTCCCGTGACTCATGATGTCAACAACTCCCTCCCACCGTGGCTGAGCGGGGGATGGAGCACGAGGGCATGAGTCATGAGTCACGCCGGGAGCGGGGGGGAGGCGGAAGAGGATAAGGAAGAGATCTTTCTTTTGTTCGTGGGCAGAGTTGGAGAGGGCAGAGTTGGAAGGGCGGAGTTGGAGAGAGGGAGTTGAGGGAGTCGTTCAGCAAGACCGTCGGGTCCTGCTTGGCTTGCGTTAGGGTTTAGGCCTGCGGAAGCTTTTGCTTCGCTGACTCGTGAGCTTCGGCTGAGGCCTGGCTCGGGAGGAGGCTTTTTGGAGGCTCTTTGCTTTGACGGTTCCGTGAGCTTCGGCTTCTGCTTGGCTCGGAAGAGCTTTTGCTTCAAGCTGCCCTGTTTGGAAGGAAGTTAAGCCGGTCGCTCGGCTCGAGCTGCGAGTGGTGGCTTCTTCTTCTTGGTTCGTGGAGCTCTTTGTTCTCCATTTTGGTTCCCGGCTTGGTGCGACTCATCGACCTCTTCGTGGAGGTGGTTCCTGGAAGCGACGCATCGACGGGAAGGATCGGCGCCTCGTCTCACCAGCACTGTTGAGAAGCGCGGGAGGTGGTTCCTCGGGGAAGCGACGCATCGACGGGAAGGTTCGGCGCCTCGTCTCGCCAGCACGTGTTGAGAAGCGTGGGAGGATTCGCGGGAGCTCGGGAAGATCGTGGCTCGGCATTGGATCCAGCTCGCTCTCGCTGGAACCCAGGTCCGAACAACTTGAAGACCACACGAGGTGGAGAGGTTCGAGATAGGTTCTGAGTTTCAGCTCACCTGTCTCCGAGCTGGAGCCGTTATTAAGGCCTCTGCCACCATTTCTTGGGTGTGTGTGTGTGCGTACGTGTGTCCGAGGGCCCGTCTAATAAGTAGGAACTGCTGTTAAGTGCAAGTGACTGCATAATAAGTAGACGATTGTAGTTCTTTTGTCGTGCTTTTGTTGCTTGTATAATTGCATACGTGTTTTGCCTTGTTTAATTGCACTTGCTTTTATGTACGTGCTTTATTTATAATAAATGTCCTTGTGTGAATGTAAACCTGTTCGTTGCGTCCATTCCCTCATTGAACGGCCCATCTTGCACTCGGAATATAGTTGGTTTTAAATAGCCGGTAAAGTGATCGGGGTCCAAAGGGACTGCGCGATAATACCCCGCTCGGTTATCCAAAAGGAAGCGAGCTGCTTAAGCGGCTCGTTTCCAAGCGGTCCTTGAGGTACAATCTCTCGGTAACCTACCTGCGCGAATAATTAGGTAAATCGAAGATTGGCGATCGGACCCTGTAGCGCGGGTAGACTGCGGACAAGGTTGTGGGGGATTAAAACCCACCCGTGACTGGTTTCTGGCGTTGTTCCAGAAAGTCACGACTGGATTGTCGTTCGGTGGGCGAAGCGACCGCTATTGGTTAGAAGGGTCGTTCGCACGCCGGCGGGCGGAAATCTACAACAATACTTTGTGGTATCTCACTTCCAGGGCAACGCAGTCTTCCCCCTGATGTGAAATAGGATGCCTTCGTCATATTTGAGAGTAGCGGCTTCCAGCAATTTCCCTGAAAACATAGATCAAATGAGTATCAGTCTGTATTTTCCCTGATCATTCATTTCGGAATTCCAGTTTCTATCAATTTCTTTAGAATATGTACTACACTGCTGTTAAAGTTTCAGCTTGCATCAAGCTATCCTTTGTTTGTTTATGAGAGACTCTATGTACCGGTCTGCCTTCTTACAAATAATGCACACTGCTGGTAGGACATGTTTGGATGTATGCAGGTCAGAACTGACCTCATTTTTTTCCTGGACTAGGCCTGTGGACAGCAGACTGATGTTGCTGGCCTGTGTGTGACTGAACATGAACACTGAAGCGATACCTCACTATCCAAACTCTGCTGCAGCTGCCTCTTCAGACATTTTTGGAACTTAGTTATATTCAGTCTCTTGTTGATGAAGCGTTGATAACATGTAGGGTGAAATCCTGCCTCTGCAGGAATGTTGGTGAACTCGAAGTCGACCAGATGCTGGTGTCTGCTGGCAAGATTGTGACACCCACTGTCCAATTGCAGCCACGTCTGCAGGCATTCACGATATTCACTCCATCTAAGAGGCGTAAACGGCGAAGTTATGTCATTCACGACGTGTTCAAAGTGCATGAAGCACTTTAAACGCGATTTTCCCGAGGCCATGACTAAACATTCAGCGCGACATGGGTGCCACCATTTTGTATATCATGTGACCCAAGCAAGTGTTCTGATTGGCCTAGATTCTAAATTAGTGCCTTCAATGCAAGACAAAATAGTGCGACATAAACGCGTGGAAAACTTTCAAACTGGCAGGATCTGTTAGTTAAACTTTTTGTATGTGCTACAACTCGCCACGTACTCAGATTACCAGTGCTTATTTTTTCAGTCTCTCTGACCTCGGAATGGGATTGAACGATACACGGTGTCAGCTTGAGGCCTACTACTCTTCACAAAATGACCTGTGGGATCTTTGACATCCACTGGTGGTCAGCTACCCAAACAGACGGGACACCGTGCTTAATGTGCATCCTCATGACGGCGTACACATTGACGAATCACCTTGTCTGCGTCATGCTAATCATTGTGTTTGTAGTTGAACTCTGACTAGAAATCTCAAGCAGAGTGGGAGGGCTGTAGCTTGCTGTGTACAAGTGACCACCTGTACAGGTATACACGTGCTGAAATCGTGTTTCTTGCAGTTCCACACAATGTGTAATGGTGTTGACCATGTAAATGCTTTGGCATAAAAGGTAGAGCATTCATGTGCAACTTTGTTTTGTCCTTTTTATAGGAAGTGCATAACAGATGTTCATTTGATAATTGAACATGAGCTGCTCATGTGTGGGTTGACTAAATTGTTTTTAGTACCTGGCATGTAAATCTCTGCATTCTGATTGAACTCGCTTACCTTATTCCATTCTATGGTGACAATTGTATAATTTGATTTCAGTGTGTGTGTAATTGTATTGTTGGGTCGATCCTTGGAGCATGAACTCCTACCAACAACTCGAAAGGTACTCGGTAGAGAAGAGGAGAGCGCATGCCTCCGCCATGCAATGCCTGATCCAGTAGAACATAGTGGCGGCAAGAATTTTTTGCAATATGCTGTGTATCGGTTTTGGGCCCGATCTCTCAATGGCGAAGAATCACTTTAAAAATTAAAAATTTCTCATAGATCCGGATCTTCACCAAAATCGAATCAGTTCATCCTTGTCACACACCCAACCTGCCCACCAAATTACACCCGAATCTGTCCACAATTTTTTGAGATATCCTGCACACAAACAAACAGACAGACAGGGCTGAAAAGATAACCTCCCTCCACCTTCAGTGGTGGAGGTAATAACGTTGTGGTCCTTTCTGAGCTCAAGTTGTTGTGGGTCACAGTTCAAGGTCATGACTGGTGAGGTTTGTGACTCCGTCGGAGGTTTGTGAATGGCCCGTAATGGGGATTGTTTTCTTTTTTCCTTGTTTTGGGGTATTGGTGGCCACTGCTTTTGCTTGGCCTTGAATTTTATTATTTTATTTTATTTTTATTCTATCATGATTATTATTACCGTGTATTATTAGTATTAAGATTATTTATTTATTTATTCATTTAAACCTATCGATGCTGCCATGAGTGGGCGCTGCTGCTCTGGTTGCTGGAGTTGCTCGTTTGAAGCTTGATGTTGCGGACCTAGAGGAATCGTCTCATGCTGCGGCAGCCATTGTGTTTGGAGCTGTGGGGTGTGAGGGAAGAATTGACGGCTTGATGAGGATAGGAAAAACGAAGCTGAAGGACAAATGGCAGATGCAGAGAGGGTGAGAAATGTAGATCATCCTGTTGTTTCGGAGCGGGGGAGGCGGTGGGTATGTTTGTAATTTAGGATTGATTGGGGGTGTAAAGAATGGAGGTACTGCAGAAGAGTAATGATGGAGTGTGGGTTGTATGGGTGGGAAGTGTAAGTTGTATAAAATGGGTGTTGTAGCAGTTTGTTATGGAGAGTAAGGGGTGCATGGAGACTGTTAAATCAGATCTGTGTGGAGGAAATGGGGGAAGGGGGGATTTATGCTTTGTAAGAATCGTGTTTTTCTGAAGGTGCTGATTCTGGATGAGGTGTGTAGAGGTGTAAGGTCGAGCACCGAGTTTGATGGAACAGCTGTGTGGATGCTCTCCTTGGTACTGAATTTCATATTGGCATTATCTTACAGCGGCGGTGTGGTGTGTTTGGCTGTCTTGGATAGGCAGTGTAAGTGGATAATTTGAGGAGCAGATGATGTCTCGATTAATAAACTGTTATTTAGGAATTGAAAGAATTGTTACAGTTCAAGACAGAGGGAAGGCGGTGAGACGAGAATTATGGAGGCTGTTGTGGAATCGTGGGTGATGTCAAATGGTAGGTATTTGGGGGAGGAAGTGAGTACAGTATAATGGGAATGGGAGTGGTTAGGGATGACAGTGAAGCAGCGGGTTGCTGAGGAGGAAGGATTGGTGAAGTAGAAGTGAAGATCCTCTTGGGTTCTGAGGGTAAGGTAAGATTGTTACTTTTTGCCTGCTTACCTGTGGACACAGTCACCTGTTTAAGTTTTTTTTTGTACGATGCTTCCAGTGCACTATACTCACATGGTGTGTGGACTAAGCTTGGTGTTTACATTAAGGTTTATGGTGTTGGGAGTAGGAGTGGGGTGAGTGAAGAATCCTGCTCGCTACATCTGAATGTTTTTGTTCAGTATCTAACGATGCATGAGGGTGAAATAGTCAGATTGAACTTGTGCGGTGTTTGTGTGTGTACCCTTTGTAAAGCTTTATTTCACATTCCATATTGTTACCTCTGCCACTGAAGGTGAAGGAGGTTAGGTTTTCAGCCCTGTCTGTCTGTCTGTCTGTCTGTTTGTTTGTTTGTTTGTGTGCAGGATATCTCAAAAAGTTGTTGACGGATTTGGTCAACGGATACGAGATTTATTTAATTTTTTAAGTGATTCTTCACCATTGAGAGATAGGGCTGAAAACAATATATTTATTGGGCCTGACGTGTTCTATTGGACCAGGCATTGCGTGGTGGAGGTATGCGCTCTACCAAGTGCCCTTGTTGTGTTGTTATTGTTTTTAGTATATTTATATGTCGACATTTAAAGTCAGTTTGTGAGAATGGTGTTAACTTTTTCTTCATCTCATTTGTAGTCAATTTATATGACTTGTTGCATCACCAACTCCAAGAGTCGATGCAACAGGCAGATTCTGCACAAGCAAATTGGTGGGTGAGCTCGATGCCTCGCACCTCGGGGCCAAATGGGTTCTGACGGCAATGAGCCGTCTGTTGAAGGAGTGAAATTGTTTGGTTGGAGTGAAGCACAAACTGGCATTCGAGGCACAACGGTATGAAACTGTCCCGCCCCCGTTCGGCCCCCAAGATAGAGGGAGGGAGGGAGGGACAAAGACGAACGAAGAGGGAGAAGAGTGCGGGACGCAAGCGCGTTGCACCCGTTCTGCCTGTATTAGTGTTGCTGCGCATTCCGGGCCAGCATCGCGTGCGACATTCGTCGATCTCAGATGAGGTGAGATTGAAGAAGATCCCAGGCACAGGGAACAAATAGCTTTGTCGGCCATCAGTCGTCACAGTCCAGTGAGCGTCATCACCGCCTCCCGTCTCTGAAGCTCTTTCATGAGATGCCCAGTTGGTGAGGATTGTGTGAATCAATCACTTTGATGGCTGGGACCAGAGACTGGTGGAAAAGGAAGAATTAGCGATTAGAAGTGAAGGGAAGCAAATGTAGTGAAATTCTTTGGATGTTGATATCTGCAAGGTTTTTTTTTGTTCTCAAAATGGAGCTCAAATAGAACCCCAAGAGAGGATTCCTACGTTAACGGCTGTGCACCATGTGAGGAACGTTAATCTCCGGCTTCCGTGTCATCTGCTGCCGATGGTGGTAATTTTTCTTCTTCTCCTCTTCTTTTTGAGGTGGTAATTAGCCTCATGGTGATGCATGTAGTGGCTGACGTCCAAACTGATAAACTGCCAGTTATCGACAAAAGATGAATCGGTGCTTTTCCCACTTCGACCATCAATTTTGGCATTCGTGATTGGGTCCAAGATGCTGTTGTTATCGTGCCAGCACAAACATGTTGTCGTTGAGGCTCGTGTGATAGTTTTGGGTTTGACATTCAGGTCTCGCTAGCAGCCATATCCTTCAAGCACGATTGAAATTTCTTTTTCTCATTTCCTTTGTTTCCGTCTTCCAAGTCTCTCCTGCAAATTAGAGGTGAGCCACGTGCCAGAGCGTTTATGTTGAAAAATTGGGCAACCATTGGAATTGGTACCATTGTGCAGCTGCTTTCACAGAAGTACTTGTCTCTGGCATTTGCACACTTGTGTGTTCGGAAACTTTAAAGGACTTCATATTGCTCGTCTTCCCAAATGTAAATGGTGAAAACTTCTGCTTCCTTGCCTACGTGCTGCTCCGGATGGTTGCTACCTCGTGTGGCTTTTGAAGATTCCCTGGCTTGTTGATTGTCCCAAAACCTAAATTTCATCTCTGCCACAACCTTTGCCACGTTATCCCCATTTTCTCTCGTATTTTATTATTTCTACTTTATCTTACTCCATCCTATGCTATGGCATCATACATGTATCGCCCCGATTACTGCTGTGGGAACCCCGAATGCTGTGATGCTGCAGCCGTGTATTCTGGAGATCTTCGGTATGCACCGGCACCCATCGCCGCTGTTTCACAGCGCCAATCCGGTAGATGCCTCGGTGCCGATCCCAGTTTGCCACCGCCGCCACCACCTAAGACTGGTGGGAGCTATGGATCGTCTACTCTGCCGTCCGCCGTGAACTGGCGAGGCTCTGCTTCGGGCGCAGGAGGTCGCGTTCCTTGTGCCGGAGGCAGTGCACAGCCCAGCAGACAGAGTCCAAACAGTGCTCTTCCATGCGGCCTAACTCCATTGGCGAAGAATTGGTGGGCAGATGGCACTGGAGGCTGGAGAATGTACAGTTCTGAGCAGGTACTTTATCCTTATGGTGCATTTTGCCTTTTGGTAACCTTTGGGTTGGTGTGTGTTAGCTCAGTGCATCAGTGCGTCTCCGGACCTTTGTCCTAATTTTGATTTTGGACAATGTCTTGAAATATACTTAATTTGTCGGGTCATACGGTCATGTTGATGGATAAATAAATATATAAGTTTGTATGCACATGTCCACCAACTTGAAGGTCCATTGATTGAACTTTATCCATAACAAAGTGTAGGTTTATTCAAGTGGGAGATAGTCTTCTGTCAGTGCAAAGCTGACAGACTGCCAATTGGATTGAATAGATAATCCATTGAATAACTTAAATATGTTGGTGAAGGAAGAATTAATTGGTTATGAAACAGTTTGGATCATCTGAATGTGGAGTTTCTAAAAGGTGGAACGACTGGATAGATATTTAAACCCTCGGTTGAAAGGGATGAGAGATTTAGGCCCATTAATGTGCTAACACCAAGGTGTGAGGAATGTTTGTGGTTTGTAAGGAGATGTACCTTGTTTGGACAGACATACACGTGACGAACAAACAACTCTTGGGTGTGTTTCTCCCTCCTCCCTTCCTCATACCCCTTACCCCCCACCCCCCTAGTCATGCTATTAGCTGTAGTGGTTATCAAAACGTAATTGGCTTTTGCACGTGACTTTGAAAATGCCACAGTGGGCCTAGTTTTATTAGGTAAAGGCGACACTAAACGAGAAATGAGTGAGCACCTGCAGACATTCTTCAAACTGCTATGACCTTTGTGAGATGTGTAACGTCATTTGTCCTTCGGTTCCGCAACACGAGTGTGATGTGGAGATTGATCGTCCTTGTGTCTCGGTGTACATTCAAACCGAGCTGCTCTATAACTGGTGCAGGACCGTTTCTTTCTGCGAATGATATCGTTACATTTTCATGCGACATACATTCGGCATGGCACCGTTTGGCAATTGGTGCAAATTCCCGTCCATCGTCGGGTCTGCGCCTCGCCCCATCCGGCCGTCTGGTGGCAGGACTGCCCCTCACCTCGCCCCCCTTCATCGGGAATGACGGATTGTGTTACTGCGGTTCTCATCCACCCTCGGTTGATATTCTGTCGCAGCACTGCTTTCTGCATTGGTGCTTGCGTAGCACTTTTACACCTTTGTCTTCCACACCAAGCCTCACTGTCGGCCTTTGGCCTTGAGTACGGCTCTGCAGCCCCTCGAGCTCTCCACGGCCTCATTGGCAGTGCGGTCTCGTGTGCTGACCTCCGTCGGATTGACCCGCCTCTGGAGGGCACGATGGTTTCACGTGTTTGTACCCGTGATGGGCAAGTCCGAACACATTACTGATGTAATTCACATCCATGCACTGTGATAATTACCACATGATTATTAGACTCGCTATTCAGTTCAGCCACATTGAGGCCAAGTTGTAGTTTTGGATGTAATTTTTAAAAAGCTTTTGACCCTTGTGAAAATGAACCCATCATGAGACGGGACTTTTGGAAATGATGTTCATGGCATTTAGCTATAACGGTGTCCGGAAAGATCCATTGTTTTTATTGTGTGTTAAAGGCCATCAAACTCCTGCTCCTTTCATTTCCAATCACCTGTTAATATCTCTTGTGTCTCACTCACACCAGCTTCCTGTCACTGGAAGATGTGACGATGCTGTGACGTCACATTGCACGCTATTGTGCTGTTCTCCCGAGCTTTTGCTTAGGAAGGCCGAGGATAGTTTTGAAAAATGAACTTCAACAAACCACTGCTTGTGGCTTTGAGTGATGTTGAGTCTCCAAAATCCACATCTTTATAACCTCATGACTTATTATTGTGAAGGTTTTACACTTTCTCCGAGATCGCTTTGTGAGCCCGTGTCATTGTTAATCCACAGATGTCCAGTCGTATCAGGTGGAAGATAATTGCTTTCTTCCTTTTCAACACCTCGTCATTGTTTTCAACACGACAGACATTGCTACAGTTAGAAGGGGCCATGCTTGTGCAGCATGAACCTGCTTGCGCTAAATGTTCAAATGAAGGATGAGATTTTTTTTAACGCGATATGTTGCTCGAAGAAGGCCTCTCTGCTTTCTGCTGTGCTGATTGCCATCTTTCTCACTTGGTTCTGTTTGTCACCGTCTTCGTATATGATTGGGTGGATACAAAGCCATTGTCAGCGTGGATTGGAACGCTTGTGGCATCAAGCGGAAGGAAATTGATTGCAATGCTTCATTCACTTCATCTTTCCAGGTAATGTGTCCGTCACTCTATATTTCGACCAGTTAGTGTGTGTGTGTGTGTGTGTGTGTGTGTGTGTGTGTGTGTGTGTGTGTGTGTGTGTGTGTGTGTGTGTGTGTGTTTGCGTGAGTGACATCATTCTACATGATGGCCCACAGAATGGTGTCTTTTCTTTTCTTGTTTTTACAGGCTGGTAATTATAATCAGTGATTGTTATGAGCTGCCAGGGTGGCATAGAGTTATGCATGCTCACATTTGAGCCGTCTGGTCTGGGTTCAAATCCCAACCCGGCTCAAAACTCGTTCCGGTGTCACCCATGCAGAGTGGGACGTCTGTGCGTGCTGTCCCTCTGATGAGCGTCAAACTGTGTGTCCCGTTTGCCAGCATTTGCTGATGCACGTTAAAGAGTTTTGTGCATGTTTGGACAGAGTGACTTCAGGTCGTGCTGTTGTTGGTCCACGATTCATCAAAAGGACATTTAATTGTGCTATATTTGTAGGAAACAATTGGCTGAGCCAAATGCTTCATACTGCGAGAGTTGCCCTTTATTTTCTCCTCCAAACTTGAAGATTGTGTCATTTCTCTCAATTCTCGAGACCGCACTTACCTGGATGGATGCTTATTGGCTCGTAGTCCAGTTTTAATTCTGAGTTATTTCAATGAAGATATTAATTAGACGAATCTTGCATGAAGGCCACAAACCCTCACTGAGCCGCTGAAGGTGAAACTCGTGTCATTGTGTCAATCTCTGGATGATCAACTGTCGCAGACCAACAAATGGTTTCATCCCTTGGTTGGATGAAGTAACAAAATGGTGCTCCCATTGTCCAACCTCTCCTTAACATAAATCTTCAAAAGTTCACATTTGATGAATACAGTACCACAATATATATATATATATATAATTATATATATATATTATATATTATTATATATGTATATATGTATATATGTTATATGATTGTGATGTATATGTTTCTATATGCATAGTATATGTGTATGTATATATTATGTATACATGGTTATGAAAGCTGTTAGTATGTATATATATATATACTATATATGTATATAGTATGTATTATATGTATGTATATATGTATATATGATAGATATATATACATATATATCATTGTATATATATGTATATGTATATATATATATGTATATATACATGTATATGTATATATATATTGTATACTGTATATGTATTATATGTATGTGTGTGTGTATGTGTGTATATATGTATAATATGTGTATATTATGTATTATGTTATGTATAGATAATATGTATGTAGTATATATATGTGTCTATATATATGTATATATTTTAATGTGTATGTATATATGTTATATGTGTATATATTGTGTATGATATTATGTATATATGTATAGGTATGTATATATGTATAGATGATATATGTATGTATATATATATGTATAATATTTATATATATGTATTTATGTATATACAGGGTGTCCCAAAGAAATATACAACTTTTCATCTGCAAAGAGGATGGTCATAACATATATTTTAAAAAGATATATGGCTGGATAGAAAGCTGAAGGTTGAAGTTTATTGTACCAATTCAAAATTGCCACCAAAATTTAAATTTTGGTATAGAATCGTCGTTTTCTTTTAGACCACATGTTCGACGTAGGCTCCACGTTGTCGATCACTGCCTGCAAACGCGTTGTCATGTTCTCCATCACTTTGGGAAACGTTTCCTGAGGAATGTTCTGGATTTCTCGGTGTATGTTTTCCTTCAGCTGATCAAGAGTCTGAGGCCTAGGGTTTCCATAGATCCTGTCCTTGAGATACCCCCACAAAATATATATATTATATATATATATTATATATAATATATATATATATATATATATTTGGATTTGGATTTGGTCCACCGGATCCAATAATCCGTATCCAAGAAGTGATTCTTCACCATTGCGAGATTGGGCCAAAAACGATATATAGCATTATATTTCAAAAATGTATTGGGCCTGATATGTTCTTGTGGATCAGGCATTACATGCCAGAGGTATGCACTCCACCGAGTGCCCTTGTAGTTTGGTTCTGTTGCGCCCTGATCCATTAAGTGTTTTAACTCTTCCACGAGCTTTGACCTGGTATTTGTTTTATTACTTTGTTTTACCTGTTCATGTACTGCATGCATGGTTTCTTCATTGCAAAGGATGGGTTTGGTTGGTAGGTATGTATTGAAATTGAGTGTTCAGGTTCTGAAAAGATCTGGTGTATCATATTAATCGTCATGGCTTATCATTTGTATCGTACGAGTTTATAGCTTTTCTTCTTCCACTTAAATCAATAATGTCACCTCTTCTTTGAATAACCACATTTTGGGAAGTGTCTGTTTGTGTTTATGCCTGGTGTTGGCTTGATGGTTAGGGTGACCAGCTTTGGATCCTAGGATCCTGAGATCAAATCCCACTCAACTGTTGAATTAATACCAGGTGGGGTTAACTCAGCCGGTCATCCTTCCGAGGTCG
>CM068966.1:59752683-59763508 GCA_035128595.1 Eptatretus atami
CGAGTAGTCAGCAAAATGAGTGCCAGCATGCTGGTATACTGTGTCAGAGTGCAACCTGTCCGACGGATTTGTGCCAATACCAAGGAGACTGCATTAGCGCAGCACCACTTAGACAGAAGCTATGAGTCGCATTCTCCTCCCTCTCCTGTTTTGTGTTTGTGGATTAATGAGTTGAAAACTGGTGGTTTTATTTCTTGGTGGTTGGTGCAGTGAGTTTTAAAAGGTAAAAAAAAAATGATGTCCCTGCATTTAGGTTTGGCGGACGATCCCCAATTCTTTCATTTAAATTGATGTTTAGCACCACCGAGTCAGTGCGTGTATTGAAATCTTTATAAAATCATGAAAGCTATGAATTTTAACCAGGTTCTTTTCCGGGATGGGTTCTTTGCTAGTGTATAGCATTCATGACTGGTTCACGTCACATCATTCAAAGTTTGCACCAAATTACTCAAGGAGCCAAGTCGCATCTTCATACTCAGTATTGTTTGGATTCATCTCTAGCAGTCCTATATTCTGTTCTCTGTTTGTCCGATACTCGTTTTGTTTGTGACGTGTTCACCTGTGTATTGTTCTTCATACTCATTCTATATATTTTGATTCAGCTTTGTGTGCACTTGTTCACAACCATGTGTCCTTCCCCTTCCCTGGATCTCACGCTCACACTTCTACCTCCGATTGGTTGTCCCTTTCCATATTGTTCCCTTACATTCTGCTCCAGCTCATCATGGCTCAATCGCTGTTGTATTGTACAGTATTAAAAAAAAAAAAGTATTTTCAAACATTTTGTTTTGTTGCATTTTGTGGACCCGATGGGATGCAGGACAAGCGGTTATGTTGTATTCTTCTCTGGGGTATATAGTACAGTCGACCTTGCTTCAGCTCGAGCTTTTAGTTCGGCCCATGGTGCAGTTGGCAAAGGATCGGTTGGCTGCGCTGTGCTGCGTCCTGCTGTGTCTCTGCTGCTGCTTGCTGCTGTATTTTGCTTTGTGGCTTATTCGGCTCGCGTGCGGGTCAAGATGACTTTTTGAACTGTGTATTTGCTGAGTTTTTGAAGAATTGATTACTTTTGTTGAAAGAATTTACTTGGAAGTGAAAACACAAATTTAATTATTAAGTGAGCAGGGGGAGCAGAATAAGGAAGGGGAAGTGGTAGGTGGAGGAAGAGGAGAGGTAGAGTACAGTGTGATGTGTGGTCGTGGTAGTGAGTGAGGCTCAGAGTGTAGTAGGAATAAGTGTGGATGGAAGGCCGAAGGGCGGCGTTGGGTGGGGAGGGGAGCGAGTGGATGGAGCAGTGTGTGTCTGCGCACACCATTGTGTTGCTCAGCTAGTGGGTGGATCCAGTACGTCAGTCCTTTCAGCACTGCATTAATGATGACCCAGAATGTTTAAATGATCCAAGATGGTACTAGCTTTGCACATATGGGCAGTTTTCGAAGTGATTCGTTTGTGGTTGATGAATGCGGAGAGGGGGAGGAGAGTCAATGTATGGAGATGTGCGATTAGGAGTTGATGTTCTGTTTGTGCGTGGCTCACGCGCACGGAGCAAAATGATGAGACATTGTGCGAGCGTTGGTAGGAGATGCCTGCTGATTGCACGCGGTAGAATGAAGACTAATGGAATGAATAATAGATCGGATAATCACGTCAGTGTGTTCAGATCAAAGACGGGAGGGACTGATAAGTTAGGCAGCGGTTGGGTGGTACAAGAGATAATGTTGTGTTATTCGTATATGGACACAAACTGCGGAAGGAAATGGTGGTGGAGAACAGCAATTCGAGACGCACTGGAGAGATTGATGCGAATATTTATGCAGCTGACGTATGCTAGCTATCCACGGGACTTAATGTGTATGTAGGTAGTGCGTGCTGGTGTAAAGATAGATGTGTTGTAATTTGGTGTGGATTGAGGAATAGAGAGTCTAGGAGCTGGTGCAGAAAGGGTATGCCCATAATGGTCTTCATTCTTTACAATGCGGAAAGCCACAAGATTACCTCTCGGAGTGGATCATCCATTAGAACAGAACTGGATTGTGGTGTAAGGAAGCGACAGTTTGAGGGTAAGATGGATGCAGTGGTTGAAGGCATGTTACCATCCATCACAAGCCTGTGGTTGTTATTTGATAGGATGGAGAAAAGGAGGGATGTTAATGTAGGGATCGGCAATTATTTGTGGGAAGTGGGTAAATTGTGGTCATGAGTTATAGAGAGAATGAAGGTTCGCGGATGTTGATCAATTTAGCAAGAAGCAGTATGGTTTGTGAGGAGGAGGAAGAATAACGGGAGAGGCATTTAGGATTGCGAGTTTGTGTGTGAAGGAACTTCAGGAAATGTGTGCATTCGTCAGAGGTGTAGAACTCAGTATGGTGGACGGTGGGGTTAGTGAAAGCATTTGGTGAATAATATAGTTTAGAAGGGATCGAGAAGATCATAGCATGGAGGCGATGCTGGATGCCGAGGTTGCTACTCACTGTCAGTGGCAGAAGAGAAAAGCAGCAACAGAGCTGTATTAAGGTAGAGGAATAATATTGAAGGTGTGGCAATAATATTTTCAATCGATCTGTTTGACACCCCCTAGAAGAACAACGGCAGCTGGAGTACCTTGTCATGTCGAAGGCAAAGTGATTGGTTGGGATCACAGAGCAGGAAGTGCAAGATAGCATTAAAGAGTATGAAGAGTCAGTTGGACAAAAGACTGTTGAATGGTACATTGTACAAGCAGTGTTTCAATGTCGGAGAGTGAAGACATGGTTATTGTGAGCCGATATGAAGATTGCAGGGCAATGTTACAGTCTGGAATGGCGGGCATTACATATTAAGTCGTGCAATGTTAAAGTGTTTTTGGAGGAGAGTGTGGAATGGAAATCTAGAGAGAGCAGGGGTCTTAATAAGGGTAGGGGATTGACGCATTAATGTTCACATAGTACAGCTGGTGGAGAAGAGTTGAGGTGCAAGTGATGATTGGGATTGCGATCCTGGAGAAGGCCTTTTGCTTATCCGGAAAAGATGGATGGTACACTGGTAGTATGGATGTGTGGAGCAAGAGTGAAGTGGTGAATGGGTGTAAAGGAAGGAAGGAAGCAGTCTGGTTTGTTCTGGTTGTCTAAGGAGAGTCAGTGAGGCAGGGGAGTCTCACTCGTTGTTTATTCATGTTGATTGAGCTGGAGAAAGCAATGTAAGGTAGCTTGGGAGGGTAGTATGTGTGGATACTGTATGTAGGAGATGGCAAGAAGTACTGTGGGAGTGGTAAGAAGATGCATTTGGAGCATTGATGAAGATGATGTAGAATCTATGGTATTGTGCATGGGCAGCAGATAATAGAAATTAATATCACGTTAGAGGGGAAGGGATCAGGCTGATAAGAGGTTTGAGTATCTGGGAGGACATGACCAGGATGGTAAGTCGGCAAAGGTCGGGGGGATTCAGGTGGGTGTGAATTGCATTTGAGAGTGGGGTATAATGGGCAGACAGAAAGATATCAGGAATTTGAAGGGAAGTTCTGATTCGTTGGTAATGCCCAGCTGCCTTTCAGCCTGATTGAGTTGACAAACAACAGAGGCTGCAAGATTTCCGAGAACAACGGGTCAGGTAAGATTGTGGCGAGTAATGATGGTGGATTTAGAAGCGATGATGAACTGAGAGGAGATTGGTGTGCAGATTGAGTTTGGTGAAATCCGTTTGAGATTGCTGGACATTGTTGGATGATTGGGGGAGACATAATGGCAAAAAACTGATTAGGTTAGGAGTGAGAAAATGTGGACCACGGTTACGATGGCTGTATATTTAGGTGATATCCAAAGGTGGGGCGTGGTTGGGGAGTGGAGGATTTGCGAGAACAGGGGTGGAGGAGTTTTGTATCTCAGCCGAGCAAAGTGTGGTGCACATGACTCCCCCCCCCCCCCCACTTTTTTTAAAGGAGGAGGAGGGTAGGATATGATGAAATTTTGAATCAAAGGTAATTAATTTTTGTTCACAATATGCTTCGTGTATGCAAAGTAACTCACTTGGGTCACACTGTGACACCAAATATATAGTTTTTTGTTTTCTTGTCCACTCAATCCTCATCCTCTCATGTTCCACATGTCATGTGTGATAGCTGGGTCTGGAATAAAATAACATTAAAATAAAAATAAAAAAGCATTACCATGGCCAAGTTCTGTGTAACCTGGCCTATAACTTGTGCTCTGTCTGTCCCGTTTCCCATTTGAAGAATTAGATTAGACAGAACAGATTCAAAGCAATTCCTGGACAGGATTTACCTTTATATCAGTTACGAGCGAGACGGACTCCCCTCCCGAGTACGGGACTTCGCCATAAGATGAATGAATTGCTTTAAAAAATCCCGTTACACGTGGCTTGATTGAAGTTCAAATTTAAAAGCGTCTAATAAGATGTTGTCACAGTTACATCGCAGACGAGCCATTCATCACATGGTCAAAATTCTTTAACCCCAAATATGGGGCCGTTCATAAGATAACAAAATGTTTTTTTTGTTTTTGGATGCTATGGAGTACGTTGTTAACATTGGGTTTTTAATCGATGAGTCATATTGTTTCACGCGTCCCTCAACGCAGCACCAGCAAGCTGTAGCACACTGGAACGAGTTTCTTGGGGCGGAATGTTCACAATCTACATATCACTTCGCGTGGAATGGGACAAACCTGCACTTGAAAGCTTCGACAACGGCCGGGCCAGGCATGGCTTCGGACACCGGTCGATAACAGTCCCGTCGACCAGATGCTGCCTGTCGAAGATTACCAATCACCCACAGCCCCACTCGCAGGGCGAAGGCCTTAACATATCACACAAAGCTGGGATAGACATGGAACACGTGACAGCAACAATCAATCGAAATTCCACTTTCTTATTAAATGCGGCCAACCTCACGCTGATTGGCGCCCTCGGCCATCGTGACATTTTCGCTGTTGCATATAAGTACAATTAACGTCTCTGCACGTTTGTGTTTAATAAATATTTTTTAACCTCTGAGGCGGAAATCGTGGTCTGAATGTCACGTTTTAGTAAAGATTTTATATTTTTAGCTCAAGCAATTTACATATGTATATTATATATATAATTATATATTTATTTATTTGATTATATTATATATTTTTTTATGTATTATATCCAGTTTGTTTGATCCAACTATTCTAGTGAGGGCTTTGTGTGTGTAGGATGCCTTCCTCTGTTGGGCCCTGACCAACTGCCCCAATTGTAACCCGAAAGAAGATAACGCTTCATCCGCCATGTGAGACATCATCAGCCTCATGCCCTGGTGTCAGCCCAGGTGCGATGAATGATCCGGCTAGTTAACACATTGTATTATATATATTAATTATATATATATATGTATATATATTATATTACAGTATATAATTCATATATATTATATAATAATAATATATATATATATATATATATATGCAATACGCAGTATGCATGTTTTGCTTCAAGTGTGTACCCGGGTTATTTTTATATTTTCGGAGGCAATGTGGCATATACACCACCCAATAAAGGGTATGAGCAATTTGTTGAAGTTAAATGAGTCTTGTTGAAATTCTCGGTTTTAGCCCGTTACAAGGCGAGTTGTGTAACATACGAAGGTTAGCTGTGGTGTGTGTATTCTCCTCTTTTATGGTCGCAATCTCCTCTCCTCTCCTGTTTGTGTTTGTGGATGTAATGAGTTGAAAACTGGTGGTTTTATTCTTGGGGTGGGTGCAAGTGGAGGTTAAAAGGGTAAAGAAAATAAATGAATAGTCCCTGCATTTCAGGTTTGGGGACGGACCCCAATTCTTTTCATGTAAATGTGTATTGTTTAGCACCACCGAGTCAGTGCCGGTATTGCAACTTATAAATCATGAAAGTATTGGAATTAACCAGTCTTTCAGGATGGGTTCTTTGCTAGTAGTATAGCATTATTGACTGGTTCACGTCACATCTTCAAAGTTTGGCACCAAATACTCAAGGAGCCCAAGTCGCATCTTCATACTAAGTAATTGTTCTGGATTCATCTCTGCAGTCCTATATTCTGTTCTCTGTTTGTGCCGATTACTCGTTTTGTTTTGAGTGCTCACTCTGGTGTATGTTCTTCATACTCATTCTATTTATTTTGATTCAGCTTGTGTGCACCTTGTTCACAACCATGTGTCCTCCCCTTCCCTGGATCTCACTCTCACTTCTACCCTGCCGTTGGTGGTTCCCCCTTTCCATATTGTTCCCTTACATTCTGCTCCAGCTCATCCATGAGCCTCAATCGTGTGTATTGTACCAGTATTTAAAAAAAAAAAGTATTTTTTCAACATTTTGTTTTGTTGCATTTTGTTGACCCGATGGGAGCGGCACGAAGGGTTATGTTGTTATCTTCTCTGGGTATATAGATACAGTCGACCTTAGGCTCAGGCTCAGCTTTTATTCGGCCCATGGTGCAGTGGCAAGGATTTCGGCGCTGGGTCCTGCTGCTGCTGCTGCTGCTGCTTGCTGCTGTATTTGTGCTTGTGGCTTTATTCGGCTCGCGGTGCGGTCAAACTGAGTGACTTTTTGAACTGTGATTTGTGAGTTTTGTGAGAGAATTGATTAACTTTTGTGAAAGAATTTACTGTAAGTCTGGAAAACACAAATTTAATGTATTAAGTGAGCAGGGGGAGAGCGGACAAAGGAAGGGAATGGTGGGGGGAGGAAGAGGAGAGAGAGAGAAGTGGTTTGATGTAGGGGTGGATGAGTGAGGCCGAGAGTGTAGGAGTGAAGATCAAGTGTGGAGGGAGAGCCAAGGGCTGGCGGGGGTTGGGTGGGAGGGGAGCGAGTGGGATGGAGCAGTGTGTGTCTGCGCACACACATTGTGGTTGGCTCAGCTTAGTGGAGTGGATCCAGTACGTTCAGGCCTTTCGCGCTGCGAATTGATGACCAGAATGTTTCAAACTGATCAAGATGGTACTAGCTTTGCCAGATGGGCAGTGGTTCAGAAGTGAGTTCGTTTGGATGTGTGATGAATTGGGCGGAGAGGGGGAGGGAGGAGTCAAGGTAGTGGAGATGATGCAGATTAGGAGGTTAGATGTGCGTTTGTGCGTGTGCTCACGCGCACGGAGCCAAAATGGAAAGGAGACATGGTGCGGAGGTTGGTAGGAGGATGCATGCTGTTGCACGCGGGTAAGAATTGAAGACTAATGGAATGGGAATAATAGTATCGGAAGAGATCAGCATGCAGGTGTTCAGACTCAAAAGACGGGAGGGACTGAAAGTTATGGCATGGGTGGTGGTACAGAGATAAATGGTTTGTGTTATGTCGGTATATGGGACACAAACTGCGGAAGGAATGGTGTGGAGAAGCAGCAATTCAGAGACGCACTGGAGAGGATGATGCGAATATTTGAGCTGGACGTGATGCTATGCATTCCACGGGACTTTAATGTGTATGTGGTAGTGGCGTAGCTGGTTAAAGAGAATGTGTTGGTAAATTTGGTTGTGGAATGAGGAATAGAGAGTGTCAGGAGCTGGTGGCAAGAAATGGGATGCCCATAGATGGTTCATTCTTTCTAAAGCGGGAAAGCCACAAGATTACCTCTCGGAGTGGACATCATAGAACAGAACTGGATTTGGTGGTGGTAAGGAAGCGACAGTTGTGGAGGGTTAAGGATTGGATGGCAGTGGTGGAAGAGCATGTTACCACCCATCACAAGCCTGTGGTGTTTGTGATACGGATGGAGAAAAAGGAGGGATGTTAACTGCAGGGATCGGCAAATTATTATGTGGGGAAGTGTAGGGGAAATGTGGTCATTGAGTATAAGGAGAGAATGAAGGCTGGATGTGATCAATTTAGCAAAGAAGCAGTAGGTTTGGAGGAGGAGTGGAAGAAGTACGGAGAGGCATTTAGGGGAATTGCAGAAGTTTTGTGTGGAAGGAACTTCAGGAAAGTGTGCATCGTCGAGGGGTAGAAACCAGGTATGGTGGACGGGTGAGGTAGTGAAAGCAGTTGGTGAAAATAAGGTTTAGAAGAGGATCGAGAAGATCAAGGACAGGGGGAGGCAGCTGGATGCGGGGTTGCTACTACTGTGTGGGCAGAAGAAGAAAGCAGCAAGCAGAGCTGTAGATAAGGTGAGGAATAATATTGAAGGTGTGGGAATAATATTTCAAAGATCTGTTGAACCAGGAAGGAAGCAACGGCGAGCTGGAGCTACCTTGTCATGTCGAAGGCAAAGTGGAGTTGGTGGAGATCACAGAGCAGGAAGTGCAGATAGCATTAAAGAGTATGAAGAGTCAGTTGGACAAAGAGACTGTTGAATGTACATTTGTACAAGAGTGTTCAATTCCGGAGGAGTGGAAGACATGGTTAATTGTGCCGATATGAAAGATGCAGGGCAATGTTAAAGATCTGGGCAAGTGCGGGGGCATTACACTATTAAGTCGTGCAATGAAGGTGTTTGAGAGGAAGTGTGGAGATGGAAATCTGAGAAGAGCAGCAGAGGTTAATAAAGGGTAGGGGGATGACGCATGTAATGTTCACACTGAGTCAGCTGGTGGAGAAGAGGTTGGAGGTGCAAGGTGAGATGGCATTGGGATTTGCGGACCTGGAGAAGGCCTATGACATTATCCCGAGAAAGATGGTGATGGTGACACTGAGATGTATGGGAGTGCTGGAAGCAGAAGTGAAGTTGGTGAATGGGGTGTACAAGGGAAGGAAGGGAAGAGTCTTGGTTTGTCCTGGGATGTCTGAGGAGCTCAGCATGAGGCAGGGAAGCTCTCACTCGTGTTTATCATGGTGATGGAGCTGGAAAGCATGAAGGTGAGCTTGAGGGGTAGTATGGTGTGGATACTGTATGTGGGAGATGCAAGAAGTACTGTGGGAGTGGAAGGAAGGATGCATTTGGGAGCATTGGATGAAGATGAGTGTGGAGAATACTGAGGTGATGTGGGTCGGGCAGCAGATAAATGAAATTAATATCACGTTAGAGGGGAAGGAGATCAGGCAGGAAAGAGGTTTGAGTATCTGGGAGGCACAGTGACCAGGGATGGTAAGTCCGAGGCAAAGGTGCGGAGGAGGATTCAGGTGGGTGTGAATGCATGGAGGGTGGAGGGAGTAATGGCAGACAGAAAGATATCAAGGAATTTGAAAGGGAAGGTTCTGATGTCGTGTGTAATGCCAGCCTGCCTTTCAGCCTGGAGATGGTGGGATTGACAGAGACAACAGAGGCTGCAGATTTGCGAGAACAACTGGGTCAGGAAGATTGTGGGAGTGAAGATGGTGGATAGAAGGCGGATGGATGAACTGAGGGAGGAGATTGGTGTGCAGATGAGTTTGGTGAAATGCCGTTTGAGATTGTTGGCGGACACTTGGGGTGGATGATGGGGGGGAGACAGAATGGCAAAGATAACTGATAGGTTGGAGGAAAAGAGAGTGGACCACGGTTGAGCATGGGCGGATGATTGAGGAGGGATATCCAAAGGTGGGGTGGTTGGGGAGTGGAGAGATTGGCTGAGAACAGAGGGGTGGAGAGTTTTGTTCATCAAGGCAGAGCAGAAGTGTGGTGCCATTGAACTCCCCCCCCCCCCCCCCCCCCCCCCACTTTTTTAAAGGGAGGAGGAGGAGGATGGATGATGATAATTGTTTTGAATCGAAAAGGTAATTAATTTTTGTTCAACACTATTGCTTGTGTAATGCAACATGTAACCACACTGTGGTCACAACCTGTGACACAAAATATATATTTTTTGTTTTCTCTGTCCACTCAACTCCTCATCCTTCGCTCATGTCCCAACATGCTTATGTGGTTGAAAGCTGGGTCTGAGAATAAAACTAAAATAAAATAAAATAAAATAAAAATCATTACCCATGGCTCAGATTGCATTCTGTGTAACCTGCCTCATTAACCTTGTGCCGTGTCTGTCCCGTTTTCCCATTTGAATGAATAAGATTAGACAGACAAGATTCAAAGCAATTCCGGACAGGGGATTTACCTTTATATCAGTTACGAGACGGAGACAGAGACTCACCCTCCCGGAGGTACGGGACTTCGCCATGAAGAGTGAATGAATTGGCTTTAAAAATTCCGGTAACGTGCTGATTGGGAAAGTCACATTTAAAGCGTTCTTAAAAGAGTTGGTTCGTCACAGTTACATCAGAACGAGCCGATTCATCACATGGTCACAAATTCTTTAACCCCAATATGGGGCCGTTCAAAGATAACAAAATGTTTTTTTTGTTGTTTTTTTATAGGGATGTGCGTACGGACTTGATTAAACCTTGTTAATAATTTTTTAATCGACATTGATTATATTTTTCACGGTCCCTCAACGCAGCACCAGCAAGCTGTAGCACACGGAGACGAGCTTTCTCTGGTGGCGGCACATTGTCACAATCTACATCACAACTTCGCGTGGGAAAACACGGCACTGAAAGCCTCGACAACGGCCGGGCCAGCATGGCTTTCGGACACACGGTCGAATAACAGCCACGTCGACCAGCATGCTGCCTGTCGAAGATTACGCAATCACCCACAGCCCCCACTCGCGGGTGCGAAGGCCAAACCCAATACACAAAGCCGGGATCAGACATGGAACACGTGACAGCAAACATCCAATCCGAAATTCCACTTTCTTTATTAAATGCGGCCCAAACCTCACGCTGATTGGTCCCCCTCGCAGCCCAATCGTGACATGTTCGCGTTGGACATATAAAGTACAATTAACGTCTCTGCACGTGTGGTGTTATAAAATATTTTTTAACCTCTGAGGACGGAAAATCGTGGTCTGAAATGTCACGGTTTTAGTAAAGAATTTTATTATTATTTTAGGCTCAGCAAATTATACATATGTATATATATATATATATATATAT
>CM068966.1:59775223-59780223 GCA_035128595.1 Eptatretus atami
TTGTCTGTTTGTTTGTTTGTTTGTGTGCAGGATATCTCAAAAAGTTGTCGACGGATCCGGATGAAATTTGGTGGGCAGGTTCGGTGTTTGACAAGAATGAACTGATTAGATTTTAGTGAAGATCCGGATCCGAATCTGACTATGAGAATTTTTAAATGATTCTTCACCATTGAGAGATAGAGCCAAAAACGATATATAGCACGATATCTCAAAAAGTTGTGGATGGATTCGGAAGAAATATGGGGGGGGGGCACATTGGGTGTGTGACATGGAAGAATTGATTCAAATTTGGTGAAGATCCGAATCTGGATCCAATAATTTTTTAAGTGATTCTTCTCCATTGAGAGATGGGGCTAAACTAATATATAACACGATATCTCAAAAAGTTGTGGATGGATTCGGATGAAACTTGGTGGACAGGTTGGGTGTGTGACCACTACGTTTTTTATCTTGCCAAAACGAAGTTTTTGCAAGATATGTTAGTCAGTCTGTATGTTGTTTTTTTGTTTTTTTTTTTTTTTTGTCTGTAATCACGAAAAAAAATTCTGCAGAGCACAGTTTTCATTGAAATTTTTGTAACCGCATATCAGAGGCCTATGGAGGTCCCTTTCAGGCCATAAAATTTTGAAGGTCAAGGTCAAAGGTCAAGGTCACTTTTTCGCAAATCAGGGTAATCGACAAACCCTCATTTTTGAGTAATTTTGATCGGATCGTCTTCAAACTTCATGGGAATATAGTTCATGGTCTGGCGCTCAGCTGATTAATTTTTGATGGCGATTGGCCTTGACCTTTATGTGTTTTTTTTGTTGTTGTTTTTTTTTTTTGTCTGTAATCACGTATAAATCACTCTGCAGAGCACAGTTTTCATTGGAAATTTTTGTAACTTCGCATATCAGAGGCTTATAGAGGTCCCTTTCAGCCCATAAAATTTTGAAGGTCAAGGTCAAAGGTCAAGGTCACTTTGTCGCAAATCAGGGGAGTCGACGAAACCCTTATTTTTGAGTAATTTTGATCGGATCGTCTTCAAACTTCATGGGAATATAGTTCATGGTCTTGCACTCAGCTGATTAATTTTTGGTGGCGATTGGCCTTGACCTTCATGGTTAGGCCTAAGGTCAAACATATTTGACCCCAAGGTCAAATTTTCAAGTTTTAGGAACCATATCGTGTAGTACCTCAAATTGAACACCTCGATGAGTGCTTTCTAGATATGTCAAGCTTGAGAACTTATGACGTGATTTTGGTGACGTTACGAGGCAAACGCATATTTTTCATGGTTACTCTGTAGAACGATTCTCATCGGAATCTCTCGTAGGCAGATATTCCTCAAGGAGTCGCTCCTGGTGGATAGCAGTCTGCTTCACCTCAGTGTGACCTTAAAGAAGTCACACGTGGTCACCTTTTGGCAAGATACGGGTCACCCTAAGGGTGACATTGGTTTATTTTTATTTTGGTGAAGATCCGAATCCGGATCTGGATATGAGAATTTTTTTTAAAAAAATAAAAAAAATAATAATATAAAAAATATTAAAAAAAAAAAAAAAAAATTAAATAATAAAAATTATAAAATTAAAAAATAAAATAAATAAATTATTTTATTAAAAATATAAATTTAAAAATTAAAAAAATTATTAAAAAAAAAAAAAAAAAAAAATTAAATTTAAAAAATTAAAAAAAAAAAATTAAAAAATATTAAAAAAAAAATTAAATAAATTATAATTTAAATAAATATATAAATTAATAAATAATATCATAAAAAAAAAAAAAAAATAAAAAAAAAAAATAATCTAAAAAAAAAAAAAATAAAAAAAAAAAAAAATTTTAAATTTAAAATTTAAATTATAATTAAAAAAAATTAAAATATAAATAAATTTTATATAAAATAAAAAAATAAAAAATAAATATCAAAAAACAAAAATATTAAAATAAAAAAAAAAAAAAATTAAAAATTAAAAAAATTAAACAAATAATTAATTAAAAAAATTTCTTTTATTATAAAAATTTTATTAAAAAATATAAAAAAAAAATTTTAATTTTATTTTAAATAAATAAATTAAAAAATTAAAAAATAATAAATTTAAAAAATTAAATATAAAAAATAAAAAAAAATAAAAAAAAAAAAAAAAAAAAAAAATTAAAAAAAAAAATTAAAAAATTAAATAAAAAAAAAAATTAAAAAAAAAAAATATTTATTAAAATTATTAAAATAAAAAAATTTATTAAAATTTTTTTTATAATTATAATTTAAAATAAAATTAATTAAAAAAAAAAAAAAAAATTAAAAAAATAATTATAAAAAAAAAAAAAAAATTAAATAAAAAAAATTTTTAATTATTAAAATAAAAAAAAAAAAAATAAAAAAAAATAAAAAAAAAAAAAATAATTTAAAAAAAAAAAAAAAAAAATTAAAAAATTTTAAAATAAAAAAAAAAATTAAAAAATATAAGTAAAAATAATAAAAATTTTAAATATTATTTAATTTAAAAAATTTAATTTATTTAAAAAAATAAAAAAAAAAAAAATTATTTAAAAAATAAAAAATAGTTTAAAAATTTTTTAAAAAATTTTAAAATTTATAAATTAAAAAAAAAAAAAATTAAAAATTTTAAAAAAATTTTAAAATTTAAAAAAAAACATAAAACAAAAAAAAAATTAAAAATTATAAATTAAAAAAAAAAAATAATTTAAAAAAAAATAAATATTAAAAACAAAATACAATATTTTAAAAAATATTTAAAAAATTAATTTAAATAAAAATAAAAAATTAATAATAAAAAATTAAAAAAATTATTTTAAAAAAATAATACACAAAAAAAAACATAAAAAATAAAATTAAATTTTTTAAAAAATTAAATTAATAAAAAAAAAAAATTTTTAAAAAATTTAAAATTTAAAAAATCTTTAATTAAAAATAAATATAAATAAAATTACAAAATTATAAAAAAAAAAAAAATAATTTAAATTTAATAATAAAAAAAACTAAAATTAAAATAAATAATTAAAAAATTAAAAAATTAAAAAAAATTAAATAAAAAAAAAAATTAATTAAAAAATAAAAAAAATTAAAAAATAAAAAAAAAATTTATAATTTTTAAAAAAAATAATAAAAAATAAAAAAAAAAAAAATTAAATAATTTAAAAATTAAAAAAAAAAATTTAAAAATTAAAAAAATATATTAAAAAAAAAAAAAAATAAAAAAATTAATTAATAAAAAAAAAAAAAAAATAAAAAATTATTAAATTTTTTAATATATAATTAATTAAAAAAGATAAAAAAAATATTAAAAAAAAAATAAAAAAATTAATAAAATATAAAATAAAAAAAAATAATTTAAAATTTAAAAAAAATAAAAATTAAAAAATTAAAATATTAAATTTAAAAAAAAAAAAAATAAAAAATAAATTTAACTAAAATAATAAAAAAAAAATTTTAAAAAAAAAAAAAATAAAAAAATAATAAAAATAATAATAAAATTTTAAAAAAAAATTTAAAAAAATTATAAAAAAAAAAATAAAAAAAAAAAAAAAAAAAAAAAAAAAAAAAAATAAAAATATAATTAAAAAATTAAAAAATTAAAAAAAAAAAATTTTTTTAAAAATAATATAAATTTTAAAAAAAATATTTAAAATTAAAATATACATTTAAAAAAATATATAAAAATAATTTAAAATATATAAAAATTTAATTATAATAAATAAATATAAAAAATAATAAAATAAAAAAAAAAATTTTATAAATTTTTTAATATTAAAAAAAATTAAAAATATTTTATTATATGTAATTAAAAATAAATTTAAAATTAAAAAAAATAAAAAAATTTAAAAATAAATAATTAAAATAAAAAATAATAAAATAAAATTATTAAAATTTCAAATAAAATAATTAAAAAAAAAATAAAAAATTTTATTAAAAAAAATATTAAAAAAAAAAATAAATAAATAAAAAATTAAAATTTTTTTTAAAAATAATTAAAATTTAAAAAATTAAATTAAATTAAAGATTTAATATATTAATAAATAAAAAATAATTATATAATTAAATTTATTAAAAATTAATAAAAAAATTAAAAAAAAAAAAAAAAAAAAATAAAAAAAAATTAAAAAATAAATTTTTTTTTATAAAAATAAAAAATATTATAAAATAATTAAAAAATAATAAAATAAAAAAATTACAATTAAAAATATAAAAAAAAAATTTAAAAAAAAAAAATTTTTAAAAAATATTTAAAAAAAAAAAAATAATTAAAAAATAAATAAAAAAAAAAAATAATTTAAAAATATATAAAATAAAATAAAAATTTTATTAATTAAAATAATAAAAAAAAAATATCCAAAATAAAAAAAAAAAAAAATAATAAAAAATTTAATAAAAAAAATAAAAAATAAAAAAAAATAATAAAATAATAAAAATAATAAAAAAAATAAAAAAAAAAATAAAAAAAATAAAAATTTTAATAAAAAAAAATATTATAAAAAAAATTAAAAATTAAAAAAAAAAATATAATATAAAAAAATAAAAAATAAAAAAAAAATTTTAAATTATTAAAAAAAATTTAAAAAATTAAAAAAAAAAATTTAATAAATATAAAACAATTATTAAATAAATAAAAATATTTAAAAATTAATGTTTAAAAAATTTTTAAAAATAAAAAAAATAAAAATTTTATAAAATAATTTAAAAAAAATTTTAATAAATAAAAAAAAAAAAAAAAAAAATAAAATATAAAAAAATAAAAAATTAAAAATATAAAAAAAATAAAAAATTTAAAATATTAAAAAAAAAAAAAAAAAAAAAAAATTAAATTAAAATATAAAAAAAATTTAAATATATATTAAATAAAATATATAAAAAAACAAAAATAAATTTTAAAAAAAATAATTAAAAATTAAAAAAATAAAAAAAAAAAAAATAAAATAAAAAAATATAAATAATTAATAATTTAATTATTTAATTAAACAAAAAATAATTAATATTAAAATATTATTAAAAAAATAAAAAA
>CM068966.1:59785223-59813378 GCA_035128595.1 Eptatretus atami
ATATAAAATTATTATAAAAATTTAATAAATTATAATTAAAATATAATAACAAATTAAAATAAAAAAATTGAATTTAATTTATAAAAATAAAAAATTAAAAAAAAAATATTTTTTTAAAATTAAAAAATTATATAAAATAAAAAAATATAATTTTAAAAAATAAACAAATTATTAATAAATAATAAAATAAAATTATCATTTAAAAAAAATTTTCTTATAAATTAAAATTAAAAAATAAAATATAACTATTAATTTAAAAATACTAAAAAAAAAAAAACCATAATAATAAAAAATAAAATTTAAATAAAAAATTTATTAATTAATATATATATTATAAATTAATTAAATAAAAAAAATAAATAAAAAAAATAAAATTAAAATAACAATTTTAAAAAAAAAAAAAATAATTATTTTAAAAAAAAATTTTTATATATAAAAAAATTTAAATTATTTAATAAATAATAATTAAAAAATATTTATAAATAAAAAAAAAATTTAAAATTTAAAAAAATTAATTTTTAATTATAATTAAAAAAAAAAAATAAAATAAATAAATAAAAAAATATTAAAAAAAAAAAAAATTAATTTTTAATAAAAAAATATTTTACATTAATAAAAAAAAAATATTTTTTATATTAATTATTTAAAAAAAAAATTTTTAAAAAAAAAAAAAAAATTTTTAATTTAAAATTTAAAAAAAAAAAATTAAATAATTAAAAAAATTAAAACATTAAATTAAAAAAAAATATTATTAAATTAAAAATAATAAATAAAAAAAAAAAAATTATATAATATAAAATAATAATTTTAAAAAAAATTTAATAATTATAATAAATAAATTAAAAAAAATTATAATAAAAATAAAATAATTAAATAAAATAAAACAATAAAAAAAAATTAAAAAAAAAAAATAAAAAAAATAAAAATTTTTAAAAATTTTAAAATAAAAAATAAAATGAAAATATATAATTTTTAAAAAAAAAAAAAAATAAAAAAAAATTAAAAAATAAAAATTAATAAAAAACAAAAATTTAATAAAAATTTTTTAAAAAAAATAATAAAATTTATAAAACAAAAAACAATAAAGAATTAAAAAAAAAAAAATTAAATAAAATAAAAAAATAAATTATAATAAAAATTAAATAAAAAATAAAATTTATAAAAAAAAATATATTTAAAATATAAATAAAAATTTAAAATAATAAAAAAATAAAAAAAATAAAATTAAAAAAAATAAAATATTTATTAAAAAAAAAAAAAAAATTTAAAAATTTAATAAAATTTTATAAAAAAAAAATTAAAATTTAAATTATAATAAAAATTTAATAAAAAAAAAAAAAATAAATAAAAAATTAAATATTTTTATTTAAAAAAAAAATAAATAAATTTATAATTTTAAATAAATAATTAATAATATAAAATTTATTTTTTAAAAATAAAAAAAAAAAAATTAAAAAAAAAAAAAAAAAATTATTAACAAAAAAATTAAAAAAAAAATTTTTTAATAATTATAATAATAAAAAAAAAAAAATATAATTATAAAAAATTTAAAAAAAATAAAAAAAATATAAATTAATAAATAAAAAAAAATTAAAATTAAATTTATTAAAATTTAAATAAAAAAAAAAAAAAAAAAATTAATAAATTAAAATTTAAAAAATTTAAATTTTTAAAATTTAAAAAAAATATAATAAAAATCATAATTAAAAAATTTAAAAAAAAAACAAAAAAAAAAAATAAAAAAAAAAATAAAATAAAAAAAATAAAATAAATAATAATAAAAATTTAAATAAATTAAAAAAATTTTTTAAAAATAAATAAATTAATAAAATAAAAATAAATAATATCAAAATTAATAAAAATTATTTATATAAAATAAAAAAAAACAAAAATAATTAAAATTAAATTTTAAATAAAAAAATAAAAAAAAATTAAACTTTAAAAATTTTATTATATTTATAAAATGTTAAAAAAAATAAATAAAAAATAATTTATAATTTAATTAAAAAATTAAAATTTAAAAAAAAAAAAATTAAAAAAAAAAAAAAAAAAAATAAATACAAAAAAAATAAAAAAAAAAATAAAATAAAAATAAAATAAATTAAAAATAAATAATAAAATAATAATATAAAACATATAAAAAAAAAAATAATTAAAAAAAAATAAAAAAAAAATATAAAAAATTAAAAATAAAAAAATTTTTAATATAAAAATAAAAAAAAAATAAAATACAAAAAAATTTTAAAAATAAAAAATATTAAAAAAATTAAAAATTATAAAAAAAAATAAAAAAAAAAAAAATAAAAAATAAAAAAAAAAAAAAAATTAAAAAAAATAAATAAAATTAAAATTAAAAATATAATAAAAATATAATTAAAAATTTAAATTAAAAAATTTTTTAAAACAAAAAATAAAATTAAATAAAATAAAAAATAAAAAAAAATAAATATTTAAAAAAAAATAAATAAAAAAAAAAATAAAATTAAAAAAATATAAAAATAAAAAAAAATAATTATTAATTAAAAATAAAATAAAAATTAAAAATATTTAATTAAATTAAAAAAAAAAAAAACAATAAATAAAAAAAAATTAAAAAAAAATATAAAAAAAAATAATTAGTATAAATTAAAAAATTAATAAAAAAATTAAAAAAATTTTTAAAAAAAAATAACTATTAAAAAAAATATAAAAAAAAAAAAATTTAAAAATTAAAAAAAAAATATTATTTAAAAAATAAAAATATAAAAAATATATATTTTACAAAAAAAAAAAAATTAATAAAAAAAAAAAAAAAAAAAATAATAAAAAAAAATAAAAAATAAAAAAAAATTTTTTAATAAAAAAAATTCTAAAAAAAAAATTATAAAAAAATTAAAAAAAAAAAAAAAAAAAAATTTAATAAACATTTATTAAATAAATTTTTTTATTTAAAATTTTAAAAATAAAAAATTTAAATAAATAAAAATAATAAAAAATAAAAAAAAAATATTTCATAAAATTATAAAAAAATTTAAAAAAAAATTATAAAATATATTAATAAAAAAATTAATAAAAAAAAATTTAAATTTAAAAAAAAAAAAAATAAAAATAAAAAAAATTAATTAAAAAATTTAAAAAAAATAAATAATTTAAAAAAATTAAAAAAAATAATAAAAAATTTAAAAAATAAAATAAAAAATATTATAAAATAACAATTAAAAAAATAAAAAAAAAACAAAAAAAAAAAAATTATAAAAAAAAAATAAAAAAAAAAAAAAAAAAATTAAATTTAAAAAATAAAAAATTAATTAATAAATTTATTAAAAATAAAATTAAAAAAAAAATTTAAAAAAAAAATTTAAAAAAATTTAAAAATAAAAAAAATAATTAAAAAATAAAATTTATTTAAATTATTATTAATTTAAAAAAAAAATTTTAAAATAATTTTATTTTATTAAAACAAAAAAAAAAAAAATTTTAAAATAAAAATAATATTTAAAAATAAAAAAAAAAAAAACAAAAAAATATATAATTTTATATAAAATTAATAAAAAATAATAAAAAAACATTAATTCATAATTAAATAAATATAAAAAAAAATAAATAATTAAAAAAAAAAAAATAAAAAAATAAAAAAATTAATTTAAAAAAAATTAATAAAAAATAATAAAATTAAATTTAAAAAATACTTTTAAAAAAAAATTAATAAAAATTATTATAAAAATAAAAATATAAAATAAAAATTAAAATTATAATAATAATTAAAAAAAAAATAAATAAAAAAAAATTAAAAAAATATAAAAAAAAAATTAAAAAAAAATTAAAAAAAACAAAAAAAAATTTAAAAAAATTAAAATAAATAAAAACAAAAATTTTTAAAAAATATAAAAATTAATATAAAAATCAAAAAAATAATTTATATTAAAATTTAATAAAAAAAAAATTTAAATTTTAAAAATAATAAAATTTTTTTTAATAAATAATATTATATTAAAAATAAAATAAAATAAATAAAAAAAAAAAAAAAAATTAAAAAAATTTTAAAAAATAATTAATAAATAATAAAAAATTATTAAAAAAATTTAATTATTAAAAAAAAATAAAAAATTTTTTATAAATTTTTATAATTAATAAAAAAAAAAAAAAAATTTTAATTAAAAAAATAAAAAAAATTAATATTAATTAAAATAAATAATAAAATTTAAAATATAAAAACAAATATAATAATTAAAAAACTAAAATATAAATTTAAAATAATTAAAAAAAAAAAAAAATTAAAAAAAATTAATAAAAAATAATTTAAAAAATAAATTTTAAAAAAAATAAAAAAAAAAAAAAAATTTTAAAAAAATAAAAAAAATTTTAAAAATTATAAAAATAATTTAAATAAAAAAAAAATTAAAAAAAAAAAAAAAATTTAAATTAAAAAATTTATAAATTTAAAATATCTTTAAAAAATTATATAATAAAAAAAAAAAATTTAATTATTTTAAAAATTAAAAAATAAACATAATTAACATAAAAAAAAAAAAAAAAAATTATAAAAAATATTAAAAAAAAATATAATAAAATTATAATTATATATTTAAATAAAAAAAAAATTAAAACTTAAATTAAAAAAAAAATATTTAAAAATAAAAAAAAAAAAAATAATTTAAAAAATAATTTAATATAATTAATTTTAATAAATAAAATATAAAAAAAAATACTTAAATAATTTATTTTAAATTTAAAAATAATAATAATTAATAAATAAATAAAAAAAAAAATAAAAAAAATAAAACAATAATTTAAATAATTAAAAAAAAAAAATTTAAAAAAAAAAATAAAATAAATAAAAAAAAAATTTAATTTTAATAAAAAAAAAAACAATATTTTAAAAAATAATAAATAGTTAAAAAAAAATAATAAAAAAAAAAATTAAAAATATTAATTAAAAATTAAAATAAAATTAAAAAACTTTTATAATTAATTTAATAAAAAATAATTAATTTAAAAATTATAATTAAAAAAAAAAAAATAATAATTAATTTAATATAAAATAAAAATTAAAACAAAAAAAAAAAAAAAATTTAAATATTAAAAAATATAAAAAAAATTTTAAAATAAAAAAAAAAATTAAAAAAAAAAAAAAAAAAAAATATAAAATTTTATAAAATTAAATTATTAAATAAAAAAAAAACAAAAAAAATATTTAAAGAAATTAAATAATTTAATTATAATTAAAAATTAATTTGTTAAAAAAAAATAATAAAAATTAAAATACAATTAAAAAAAATGTTAAAAAAAATATAAAAAATATTAATCAAAAAAAAATCTAATAAAAAATAATATTCAAAAAAAAATTAAAAAATAAAAAAAAATATTAAATAAATTAAAAATTTTAAAATTTAAAAAATTAAATATATTATAAATAACAAAAAAAAAATAAAATAAAAAAAAATTCTTAAAAAAAAAAAAAATTAAATTAAAATAATAAAATAAAAAAAAAAATTTATAAAATTAAAAAATAATTTATTTTAAACACCAATAAATCAAATTAATATAAAATTAAAATAAATAAAAAAAAAAAAAAAACATAAAAAATTTTTAAAAAATAAAAATTATAAATTAAAAAAAAAAAAAAATAATAATATAAAATAAATCAAAAAAAAAAAAAAATTAATAAAAAAACAAAAAATAATTATTAATAAAAAAGATTTAATAAAAAAAATAAAAAATAAAAATAAAAAAATAAAATAATTAAATATAAAAATTAATAAAAATTTAAATTAAAAAAAAAAAAAAAAAATTATTAAAATTTAAAAAAAAATAAAATTAAAAATAAAAAAAAAAATAATTTTATAATTATAAAAAAATCATATAAAAATTTATTTAAAAAAATAATTTTATAAAAAATTTTAAAATTAAAAATAAATAAAAAAATATTTTTAAAATATAAAATTATATTTTTAAATAATAATTTTAAATTAAAAAAAAATATAATTAAAAAATTAACAAAAAAAAAAATAAAACTTAAAAATTTTTAATTAAATTTATTTAAAAAAAATATAAAAAATAAAAAATAAAAAAATAAATTTAAAAATTTTTATAAAAAAAATTAAAAAATTAATATTTATAAAGTGATTCTTCACCTTTGAAGATGGGGCAATCTGATATTTGTCATGTTTCAAAAATGTATTCAGCCGACAAGCTCTCGTGGATCAGGCATTACGTGGTGGAGGTATACATTCTACTGAGTACCCTTCTAGTGAGTTTTGTTATTAGCTTAGCTGTCTTAACACTGATATACACCTTAACACGGACTTCACTGATGACAGAACACCCCCTTGGGGTGGGGGGTTGGGGGGGAGAGGTAGAGCAGTACGTAATTGAAGTCGCCACAACCTCCATCATGAGACCCTGAGTCCTTCTGCCAAGTTTGGTTCAGATTGGATAGGTAGTGACTGAATGTATCATGGTTAAAAAACAGACAGACAGACAGACAGACTCAGACAGGCAGCAAATTCCATATTTTAGGATTGGAATCCTTTACTGAATGCCATGTTTTACTAACTTTTCATGTCATTAATTACAAGAGAGAATCTTGTTAATCAGCCTTTAGGATTAAATGACACAAGGGAACCTGACTGTTGTACAGCTAATTTAAACAACAATAGCCATGTGAATGTAAAATTGGAGACCATAAGATGAATAAAGTAATGGGAAGGTGGGGGTGCATTCTCAATCACATTTTTTTGAATTATTACACTGGGCTGCATTTGAATATTTTTTTTCAGAGGTCTAGGTTTTCTCAACGGTTCTCATATGTTTTTTGCATGCTGAATTCAGAAATGTATCTCATTTCGCTCAATCAGGTCAAGTTTTTGATTCTGCTGTTTCATGCTATCTCAATTTTAAGGAAAAATAATCAAATTTTTTGTTTTTTTAATTAGCATTTTTTAAATTCAAAATCAGACTTACATTGACAGAAAATGTACAAACTATACATATAATGACGCACAAGTACCGTTAATGTGGTAGAAAGTGCCTTCTCATTACTTTCATTTCAATTTCAGAAAATATAGATAAATCGTTGTTTCTGGCAACACCCAACTTCAGTCGCTCCAGCAGTCGCTGTTTCCTTCGTCTTTTTATGTTGAATTTCACATTAACGGTACTTGTGCGTCATTTATATATAGTTTGTACATTTTCTGTCAATGTGTCTGATTTTGAATTTAAAAAATGCTAATTAAAAAACAAAAATTTTGATTATTTTTCCTTAAAATTGAGATAGCATGAAACAGCAGAATCAAAACTTGACCTGATTGAGCAAAATGGAGATACATTTCTAAATTCAGCATGCAAAAGCATATGGGAACCGTTGAGAAAATCTCGACCTCTGAAATGACGCAGACCAGTGTTCTATCATTAAGAGTGGGAAAGGAATGTGTTATTTGCCTGACCGAATATTCCTATTATCAGGAGCTTAATGTAATAGGCAATGCATATCAACTTGCATTGCAGAGAAATATTCTCTTGTTTTATTTATTTTACCATTGTCATGATGTTTGGCTTGTACATCCTTTTCTGTACTTCCGAGCTGTTTTGATCAGTCTGCACGACGATCACCATTGCCTGTGGCGGTCCCGGTCATCCGTCGCCCATGGTGGTTGCCGTTTCCTTCACCACCCTGTGTACTTGTTGTGGAAGGCACAAGTGTTTGAACACTACCTGCTAATCTTGTGCTTGTTTTATTGGTTTGTGTGTTTAGGGCTTACATTACATGATTTTGTGGTTTCTGCTGACAGAGTACTATTTTGACTAATTAACTGTTTGCAGTGCAAGTAACGGCTCACAGCACCTGAGGCCTGTACAGTTGTTTTGTAAAATGACTTGTAATATCTAACCTGTGAACTTGTTTACAGCAGTCAAGTGAAGGATAGGTAATGTCAGTGGTTGGGCAGCCTGAAAGTTTTTACACGTTAGTGTTTATCATTGTGTCGCTGATATATGTGATATTTGTGAGTATCGTGATTCTTGTGATTTGATGACTATGGAGATCATCGATACTTTCTTTGTGTTTAATTGGAATCATCTGGTGGTGAAGTGTTAGTTTGAGACCAATTTACGATTAGTCTCCAAGCCTGCTCGGCTTGTGTGACCCAAGCACTCTTCTCATTGATTCGTGCTCCATTTCCGAAGGCCATCCGGCTCCCCGGATGATGTGACGACCTGTGACGAGTTTGTCCTTTACTCTTTGCGGTTGCAACTCGACGTCTGTTTTGAGAACATGTGAGCCATGGATTGGTTCAAAAGGTAACATTTTGTATCACAGCTTATTGTGCTGTATCCACAGGTACAAAACGTTCAATTATTGAAACGAGGCCAAGAGCAAGACATTTGGCTTTGCTAAATTGCTGTGTGTGTGTGTGTGTGTGTGTGTGTGTGTGTGTGTGTGTGTGTGTGTGTGTGTGTGTGTGTGTGTGTGTGTGTGTGTGTGTGTGTGTGTATTTTGAAGAATTGGGCCCAGACGCTTCATTCCGCTGGGGAAGCACGACCACCATCACTGCGTGCCGAAGGAGACCAATTCTTTGTGCCCCAGCGTGTAGCGTACAGGCGGACTGTTCCTGCGCTTATCACCATGTCCTGTTGCCACAGTTGTTTCGCCAAATCGAAATAGTTTTCTTGTTTGACTGAAAGTGTGAGGACAACGAAAACGATTTTATTTTGTTGCACTTGATTGGTACTTGCAATATCAGTAGTTCTTTTTTTCCAAAAGTTGGTGTTCTTGTGGAATAGTTTTAAATTTGAGCTTGATGGTCCAATGCACATGTAACCTGTCAAACCGATGGGTGGGTATGACTAGTACTTGGGTAGAATGAACTCGGACAAGCAATTGAGCAAATTAATAAAAAGATAATTTCCCCATTTGTGAAGCCCTTTTTGTCAGTCATCCCTGTGATGTTTTGTTCGTTCGTCCCTGGGATGTTTTGTTTGTCCCCATGATGTTTCCTCCGCTGTTAATCAATTATGTGAGGAATATATTGATAGAATGGAGACATTATGACAGAACACAAGGCCAGTTCAATATCATTGTTGTTTAGAAATGATCATTTATTCACGCTCATTATTTATTTGCCATGATTCTTCCAATTTTTTGTTGTCTTTTTATTTAGTTTTTTTTAAACGTTTTTGTTTTTGAGTGTTTTTATCATTGTCATTTTCTCTCTGCATTGTTTTTAAATTTTTGAATGTCATAATTTTGGGACAAATGAATGCAGCTGCCTTTAATTTGTCCCAAAACATCCAAAAAAAAATTTGTATGGAAAATGAAATGCTTGAAAGATTTTTAGCTGCAATACTTTTTGGAATTCTCAAATCTCACAAGATGCTCAGCTTTGGCCTTGTGCATGCAGGGAACATGGCAAATTCAGTCGAAACCATTTCTCTCAAATTTCATGCAGATTCACCATTGCCTCACCTTGTGTTTTATTATTTATTTCTCTCCCAATTCCCTCCCCATTTCATCTCCCGAAACTTCCAGCCTGACGCCACCCCCTCATCCCTCGATGTGTCTCCTGCCAGCAACCTTCCTGCTTCCCTGCCCTCCCCTCCTGAACTCACTCAGGTTTAGTAATGTTTGCATCCCTCTTGCTGCTTCTTTTTCTTTGCTTTGAAATCATGCATGAATTACTGCAACTTCATTTTGAAATATTTGCTTTTCCATTTTTCTGTTGTGCAACTACAATTCGAAGCAACCCTTACCATGACAGTGTATGTAGTATGCATTGTTGTGGTGAAGCCCGGTGTTGGCTTGATGGATAAGATGGCTGGCTTAAGATATTTGGGTATTGAGTTCAACCCTCTTTTACATTGAATTAACACCAGGTGGGGTTGACTCAGCTTGTCATCCTTCTGAGGTCAGTGAAATAAGTACCAGTGCACTGGTACTAGAGGGCACTGCGTTAGCGACACAGCCGTGACCCCAGAAAATGATGCAACCAGCAGCCCTTGCTACACACATGCTCACTATTGTTACGGGTTTCACAGGTCCCGGTTGCAAAGGGGCTTTTCCCGGACCCACTTTCTGACCGATAACCCTAAAACAGACAATCTGCAAAGGCTTGTAGCAAGGTATTATGTACACATTTAGGACACGGGGGACCAAAAAATGAAAGTCATTGTATGATTAAGTTTTGCATATCATTTGTTAGCCAACATCATGGAGATTCAGGATCTATTTGGGCAGAGCTTAATTCTTCCTCTTTCTATTGCTCTGACAGGGTCAAAGTTGGTTTCTTAATTAATCTTAGGATTAAAAGTGCAGATTTCTTTAAAACGTTACGTACTTCCTAACGACCTTTGATGTTCTGTATACTGAACACAAACTGGCCTTTTGTATTGATTTTTATATCATAGGGTCATCTTGGTAAACTTATTCTATGGTTATAAAATCAAGCTTATAGCTACCAGTAATTTTGTAGCAGCTTGATAAATGCAATTTGTTACGTACTTCCTAACATTTTTGACCCAATCATGGAAGTGAACCTAAAAACTGGTATGTAGTAATGATCCATGTTGAAACTTGCCATTTTATATCATCACTTTATGCAGAAGTAAATTGCTATTTAAGATGTTCTATCAGATGCATTTCAAATTTCTGGAATAAGATTTTGTAAGCTTCACTATGACTGGGGGAAATTTTGCAAAATCTGAGATTTTACACATTTGAAGGTGCCAAGGTATGCAGAAGGTCAGAAGAAATGTACTGTTTCGAGGAATTGTTCTATTCTTATGTATAATCATATATATCAAACAAAAAATGCATTTTCAACCTTTTGCGGACAACATATACAATCATACATGTAACCCATTTCTAAAAAATGAGCTAAAAATGGAAAAAATAGCCTGTGTTTGGATAAAAAAACATGCTTTGTAAGCAACTATATCCATAGGTTAGGTACTAGCAAAGTTTACATTTTCTGAAAGCACAGACACTTGGGCATTATATAACATTAAGATTGTTTCTCTTATTAAAACTGGGTTCAATTTCTAAGCTTTCTCCTCATTTAGGACCACAGTGTACACAATACCATGCTACAAGCCCAAAGAAATCTGCGGCACGACAGTTGCTGAACAACCACGCATGCCGTCTGAGACTTTTAATTGAGGTAGGGTCCTCGCATCCAATTACTGCATTACCTTCCGGGAAATTTAATTCCCCAGACTGGGAACCGTTCTCTCAAGGCCACACTACTGTCAATCAAGAATGGTCGAGCGATACCATAAGTGGGACGTTAGCTAATCACTCACCATAACAAAACTGCGGGACAGAACTCTCATCCACTATTTACATACTCTGTCTAACCAATGGAGAAAAAGACAATTGTGCAGATTGGAAACAGTTTATCAAAGATTTGGAAAAGGCATAGACATACAAGGTAAAACCAGGTATTTACAAAGCAAAAACAGTGTCACAAAGAAAGGTCTTAACACAAACACGTAAGCCCCTCATTCAGTCATCTTACGAATCTACACACACAAGCGCTTCAATCATTCTGAGAGAAGGAGATAAGAATGGTTAATAGATAAATGAAGTTGGTGGGGTATTATGTCGACCCCAGCCTCACCCAGATGTGAGCCAGACTGTTCACATGGTAATGAACAGGGTGTGTGGTGCAGATGGAAGGTGTCATGGTGTGGCGTGTAACCACGCTCTCTGTTGCTCCCACGCTTCCGGTTGCTCCCATCTCTCGGTTGCCCAATGCTCTCTGTTGCTCCCACGCTCTCTGTTGCTCCACGCTCTTGTGCTCCCGCTCTCTGTTTGCTCCACACGTCTCTGTTGCTCCACGTCTCTCTTGCTCCCACGCTCTCGCGTTCTGCCACGGTCTCTGCTTGCGCCCTCGTCTCTGTGCGCCCGCTCTCTGTTGCGCCCTCGCTCTCTGTTGCGCCCTCGCTCTCTGTTGCGCCCCTCGCTCTCTGTTGCGCCCACGCTCTCTGTTGCGCCCACGCTCTCTGTTGCGCCCACGCTCTCGTCGCTCCCCCTCTCGTCGCTCCCACGCTCCGTCGGCTCCCACGCTCGTCGCTCCCACGCTCTCGGTCGCTCCCACGCTCTCGGTCGCTCCACGTCTCGGTCGCTCCCACGCTCTCTGTTGTGCTCTCTTTTCGCTCTCTCTCTATTTATCTATCTCTCTATCTATCTCTCTATCTCTCTACTATCTCTCTCTATCTCTCTATTATCTCTCTATATATATCTCTATATCTATCTCTCTACTACTCTCTATCTCTCTATCTATCTCTCTATCTCTCTCTATCTCTCTTGCTCTCTCGCTCTCTCACTCTCTCGCTCTGTTGCTCTATCTCTGTTGCTCTATCTCTGTTACTCTATCTCCTCTCTCTTCTCTCTCTCCTCTTCTCTCTCTCTCTCTCTTCTCTCTCTCTCTCTCTCTTCTCTCCCCCCGTCTGTTGCTCTCTATCTCTGTTGCTCTCTATCTTGTTGCTTCTACTCTGTTGCTCTCTATCTCTGTTGCTCTCTATCTCTGTTGCTCTCTATCTCTGTTGCTCTCTATCTCTGTTGCTCTCTATCTCTGTTGCTCTCTATCCCTGTTGCTCTCTATCCCTGTTGCTCGCTATCTCTGTTGCTCTCTATCTCTGTTGCTCTCTATCTCCTGTGCTTCTTATCTCTGTTGCTCTTTATCTCTGTTGCTCTCTACTCTGTTGCTCTCTATCTCTGTTGCTCTCTATCTCTGTTTGCTCTCGATCTCTGTGCTCTCTTCTCTCTGTTGCTCTCTATCTCTGTTGCTCTCTATCTCTGTTGTCTTCTTCTCTCTCTCTCTCTCTCTTGCTCTCTCTCTCTCTGTTGCTCTCCTCTCTCTCTGTTGCTCTCTCTCTCTGCTGCTCGCTCTCTCGCTTTCTCTCTCTCTCGCCTCTCTCGCCCTCTCTTGCTCTCTCTCTCGCTCTCTCTCTCTCGCTCTCTCTCTCTCGCTTCGCTTCTCGCTCTCTCTCTCTCTCTCGCTCTCTCTCTCTTCTCTCTCTCACTCTCTCTCTCTCTCGCTCTCTCTCTCTCGCTCTCTCTAGTTCTCTCTCGCTCGCTCTCTCGCTCTCGCTCTCTCTCTCTCGCTCTCTCTCTCTCGCGCTCTCTCTCTCGCTCTCTCTCGCTCTCTCTCTCGCTCTCTCTCTCGCTCTCTCTTGCTCGCTCGCTCTCTCGCTCGCTCTCTCTCTCGCTCTCTCCTCGCTCTCTCGCCTCGCTCTCTCTCGCTCTCTCTCTCGCTCTCTCGTCCTCTCTCTCTCTCCTCTCTCCCTCTCTCTCTCTCTGTTGCTCGCTCTCTCGCTCTCTCTTCGCTCTCTCTCGCTCTCTCGTCTCTCGCTCTCTCTCTCTCTCTCTCTCTCTCTCTCTCTCTCTCTCTCTCTCTCTCTCTCTCTCTCTCTCTCGCTCTCTCTCGCTCGCTCTCTCTCTCTCTCTCTCTCTCGCCTCTCTTTCTCTCGCTTTCCTTCTTCCTTTTTTCTCGCTTTCTTTCCCCCTCTTCTTTCCCTCCCCTCTCTCTCTCTCTCTCTCTCTCTCTCTCTTCTCGCTCTCTCGCTCTTCTCTCTCGCTCCTCTCTCGCTCTCTCTCTCGCTCTCTCTCTCTCCTCTCCTCTCTCCTCTCGCTCTCTCTCTCTCTCGCTCTCTCTCTCTCTCGCTCTCTCTCCTCTCGCTCTCTCTCTCGCTCTCTCCTCTCTCTCGCCTCTCTCTCTCTCGCTCTCTCTCTCGCTCTCTCTCTCTCTCGCTCTCTCTCTCTCTCTGTCTCCTCTCTCTCTCTCCCACTCTCTCTCACTCTCTCTCACTTCTCTCTCACTCTCTCACACTCTCTCACACTCTCTCACACTCTCTCACACTCTCTCACACTCTCTTCACACTCTCTCACACTCTCACACTCTCACACTCTCACACTCTCCACTCTCACACTCTCCACTCACACTCTCTCACACTCTCTCACACTCTCTCACACTCTCTCACACTCTCTCACACTCTCTCACACTCCTCACACTCCTCACACCTCTCACACTCTCACACCACTCTCTCTCTCACTCTGCTTCTCTCACTCTCACTCTCACTCTGTCTCTCACTCTCACTCTGTCTCTCACTCTCACTCTGTCTCTCACTCTCACTCTGTCTCTCACTCTCACTCTGTCACTCACTCTCACTCTGTCTCTCACTCTCACTCTCACTCTCACTCTGTCTCTCACTCTCACTCTCACCTCTGTCCTCTCACTCTCACTCTCACTCTGTCACTCTCACTCTCACTCTGTCTCTCACTCTGTCTCTCACTCTGTTCTCTCACTCTGGTCCTCTCACTCTGTCTCTCACTCTGTCTCTCACTCTGTCTCTCACTCTGTTCTCTCACTCTGTCTCTCACTCTGTCTCTCACTCTGTCTCTCACTCTGTCTCTCACTCTGTCTCTCACTCTGCTCTCACTCGTCTCCATCTGTCTCACTCTCACTCTTGTCTCACGTTCTCACTCTGTCTCTCACTCTCACTCTGTCTCACTCTGTCTCTCACTCTCACTCTGTCTCTCACTCTGTCTCTCACTCTGTCTCTCACTCTGTCTCTCACTCTGTTCTCACTCTGTCTCTCACTCTGTCTCTCACTCTGTCTCTCACTCTGCTCTCACTCTGTCTCTCACTCTGTCTCTCACTCTGTCTCTCACCTCTCTCTCTCTCTCTCTCCTCTCTCGCTCTCTCGCTCTCTCGCTCTCTCGCTCTCTCGCCTCTCTCGCTCTCTCGCTCTCTCGCTCTCTCTCGCTCGTCTCTCTGCTCTTGTTCTCTCTCTCTCTCTCCTCTCTCTCTCTCTCTCTCTCTCTCTCTCTCTCTCTCTCTCTCTTCTCTCTCTCTTCTGTCTCTCTGTCTCTGCTGTCTCCTTCTCTGTCTCTCTGTCTCTCTGTCTCTCACTCTCTCTCTCTTCTCCTGTCTCTCTGTCTCTCCTCTCTTCTCTGTCTGCTCCGCTCTCTCACGCTCTCTCACGCTCTCTCACCTCTCTCACGCTCTCTCACGCTCTCTCACACTCTCTCACACTCTCTCACACTCTCTCACACTCTCACTCTGTCTCCACTCTCTCTCCACTCTTCTCTCACTCTCACTCTACTCTGTCTCTCACTCCACTCTCACTCTGTCTCTACTCTCACTCTCACTCTGTCTCTCACTTCACTCTCACTTGTCTCTCACTCTCACTCTCACTCCACTCTGTCTCTCACTCTCACTCTCACTCGTCTCCTCTCACTCTCACTCGTCTTCACTCTCACTCTCACTCTGTCTCTCACTCTCCACTCTGCTCTCACTCTCACTTCACTCTGTCTCTCACTCTGTCTCTCACTCTGTCTCTCACTCGTCTCTCACTCTGTCTCTCACTCTGTCTTCACTCTGTCTCTCACTCTGTCTCTCACTCTGTCTCTCACTCTGTCTCTCACTCTGTCCTCTCACTCTGTCTCTCACTTGTCTCTCACTCTGTCTCTCACTCTGTCTCTCACTCTGTCTCTCACTCTGTCTCTCACTCTGTCTCTCACTCTGCTCTCACTCTTTCTCTCACTCTGTCTCTCACTCTGTCCTCACTCTGTCTCTCACTCTGTCTCTCACTCTGTCTCTCACTCTGTCTCTCACTCTGTCTCTCACTCTGTCTCTCACTCTGTCTCTCACTCTGTCTCTCACTCTGTCTCTCCACTCTGTCTCTCACTCTGTCTCTCACTCTCACTCTCACTCTTCACTCTCACTCTCACTCTGTCTCTCACTCTCACTCTCACTCTGTCTCTCACTCTCACTCTCACTCTGTCTCTCACGCTCACTCTCACTCTCACTCTCACTCTGCCTCACTCTCACTCTCACTCTGTCTCTCACTCTCACTCTGTCTCTCACTCTCACTCTGTCTCTCACTCTCACTCTTCTCCTCACTCTCACTCGTCTCCACTCTGTCTCTCACTCTCACTCTGTCTCTCACTCTCACTCTCACTCTCACTCTCACTCTCACTCTCACTCTCACTCTGTCTCTGACTCTCACTCTCACTCTCACTCTGTCTCTCACTCTCACTCTCACTCTCACTCTGTCTCTCACTCTCCACTCTCACTCTGTCTCTCACTCTCACTCTCACCGTCTCTACTCTCACTCTCACTCTGTCTCTCACTCTGTCCTCACTCTGTCTCTCACTCTGTCTCTCACTCGTCTCTCACTCTGTCTCTCACTCTGTCTCCACTCTGTCTCTCACTCTGTCTCTCACTCTCACTCTCACTCTGTCCTCACTCTGTCTCTCACTCTGTCTCTCACTCTGTCTCTCACTCTGTCTCTCACTCTGTCTCTCATCGTCTCTCACTCTGTCTCTCACTCTGTCTCTCACTCTGTCTCTCACTCTGTCTCTCACTCTGTCTCTCACTCTGTCTCTCACTCTGTCTCTCACTCTGTCTCTCACTCTGTCTCTCACTCTGTCTCTCACTCTGTCTCTCACTCTGTCTCTCACTCTCTCTGTCTCTCACTCTCTCTGTCTCTCACTCTCTCTGTCTCTCACGCTCTCTCACGCTCTTCTCCACACTCTCTCACACTCTCTCACACTCTCTCACACTCTCTCACACTCTCTCACACTCTCACTCGTCTCTCACTCTCACTCTCACTCTGTCCTCACTCTCACTCTCACTCTCACTCTCACTCTCACTCTCACTCTTCTCTCACTCTCCACTCTGTCTCTCACTCTCACTCTCACTCTGTCTCTCACTCTCACTCTCACTCTGTCTCTCACTCTCACTCTCACTCTGTCTCTCACCTCTCCACTCTCACTCTGTCTCTCACTCTCACTCTCACTCTGTCTCTCACTCTCACTCTCACTCCTGTCTCTCACTCTCACTCTCACTCTCTGTTCTCACTCTGTCTCTCACTCTGTCTCTCACTCTGTCTCTCACTCTGTCTCTCACTCTGTCTCTCACTCTGTCTCTCACTCTGTCTCTCACTCTGTCTCTCACTCTGTCTCTCACTCGTCTCTCACTCTGTCTCTCACTCTGTCTCTCACTCTGTCTCTCACTCTGTCTCTCACTCTGTCTCTCACTCTGTCTCTCACTCTGTCTCTCACTCTGTCTCTCACTCTGTCTCTCACTCTGTCTCTCACTCTGTCTCTCACTCTGTCTCTCAACTCTGTCTCTCACCTCTGTCTCTCACTCTGTCTCTCACTCTGTCTCTCACTCTGTCTCTCACTCTGTCTCTCACTCTGTCTCTCACTCTGTCTCTCACTCTGTCTCTCACTCTGTCTCTCACTCTGTCTCTCACTCTGTCTCTCACTCTGTCTCTCACTCTGTCTCTCACTCTGTCTCTCACTCTGTCTCTCACTCTGTCTCTCACTCTGTCTCTCACTCGTCTCTCACTCTGTCTCTCACTCATGTCTCTCACTCGTCTCCACTCCTCTCTCACTCTGTCTCTACTCTCACTCTCACTCTCACTCTGTCTCTCACTCTCACTCTGTCTCTCACCTGTCACTCTGTCTCTCACTCTGTCTCTCACTCTGTCTCTCACTCTGTCTCTCACTCTGTCTCTCACTCTGTCTCTCCACTCTGTCTCTCACTCTGTCTCTCACTCTGTCTCTCACTCTGTCTCTCACTCTGTCTCTCACTCTGTCTCTCACTCTGTCTCTCACTCTCTCTCACTCTCACTCTCATCTCTCTCACTCTGTCTCTCACTTCTCACTCTGTCTCTCACTCTCACTCTGTCTCTCACTCCTCACTCTGTCTCTCACTCTCACTCTGTCTCTCACTCTGTCTCTCACTCTCACTCTGTCTCTCACTTCTCACGCTCTCTCACACTCTCTCTCACAACTCTCACTCTCACTCTGTCTCTCACTCTCACTCTCACTCTGTCTCTCACTCTCACTCTCACTCTGTCTCTCACTCTCACTCTCACTCTGTCTCTCACTCTCACTCTCACTCTGTCTCTCACTCTCACTCTGTCTCACTCTCACTCTGTCTCTCACTCTCACTCTGTCTCTCACTCTCACTCTGTCTCCACTCTCACCTTCTCCTCCTCCTTGTCTCTCACTCTCACTCTGTTTCTCACTCTGTCTCTCACTCTCACTCTGTCTCTCACTCTCACTCTGTCTCTCACTCTCTCTCACTCTCACTCTGTCTCTCACTCTCACTCTGTCTCTCACTCTCACTCTGTCTCTCACTTCTCACTTCACTCTGCTCTCACTCTCACTCTCACTCTGTCTCTCACTCTGTCTCTCACTCTCACTCTCACTCTGTCTCTCACTCTCACCTCACTCTGTCTCTACTCTCACTCTCACTCTGTCTCTCACTCTCACTCTCACTCTGTCTCTCACTCTCACTCTCACTCTGTCTCTCACTCTCACTCTCACTCTGTCTCTCACTCTCACTCTCACTCTGTCTCTCACTCTCACTCTCACTCTGTCTCTCACTCTCACTCTGTCTCTCACTCTCACTCTCACTCTTCTCTCTGTCTCTCACTCTCACTCTCCACTCTGTCTCTCACTCTCACTCTAACCTGTCTCTCACTCTAACTCTGTCTCTCACTCTCACTCTGTCTCTCTCTCTCTCTCTCTCTCTCTCTCTCTCTCTCTCTCTCTCTCTCTCTTCTCTCTCTCTCTCTCTCTCTCTCTGTCTGTCTGTCTGTCTGTCTCACTCTCACTCTCACTCTCACTCTCACTCTCACTCTCACACAATGTCCCTCTGGTCAGTTGGCAGTCTCTGACAATGTCATTGAATGCAGTCTTTTTGGGTCTTAACATATGCAGTCAAATGTCTGGAAGAATTGTAGAAAAACTTCCAACATATAAGGAGAAGTTACTCTACCTCTTTCAGGTAAGATATGTCATCTGTTTGGTCTGAACAAGCCATTGTATGCCTATGGCAAAAGTATTGAATACTAATTATTAACCTCCGCCATCGAAGATGGACGGAGGTTACTGTTTTCACCCCTGTCTGTTTGTTACTTACGAAATCTAAAGGTTTCGTAAGTATATTGATGACTTCCGTCCTCTGTTTGTGTGTGTGTGTGTGTGTGTGGTGTTTGTGTGTGTTTGTGTGTTTGTTTGTAGGCACGATAACTCTAGAACAGAAGAAGCTACCAATGTCAAATTACACCACGTGATTCAGGAGGGTGATGGCTAGCGCTGATTAGATTTTGGTCAAAATCGTGTCAAAGGCAAGTCACAGTGAGGTCAAACATAATTCCGTAAATTCACGTGGAAAAATGGAGTATTTTGCTTCGGTCGACGTTACGCGTTCGTTTTAACTTCGATTTTAATTTTGTCTTCGGTTTTTGCGATCGCTTAGGACGCTTAACACTCGGTTGTCGAAAATCTGGTAAAAATCGGATGTTTTGGAGACGTTTTAAGATTGTATAAAAAATATTTCACTCGCCGCGTCACGGCTCATCACGTGGTGCAGCGCGCTCGAGCAGACGCGTCGTTGAGTCACGTAAAGGTTTTGCGTGTGCGCGCTGATGTGGTTTTCGATAAAGATGGTGTTTAAAAGTCATTTTTTATCCCAATAAAGGTTATCGTCGCATGCCTGACTCGCTAAGCCGTCGGATTATGTAAAGATTGTTGGTGGATGGCCGAATATTATGGTTTTGTGACTTTGATAAAATAATATAAATAATTGCGTGGAGAAATGGAGATTTTTGCTTCGGTCGACGTTACGATTTTTGATGGTTTGGTACAGAATCATCGTAGAAACTTCTGGTTTGCGTCGCTACCTTCTCTAGAGACAGCTTTATTAGACAAGGTCAAGGTCAAGTTGACGATTTCGTAAGTACCAGTCTATGACTGCTTGTTTGTTTGTTGTTTGTTTGTTTGTAACAGTATTACGGAAAAACTCCTGGACGGATTTCGACGAAACTTTATTGGGGGATTAGATATGATCCAAGGATCATGCATTAGATTTTGGACTTGGCCCAAAGTCCAATATGGCCGCTATGGCGGCCATTTTGAAAAAATATTTGAATTTTTGTTTTTGCATTTCTACATGTTTTAAGTGATTTCCAACCAAAAAACAATAAATTGTTAGAGAAAAAAAAACTTAGAAATTTTGCACCTTTTTTTTCAAAAAAATTTCGACTTTTTTTTTGGCATTTCTACATGCGCGTCGATCTAGTTTAGTTTATTCAATCGTGGTTCAGTAGAGTCTGATCTGTTTTGACCAACAATGAATAGGATATCAGGTTCACTTAAGTGACCCAGCAGTATTGGCGGCGGAGGTTTTGCACTCTACCGAGTGCTCCCCCTCTCGGTTTATGGATTGTTTTGAACGAGCAGCTAAGCATGTGTTCTTTCCCACCACAACCCTAGCTCCGTCATTTACCAACGATGACAAGCACTTCCCTTCTCGGGCCAAATTTTGAAGTTTGAGAAATCCCTGCATGGAGACTCAGCATCGAGACTTGTAAATTGTGTCAACACATCTCTCACTGTTACAAATTTTGTTTGGACCGTGGCATCTTCAGCAACATGCTGGATGAAGAGCAGTAGTTTCTCTGTAACTGCCATGTCTGTCAGATCAGCTCACAGTCCAAAAGACTGAGAAATTTGAACCAATCTAACAACCTTTTCTTGAATTGTCTGGCCAATGGCTAGAAATATTTCCAGTGTTGACCTGGCAGAGTGATGTACAAAATACCTCATATCATGAAAACCCTTGTCTGCAGAACTTCTCGAAGTGATGACAGATTTCTGTTGCCCAACTCTTCTTTAGCCCACCAGTAAGCACACTAAGAGGCATTAAACAGCACTTCATCTCTTTTTCTCTCGCTCAATATGGAAGAAACACACATTTATTTAATTCTGCTGGCTTGACATTGAGGTGCTGCTGGTGAGCTATCATGGATGACAAATTGACTGTGCTTGTAATGAATAGAAGGTTCTAAATTCCATTTGTGTTGAAGGTTTTTGCTTATTCGTACTATCATGCCTTCAGCACAGTGAAGAGAGCATACCCTTCCCCTCTTCATATTCCAACCACCAGACCTGGGTCTTCTCACAAAATGTTAACTTTTTGTCCGTAAGCTTCCAGCGTGGCTGGTTATCTGTTCACTTGGATAACCAAATCCTCTTAGTATTACACTGCACAACAAATGCATTTGTCATGGAATGGATCTTGGTGTCAGTCACTGGATTTTGATGCAGTCACTTGGATAACTGGGGTCAGTTTTGTCAACATGATCTAATATCTCATCACCTTTTGTAAAACAGCAAATAAATTACTGTAAATTCATCTGTTAAAATCTTTATATTTTTGCTGTGAAAACTGATATATTAGTGGAAAAAAAAATATTGTGCCTAATGACCAGCTTGGCTCTGTCTGGTTGTAGTATAGCAAAGACGTGCTTATACATTTATTACCCTGTGCATGTGAAGCGAAAAGTGGGGTTAAGGAATTCGTTCATTTCTGTCTGTCCTGTCTGCAAATATCAGTTTATGATCAAGTAACAACTTGATTTTAATTGAATGTTATATTTTGAACACGAATCAGAGCATGGATAGGAAAATGAACCTGTAGTTTCGCAGTACTTTGGCTCTAATTCGACCCAATGACACGTGCGCAGATGAGTGAGATTGTTTTTTTTCACTTTGTCTGCCTGTCTGGCAGTCAAACAAAATTGAAAATCATTCCAAAGAGGAAACTTACTGTTTTTAAGGATGTTATAAAGGACACAAACACAAGCATGAATAACTAATGTAACATGTCAGAAAAGGTGGTGTAAAAGACACTGCATCAACGGCGGTAAACTTCCGGATTTTCTTTTTTTCCTACAACCTTTAAAATCCTTATTTTATTTCAATTGAATTATATACTTAAACACGAGAACACAAATTGCCATTTTTGACACTCAAAACCCTTCCACTTAGTAGTACCTGAACAAAATATTTTGGCATTTTGTCATAGGACCAATAAAATTTGCCACTCGTCGACTTCGCCCATGATCTTGTTTCTAAAGTACAGCAATACCTTGGCATGCGCTTTTTCTCAACATGCTTGTTTCCATTTTACGTTCCTTATATATTATGACTCAACCTTCCTAATCCAGCACTGGCTTCAGACATGGCCAATGTGTTCCACCCCAGTTTTTCACAACAACCGGTCTGGACATACTCCAGTCCATGATGCTTCCTTGACAGTCGTTAAGAGCTTTTGTTGTATTTCACTTTTAAAGCTTAAAAAAAAAATCACTCGGTTTTATATTAAATGAATAATGTGAGTGAATCCCTATTTCACAAGATCCAAATCACTGCCCAGCACTACAATTCACCTAAATTTACATTCCACTCAAGGTATTCCATTTAACCTGATGTGTTGGTGCACAGTGGATATTTGCGCACACAGTGCAATGCACATAAAGTACGTCCTGCCTAAACCCTGAAAAAGAAGGTGCCTTTGGATCGTTTCTTTATTTAAAAAAATTTTTTTAGGTAAACGTAACAGAAATGACGAATGTGATAAAGAAAGTAATGAAAGTGATGTAAAGGTTCACAAACTGACACCACTGGGGACTCACGTGATACCATTTCCTGTTCTTCCTGCCGAACTTGTTCTGAACATGTCCAGTCCATGTGCATACAGTTTGCTCAACGAGTTTACATTAATTTTTATTGCCATTTAATTTGTGCCTAAAAGTTTGAAATGTCGCTGCCCAAGGATATTAAACGAAGCATTTCCCCTCAAATGAACTTGGACATTTGAAACGTTAGCTTTCTACAAGCTGTGACCTACGTCGGGTCAGGTATGAGGGCATGCGCCGGAGCAGTGCATCGCTGCGTCCACTTTCTGCCAGTACTCCAGGGCCTCCATCTAGCCATCCCCAAGGCAGATGCCTGGCCCACCCCCATCTCCTTGAGACGCTGGTCAACCACGAGGCACGTGGTCGGCCCATTGGCCTCCTTCACTCACGAGGCTCCCTCGCTGAGAGAATCTGGTGAGCAGGATCAGCAACAGGAAAGCAAGCCGCATGCACATGCAGCTGCAGCTGATGCTCTGAAAGGGGCACAACATATTTAATGCAATCAAGAACATCGACGAGTCTTGGAAGAAAGTTATGTCTGCAAACCTCAAAGGTGTGTGGAGGAAACTCTGGCCTGATTGTGTTCCTCACTCCCAATTCTACCAAATGCTAGTATATGTATTAAAATGGATCAAATGCACTTCACATGTTCAACAAATAAATTCTTTTAAAATCATGGTGTCTATTTACTTCTGTCATGTCTCTGTGTGTGTGTGTGTGTGTGTGTGTGTGTGTGTGGGGACAACACCTACAGTGAGACACATTTCAAGTGAAACACCAAGTAGAAGGAAATTACAGGAGCTTTACATCCTCAGCCTTCCAAACAGATGCCATAGATAGGTTACGGAGATGCCAAATGCAGCAGTTCAAACATGCGGTGCTCAGCTACTGGTATCCCAGCAACAGTTTCTCTGGTAACTCACCCTATTAACCGCTTCCTTCCCACCACATGGGAGTCGAGACATCGACGTGCTGCAAGCAATGCGCTTCCCACCCACGCACTTCACCAGCCATTTCATTCAACTGCTCAGCACAAATGACTCACTCTCTATGATCCAACCCCACAACCAACCATCCTCCACCACCCACCTCCAAAACATCCTCCTCACCCCCCCCCCACCTCCAAAACGTCCCTTTAGAATAAAATAATTGCTATCACATTATCATGTGACCATTTAACCTGGTATTGCAGTGATGAGGCTGCTAGGATGGCCTAAAGGAATGCACACTCGTCTCAAAGATGTCCAGACTGGTGTTGAATCTCGAGCAGCAATAAACTGTCTTCCTGGTGTTTAATCGAAGTGTGTGTCGTTCCTTGGCTGGACATTAAGCTGGGTGTCCCATCTGCCGACACAAGTTGGTCGAGGTTAAGATCCCTCGGTGACTTTGCGAAGAGTCGGCAGTTATCGCCAGCATCCTGAACAAATTACAAATTCCTTCCCCAACTATTGCTGGGAAGGCAATGGCAAACCACCTCGTATAACCCTTGCCAGGAAACTGCTTCGGCAGCACCGACGCTCTGTGACAGAGTATGGTACACCAGAAGCAGAATTGCAGTGATGTTATCGATGAACACATCTAAGTCTATCGATTATTCGCATCTCTTTTGAGATTGATTTTTGGTCACATGCCAAAACTATTCCATTAAAAAGATGGTGCATGAAAATATTATGTAATGAAATGAATTGCAAATACTCCCAGAGGCGAGGAATTATCACACAATCTCGGATAGTGACCAAGACGGGTGTATAATGGGGGCAGGACCAATTGTTTTGCTCTGTCCTCAGACCACAACATAAAACATACACCGAGAAAGGCAATGCACACATTTCGTTACTTTTGTCACAACGAACGTGGTGCTTTGTTGTGCAATGCAGAGAAGAGTGATGGAGTTGACCTTGGGGTTTAACAGATGAAAGGAACAGCCATTGTTGAAAGGTATGACAAACTTCACGTACTTAAGGCAAAGCAAATTATACACTCCTTTTCAACTAAACCACTCAAATTCGAATTGCATTAGTGTCCAGAAGGCGGCACTCTCACACTGTGGATGACAATGTGAAAATCTGGAGAAGGGAAGATAAAAAGGAAAAGCTATAATGGGGAAGGCAAAGAAATAGAGTGAATGGGAAGCACGAGACCCCCTCCACCTTCCTCCGCCCAAAGTGATCTCACTTCAGGTCACTTACATAGGATGAAGCTTCCAAGTTGTCAGTGTCACAACGATGGAGGGGGGTTTGCCTGCAGGGTAAAGAGCAAGTATAAGAAATATTACCTTTTGTGAGAGCAATCAGTTTCAAGCACAGGAGAATAAGATTGCAAAATTTGTCAAATGGGAAGCATGTCAATTGGATCAAGCACAAGGTGACCCAGAAAGCAAGTAGAGGTTTGGACGAGAATGACAACCTGTATCCACACCTTGAAATGTATTATCCTTCTACCCTGACACGATCAGAAAAACTGCATTGATGGTCTTTCGGAAAGCAGAAGTTTGAAATAAAAAAAATAAAGGGCGACAGCAAACAGAAACAGCAATGAACAATCAGAATCTAATAAATAAAATTTGTCATGTGTTTGTTATGCAATTTTTACAAAGACCACTGGGACAACAACCACCACATTTGGCACACAGACCAAGTCTAACCAAAATATTTTCCTTGGAGTATTTTCATCCACCACCTCAGCCTTAAAAGACCCATAAAAGCTTTTAGACCATTAAGACCCATAAGACCATCCATCCATTGGGACCATACCCTGTGCAGGGCGTCGGTGCTGCCGAAGCAGTCTCCTGGGCTATTGGGCACAATCCTGGATGGGTCGCTACTTCGACGCAGGTGGCCACTCCATAATACCCTCCAAAGACCCTGAATACCTCAAAAACCCTGTGGAAATTGAGTTATTTTACACCACAACCCCAAAGAACCTTTAACCACGAAGACCCTTAAAGTCCCTTTAGACTCCTTAGACCTTTGTACCATTTAGATCCCTTCAGACAGATTAGACAGCTTGGACCCTTGAACATTGAGCTTTAGACCACTTGACCTTTTAGACCCTTTTTATATGCTTGAGAGACGAGACCTCTTGGACCCTCAGATACAAACTACAATTGGAACGTACCCTTCAGACTATCGAGAACCTTTTAAGCGCACACCACACAACATCTATAGTCTGTTGCAAAACACAGACTATACATTTTTCAGCAAATAATGCACAACTCGACCCACTCAGAGGGTGGGTTCTCTGCTACGTTATTTACCGTATGAAGAGTATTTTATTTGTTTATTACTTGGCGAAATCTTCGATTTGTCAAGTATGTTGGTCTGTTCCGTTTGTTGTTTGTTTGTTTGTCCAGTCGTCTACAGCCCAAATGGCTGGACCAGTCGTTCTTAAAATTTTACACCTGATAGGCAATCCACCTGAGACGGTCGGCGTCCAAACCCCGTCTTAATCGGACTAAACGTCGCGACGTGACGTCACACAACGTGAAAACACATTTTGGACATAACTCAGTGACCGGAATCGTAGCGACTTCCGGTTGACGCCAAATTAAACTTCTTCAAATACCTATATATTAATACTGAAGGACCAATTTTGTGCTCCTCCTAGCGGTCGCGTCACGTTTTCTCGTACTGTGACCTGGACTGAAAGAAACTTTGTACCTGTAAGAGTGCATCGCACATAGTGGCAATAGTCAACCTTCAACTCTGAAGCAGAATAAACACTTTTCGTTAAGAAAGGGGCGAGGAGTGAAGAGGCGGGCGGGGGGGGGGGAATGGGGCAGGGGCGGGGTATGAGTCGGCGGGGGGGGGGGGGGAAATGGGGCAGGGGTGGGGTATGAGTAGGGGGGGCAAGCACGCCCTGTCCAGTCCATGTCCCTCGAGTGTGGGTGAGCTGGTGAGGGTGGTTGAATGAACAGAATCCGTCTGTGACGGGGTTTCGGCTAGTCTAAATGATTACTAAATGCATCTTATTACAAATTACGCATAGTTTTCGCAAGCGTATGACGTCAAAGTTTTGCCTATTGACGTCATTTCAAAAAATATTTACGCTCGTGTGCAGCCGAAACTACTGAAGCAATCGTTCTCAAATTTTAACACGTGATAGCCAATTTTGCTGAAATAGTCTGGGATCAAATTACGTCATAATCGCACTTAACGTCACGACTTACGTCAAAAAAAGGTGAAAACAAGCTTTTGAACATAACTCAGTAACCGGAAGTCGTAGCGACTTCCTGTTGAGGCCAAAACAAACTTCAATGGAATATCTAAATGTTTTAAAATGCATGTTAGTACAAATTAGGCACAGTTTTCGCAAGCGTATGACGTCAAAGTTTTTAGCTATTGGCGTGATTTAAAAAAAATTCTATTCGTTCTACAGGTCACAATTCTTAACCGATTTGGATGAAATTATAACAGCTGATAGAAATCCAGTGCAAAAGGATATGTTGACTTTTGGTGATGTTCAATATCAGGATCTGGATTCTGCATCACTTTATATTATCGCCCATTATAAACCAATGGGGAATTTTGTGAATTACACATGGCTATTTCTCAGAGTTTTGCAGTTATTAAATTGAAAATTATACTGTCTATTTATGCATGTAATATTAACGTGTACAAAGTTTGATCGAAATTGACCCAAGGTCAAGGTCAGGGTCACCAAAACATGAAAACACACATATAAAATATACATTTTTGTTTTACAATATATTTCAATATGATAACGGGATCGTAAAGCTGGTTGAAAAGCAATGTTCCTAGGTATTTTCAAATCTTTTCTACGATCAGAATGAAGGCAACAAGCACCGATGATAAGTTGTTGAATGTCACATGGTGGCTTTAAATGAGTTGTGAAAATTTTCAATCTGCTGCCGTTACCATGACAACGCGCGCCTGATAATTGTTATTTGTGACATCGCGTCATTTTATTAATGTACGAACAAATAAACACCACACATTCACGACATTACAGCTTGGACCACCACACGGAAAGGTCAACTAATTCGCCAAGTGTCGTGCTAAGCACGATTTTTCATTTGTTTGTGCATTTGGACCCTGCAGGAACCAGTGGGACAAACTTTGCATGGCCTCATCCTTCATCCAGAGGAAGGTCGAGGGCTATGTTTTGGATTCAAATATTTGACCCCAGATAAAAGCAGTAATTGGCCTTCAGGCCTCGATTGGTCTTGTGCTTAAACACTGCCTGAGTTCCCCCCCCCCCAGGAGCGATCGAGTAATATGTTTGTAAAGATCGTATGTTGACGTTGCAGTGATTTGTTGTCAACAACACAAATTTAATTACTGAGTATTCCATTGATTTTCCCGCAGCAATGCCCGGTACTTCAGCTCATAACCAATAATAATATGTATTATATATATGTATAAATATATGTATATATATTTATATATATGTATATATATATGTATATGTATATAGATATATGTATATTGTATATGTATATATATGTATTTATATATGTATTTATACATGTATATTGTATATATATATATATATATATATATGTATATATATATGTATATATATGTATTTAAATATATATGTATATAACTATATAATATATGTATACATATATGTATTATATATATATACATGTATATACATGTATATATATGTATATATATGTATAATATATATACATATATATATATATGTATA
>CM068966.1:59821904-59843704 GCA_035128595.1 Eptatretus atami
CCTCCCCTGGGATCACCTTTGTGTCCCGGAGGTTTCCCCTATCTCGCCTACGCACAATTAGGTAGTCAATGGTTGTCATCGACCTACCTGACGTGTATGTAATAAGCTTATTATCCGCTTTCTGGAATTGAGTACGTATTACAAATCAACAAATCAGCTCCATCAGAAAACTCCAAGATCCTTTCACCTTCTCCATTTCTCACACCTTATCCATAAACCCCATGGACTCCCTCAAAACCGTCTGACTCCTTCCACATGTCATTCAAGTCTCGCTACCACACAAACTTCCTCATCTTTCACATTCTCCATCAACTTCTCTATCGCCACCAGAACATGTTCTTCTCTTCATCGCTTCGAACGACCTGCGGGGCATATCCCGAGATGACGTTCACTAAGAGCTTTCCGATCACGATTCTCACCATCATCAACTTTCACTCACTCTAGTCAACATCACTACACTGTCGACAAACTCCTCAGAAAACATGACACCAACACCATGCATGCCTTCCGGGCACCCTTGACACATAAACTTATACTTCTGTCCCTGCCTACTCTTCACCATTCTCGCACTACTTCCCTTCCATCATGTCTCCTGCACACAACATATGTCCACTCTTCTTCTGACCAATGTTTCAACCACTTCACCTGATCTCCCTGTCATTGTCCCTACATTCCATGTCCCAAACCCAAACGATTGGTCGTCATAAATGGAAAAATTTCCCCCTTTGCTTTGATCAGGTTCCCCATCTTGAGTTTTAACGAGAGGGGGTGAGGACCCCCACGGGGTACTTCGGGCTGTACCCTGCCCATAAGTTGTACTCATCATGGTTTCTCTTTTGAGGCAATGTTTTTATGGCTGGATGCCTTAACCCTTTTAGTCGCCTCTTACGACACGCAGGGATACAGTGTACCTATTCTAACCGGGGCACACACCGGGCTCTCCACAACTCTGCAGTATTCCCAAGACACCCAGACTCTCAAATCCCCACTCAACCTGTTCACAAACTCCTCAGCTACCCTTTCATCCTTGAACTTTCCAACATCCAGCCTATGCTGGGATGGTACCATTCTCCTCCATTTGAGTTGCAACTTCAGAGTTGCTACAACAAGCCTGTTGTCAGTATTGAGGATCTGAGCACTCCGGTGGACTCTGCAGTTCTGGCGTATCCTCCAGCAACCATCCAGAAGCACATAGTCATTCTCCTTTGCTACACCACCAGCGTTGGAGTAGCAAGTCCAGTGATGAGGCTGTAGGCACTGAAACCATGAACTACCCACCGTAAGTCCATGACTTCTTGCAAAGTCAAAGAACTTGCTGTTATTCTGGTTCACAGTTCCAATCCCATGGGGACCAAAACATGTCTCATCACCATCCATGTCAGTTCCAGTCAATGCATTGAAATCCCCCAAGACAAAGAAGAGTATCTCGCCTGGGGCAGAAATAAACTACACACTCAAGCATGGCATAAAATGCCTCCTTCACAGTGAGTTCACTCGCCTCAGTCGGAGCATATCCGGAGACCAGGGAAATGGCACCCAATGAGTGACAAATCTTCATTCTCATACGCTCGTGGACTGGTGTTACTTCAATTATCATGAGAGTCAGCTTATTGAACAAAGCTCCAGCAACTCTTTGGGCATGGTAACCATCAGAGCGACCAGACCACTAGTTTGGGTAACCACCCGCTTTGATCTCACCACTATCCGGTCTCTGAACCTCAGAGTGCTGCAATACTGATGTTCAAACTCTGGAGCTCATGTGATAGTAGTGACAGGTGATCGTCCTTTCTTTGGGATAGGATATTTCAGCCACCCACCCAAAGGGACTGCCTCAGGTTAACCCATGGAGACCACCGTCTGGTGGACGACACCTCAGCACCACCCCGCCACACAACATCACAACTTGACCCAAGAAGTTTGCCCCGTGCTTTTCCTACTATCATCAAAGAATCAGGGTCCCAAAGGCTTTGCCCCAATCCCTTCACCTCGTGAGCTGCCCTGTGAAGGGCAGCTGCACAGTAGATACTCCCACGGAGTGGGTTTTCAGTTTTCTTTGTTTTTTTGTGTTTTGCGGATTGAAATGTTTTACAGTGGCCACAGTGCAAATCCTGCCATGAACATCCTCGAAAAATGTAACCCAACTGCAGGAGGATCTCTGCAGACACAGTTGGGCACCAGATTATGGATGGCCGTTGGCTCACAAGGAGCTCCTCCGCTCTTTGACAGGTTTTGTTTTTAATCCTACTGGGTATCCATATCCAGACACCCTCCTCACCAGGAAACCTGGTAGTGGAGATGGTTTAGTCACTGATAACCCGACCATGAAACAGGTTGGTACAGGTTTACATGGTACCTGCAGCAAGTCACAGATCTGATCTGGCCTGACCTGACAAGAGCACAACATAGCTTTAGCAAAGTAGCAGATAAATTTGGGAGATGATGCTTTTCCATAAGGCATTCAGCGTGTCATCTTTACCACACCAGTATGGGACAACATAGACTTTTGGGAGGAGACCATGTCAGGGAAGGGTACCACACATGTGTACTCGATTCAATTTATAGTGTAAAATTTATGACTGGTTTATTTTGGATGATGGTTATAATTGGAGATGTTGAGACAAAAAATAGTGACACATCGCATCTGGAGTTGTATTAAAATATTTGGTGTGTGTTCTTGTTTTTTTGTGTGTGAATCAAGCCACAACCACACATTTAAAAACAAAAAATGTGTAGTTGTGACCGGTATATGTTGGGAGGAATTGGCGAACCACAAAATTAAAAATAGAAAAACTTGCAAAATGTCCAACAGCTCTAAAACACAAAAATGCCTGTATCTAAAAATATTCCCTTACACAGTATGGTTACATGGAATTTGATCACCCTTAAAATATCAAAATATATTGAACAACGTTCACCCAAAAAGTCTTACCAATCGAAATTGTATCAACCCTAATAATACCTTACTTTAATTAATTATACCTTTATCAAATATAATATTTTCATATTCAACCCATTTTCAACAAAAATTTAACTGTTTTTTTTTGTCATACGAAATGAATATGGTTGCGTTTTGGCCAGGTTATGTCATAAATAAAGTGCAAAAGTACTTCGACCCACTTGCACAACAATTTAGCTGTTCAAATATAACATTTTGTAACAAGTATGGTTTCCATGGAGTCAATTTACCATTTGTTTCTTTGGGTTTTTATGAACCACTCATTAAAAATTCATGAGCACAGAGTGCACATGGGGATAAGGTGATTCTGACTCAAATGCGTATTTGGAATTCGAATACATTGATTTCAAGTAATCCCCATCCTTGTTGCACAGAAACTATTTCAGGGACTTGTATCCAGCCCTGTGTGCAATGGACTAATGGTTGAAGGGAAAAGAAGAAGTCAGACTTTGTATGCACTGGATGGATGGGGGTAATGGCTGAAACCAAGCTGTCTCTGCCATAGCTTGGAAAAGCAGTGCAGAATAGGGATGTTTGGAAAAATCTGATCATGAATGTCATCAGAATTCTGCCTCGACTTGACAGAATTGGATAACTGGTTATAATCAATTTTTCTTCCGGTAGGTGAGCTGACCAGCGACTCTTAGCCGGTACACCGCTCATGTGTATCTCCAGTTTTCTCCAAATTTCCCTGAGGCGAGAATAAAATAATACCAGCATCCGTTATGAATGGGGTTATGCCATCAAATGTAGGTCCCATTGCGGAAATTTCCAAATCGATGAAATCTGCATCCAGATTGTTCATCGCGCCTGGACAGAAATCTCAAATTTAGTTGATTGGGTGGTCTGGACATGTATCTTATGTGCGAGATAAGGATTGGAGCATGGATTGGCCCAAGCAACTTGAATGGGCATGGGATGGAATTTTTTTATCTCGGTGTCTTTCTTGGCACTCAAAATTTCATTTTAAAAAACTGGGAATTTTTAAAAAATAAAACTGAGACACGGTTACTAAATAGGAAGGGACTACTTAGTCAAATTTCATATCGGGGGCGAACCCTTGTCATTAATAACCTTGTGGCGTCAATGCTTTGGCATATTTTTATGGCACTACAGCCCCCAGATTTCATTCTTAAAAAACTATAAGCCATGTTTTATTGACTTCTTTTTTGTTGTGAGGTTATCAGTCCCACCCCAGATACTGAAACCCAAGGCCTCGAATTTCCCTGTCACAGAGAAAAGACGACCAACCTTGCAACCACGTTGAAGCACAGGACACATTTCGACGCACTGCCAGAGCAAGCCATTAGGCCCCAATCAAAGTCAGAGCTATTATTCAAACCTATGGTTGTCTCTTTGCTCCTATCCTTTCTTATTACAATGAGCATCTAAGCCAGTAAGCAGCACATGAAATTTTTCGTCTTTGGTCTGACCTCGGTCTATGGTTTGAACACCGACCTCTCGACTCCGAGCGCGCATGCCCCTAAAACCATTACACCCCCCCCCCCCCACCCCTCCGCCCCCTCCCGCCATGGTGATTTTCTCTTTCCTTTTCCTTGGAAGATGGTCTTTAACATTGAGTTGCTCTTTTCTTGGTTCGTAGGTTTGACAAATGAACACGAAAAGGCTTTGGGTCTGCGCAATAAACATCTGGGCTTATTGCTGAAGGGACATACGCGGTTTGTGCCCAGATGCAGATAGCATCGCCTACCCTTTAACATGTATAATTCATGCATATATTATTTACTTGCCAACATCGAGCCCATCATCCATGTTATGACGAAATATATAGGCTACCTTTTGCTGATGCAACATGATAGGCCATTCTTCACAGGACCACAGCCACCAATCCAGAAAATCCACCCAGACTTAAACTAGTGTAGCATTAAACTTTTCTATGCCTTCACATCTTCCACAGTGTAAACACTTTTTTTAAACTCAATTATAATTTCACTTGAAATCGGGATAATATAAAGATACTGTTAAAGGTTAGTGCTCGCTTGACTTGCTATGTTGGCAATTCATAATATGGGTAGATGTGACCAATACCCTGTATTGTTCTTAACACTAATAACTCTCAGAGACAAAAAACCACAACGAAACTGATCCATTGTGAACGTGTTTGATTTTTTTAATTTTTTTGAAATGTTGAGCAAGCTCCAACTCCCGTAGGGATTGATGCGTGCGTAGCCCATTCACGAGCGTCTCCGGTGCGCACCGGCACCACTGCACCCCTGGGATGCTGTAATAGTACCACACACAGGCATGCACAACAGAACCGCAACACACGCCAACTATAAACAGTGATGCTTCTCCTATCCTTAATCGCTATGGATCCTATATCAGACAACTGCTATCATTAACATTTGTTCTAGCTTTTACCATGCAATATCAGGAGATTTCAACCTATTAGCTGCAATCAAAAGTGACACAAGTTTATTGACCCTAAAATGAGGGAACCATTGTACATGGACAATGAGGAGCCAGTACGTACGGCATGGACATATTGATTGCTTACCCCGAAAGTCAATATGCGCCATCATAAATTAAAAATTAGTCATGTGTTTTGCAAATGATTGGTAACGATGAGAGATGTGACATCAATGGAACACATCCAATGTTCCTGCAACATCGCATTCAACGTGGCAACTCGCCCTGGTGGCACTCGAACTATCTGGTAGAACATTCAAGCATCCCTCAATCCTCTACACTCCTTTCCCACCATGACCTGCTCTGCCAAAAAAAAAACCTTTCCAAAAAAACAAATAAATAAAGAAAATAATAATTATAATCCAAAAAGCATTAAAAGCTATGAACATACCAAATGTTACTGCATCTAGTGAAAGCAGATCAACCAAAACCAACACATGTGCTGCAGCAACAGGGCCCCTTCAATTTGTTCACTCACCCTTCAAGAGGGATCTCTCTACCGTATTCAAAATCTGCTTCTGTCCAGTTCAACTGCCAAAACAGCAACACGTAAGATCAGTCGGTCAGACGGCATAAACGATCAGGTTCATGGAATAGCATGCGACTTCATTTACACACAATTCCTGCGCGACTAACACGACCGTCTCACTCATTCGTGTGTACAAACTGGCTGTATGCTTAAGAAACAAACCTTGCAGGGACATGATGGTGCAAACTGCTGCACGTAGCCCCCTGTAGCCGTTACCAGCAGGTTTTTGGTAATTGAGTTCAGGAGGTCCTGGCGATAATAACTCCGCCGAATCTTCGCGAAGAACTCAACCAACAGCCGTTTGCAGACAGGACACCCGTCCGCTCTTAATGATACCTTGAAGATGCACATCATTGATGCCTCAGCCTTGCTGTGGAAACACCAGGATTCTTTTATAGGCTTCCGGGAATGTCTTGAACTATTGGCAGGCAGCTCATATGTGAATGCGATACCTCGGAAAAGCCGTTTCTGCATGTCCTTACATAACACCATGGACATAGGGAACCAAAATAATTATCCTCATCCTTTGGAGATCGTGGATCAAACAAACTTCAGATTTAAGGAATTTGAAATGATGAACCAAGGAAATTTTTCTTCTTCCTCATTTACATTCTGTTATGGTGCTGAACCAAATTGTACCAAGCTGGTACTGCTCCACCTTTTTTGTAACAATACTCTGGGCCCAATTATCCTGAGCCCAATTGCTCTCCACTCTCCCACCACCCATCTTAACCGCTTCACACCTTGACGATTTGCCAGCATGGCAACGCTATAAAAATGTTATGTTTAAAACGTTACGTACGCTGAAATTTTTGATTTTTTTAAAAATTTTTGGCTATTTCATAACGAGCTGTGATGCATAACATATTTAATGTACACAGAACTTCGTTGTCTAATAGATAACTTATACCAACGAATTTAGCCTTTGGCGGCCGTCACAACCTTATGCCCACGATAGTCTAACTTAGGCATTTAGCGCGCTGCACGTATCGCTACGATCACGTTGTTAGCCAGCCTAATTAAAAAGCTTGCCGCTCGCCGATTCAAAATCATAACCGCCTGAGAATTGGAATGTCAAACATCGCAGTCACACACTTGACGATTTAGCCAGCGGTATGCCCGACTTATTGAAAAATCTTGTCTAAAAACCGGCGGCACAAGTCGCAATACTTATGGGTAAGTTTTGTATTACTTAAGAGCACGCTGAAAAAAACACTGCCATTTTACGTCGTAGTACGCTAACTTTCATCCGTTGTACTTGCGGTATGTCCTCAAATTTTGCATGCTTGAAATTTTACGACGGACGATATGCCAGCGTAATGACTCACACGTCCGCTACGCTGGCCATAAGTTGTAGCCTTATGCGATCGTTACACATGCTACACACGTTATTCAGTAAGTTACTCATTAAGTCGAAAACACGTCGACGTATGATTAGCGACCCGAAACTCTAATTTATAACCTGATGAGTTAACGTGTTGTAGCGCACGTTTACACGATTCGTTGCACACACGTCGAGGCGACTTAGCGATCGTGACCACACGCGAGACGTTACTTGTAAGTACTCATTTAGTTCGAAACACGTCGAGTAATCTTTAGCGTACCCAAACTTTTATTCTAACCCTAGGAGTAACTGTTGTAGGCACGCTTACACGATCTGCACAACACGTCGAGGCACGTTAGCCGATTGTTGACACATTGTCGAGGCACGTTAACTTGTAAGTTACTCAAAGTCGAAACACGTCTCGAGGTTAATGCTTAGCGTTACCCAAAACTTATTTCTAACCTATGAGGAACGTGCTTAACCTATGTTGTAACTTACCTCCACGCATAATTGAAGTATGGAACGTATTTTGATTCGACGTCTTCCGGACGACCACAGAACTTACTTGAACGTGTTTCTAATTACAGCTACCGTTATAATGCGATTGCAGCGTTTAAAAAAAAAAACAAAAAAAACAACAATAACTTCCATATTTGTCACGTAACCATTTCGTACGTCCGTTTCCTCTTCAGTTTGCTCATGTCCTATCTTAGTTTCCTCCTCGTGAAATATTTAAACTGTTTAGATTTGGCACGTCGAATCGATCGAAACTTCTTAAAAGCAAATGTCCGAATATGTTTTAAAATTTCGTAGTAGGACTAAAAAAAAAAAGAAAAAAAAAACACCAACAAACAACAACACAAAACAACTTTCAGAATTTCTCACTGCGTACCATTTCGGTTCACGTCCGGTTTCCTCTGCAGTTTTGCTCATGTCCTATCTTAGTTCCTCTCGTGTGTAATGACATATTTCTTGTTTAGGATCATTGTCACTCGACGTCAAACTTAAAAGCCAAATGTCCGAAATGATTTCAAATCTAATAGACTAAAAAAAAAAGAAAAAAAAAAAAAAAAACACAACAACGAACAACAACAACAACAACTTCAGATATTTCGTCACGTCCTGCACGAACCAAAGAGAACAAAAGCAAAATTGCCTTGACGTTGGAGAAAATAAGTTTCGGTACGCTTAAACATTACCTCGCGTGTTTCGACTTTATGATAAACTTTACAAGACTTGTGTTGAGACGTGTTCACACCTATCGCATATGCGTCGTTGCCTACAAACTTGATTCCAGCCCTGCGGAACGTGTGAGCCATACGGCGAGTTTACGTCGTAAAATTTAGCATTGCTTGAAATTTTCTCAACGACTGTACGAGACCGTATTACCTACCTACGAAATATGAACAGCGCACGTACTGTCATCGTTTTTCAAGCGTGCTCTCACGTTTATACAACAATTATCAAACGTTATTCGACTTCAACGTACATAAGTGCCAGCTTGTCTGGCAAATTTCCAACTAGTCGGCACAACGCTTGTGGCTAAATCCTCAAGGTGTGACTGACGTGGTTGACACTTCCAATTCTCATCAGCGGTTATGATTAAATCGGCGTCATCGGTGGACACCAATGTGGCAGGTTTTTAACAGCTATAGCCACGAGTCGTCGGCGATACGTGCATCGCCGCTATGCCTAAGTTAAACTATCTAGTTGGGCAGTAGGTTGTGAACCCCGCAACATGGCAAGCATTTCGTTTGGTATAAGTTATCAATAAAGACAACGAAAAACTTTTCTGTCCCCGTTACTAATATGTTAGCATTACGACCAACACTTATTGAAATACGACCAAAACTTAAAAAAAAAAACATCAAAATTTTCAAGCGTACGCCAACGTTTTTTACAAAACATTTTATAGTGCCATTGCTGCTTAATCGTCAAGTTGTGACAGCGCCTTCATTCAGACCCAAAACAACTTTGAGAGAATTGTGAGAAAAGTAGTAGATCCGGGGGCGGAGGGTGTGAGAGGGGGATGATTCATTCACACGATAGATCGGAGATATTGGAGACGAGATTAAGAGAAAGACCGTGGTTTCCAATTGTATCAAATAAGTTAGTCTTTGTTTTCGAATACCTCAGTCTTCTTTATATAACCTCCCCATTCGGCGAAAATGTCCGGAGGGTTTTTACTTTTGCACCCGTCATGTTTGTTTGTTTCGTTTGAACAGTTAGGTTTTATACGGAAAAAAAAAAACTCCCTGGACGGATTTCACGGAAACCTTTGGTGGGGGATTAGTTATGTCCAAGAAGATCATCCATTAAGGAATTTGGACTGGATCAAAGTCCAATTTATTCCCTGGCCGCTATTGGCGGCCACATTTCGAAAAATAAAAAAAAATTTTTGAATTTTGTTCCTTTTTGCATTCTACATTTTAAGGAATTTCCAACCCCCAAAAAATGAAATTATGCTTGAATTTTTGTCCTTTTTTTGCATTGCATTCTACATTTTTAAGTGATTTCCAACCCCCCCCCAAAAAAAAATTTGTTAGAGAAAAAAAAAACCAAGAAAATTTTTGCAACTTTTTTTTTTCAAAAAATTTAGATTTTTTTTTTGCAATTTCTACATGCACGTCGATCTAATTTATGTTATTCAATCGTGTCAGTAGAGTCTGATCGTTTGACTACAATAACTAGGGGATATTCAGGTTCACTTAAGTGACCCAGCAGTTTTGCGGCGGATTTGGCCACCTTCTACCGAGTGCTCCCCCTCTAGTTGCTATCTGTCATTCACACATCTCATACTGTAACAGGAGCGTGTTGTACAAATATCCCAGAAAAATTTCTTGGATTTTAATGATCGAATTTTCCTTCTGTCTTTCCTGTTCCTCTTCGGTTCGAAAAGTCATCGATCATGTGACGGGAAAGGTCAACATCTCTCTGCTGTTGTTGGAGAGCTGCCCCCAGCATCGCAGATCAACAGAGATGGCAAGTGCCCCCTCTCATGTTCAAGGACTTGTCCTTTCATTGCCACCTCTCCTATTTATAATACTGCTTTGGGAATATTTCCCACACAAGTTTTCGCTTATGGCACAGATTTTGTACCATCTTATCTTCAGTTTATCATACCTATCCTTCATCTGCAGTAATCGATACCTAATCCTTCATCGCAGTATCTAAACCCTATCAATATGTGCTTTTTGGTACGCAGCCAGAATCCTGTTGTGAGCAAACAACTGCTTTATCTTCTCGGAAGGCCAAAATCTGACTGAAGTGACCTCAATTCATGCCACAAGCACCAGAGAAAAAGTCGTGGTTCTACATGCGCCACTCGCAGGAAACAAGAAAACAACATTGACCAACCCTCAAGGCCTAAAAAACTCTCAAAAATCTGTCTCCTTCAAAAAACCTGGTGCATCTCTATCCACGTAGTCTAGATGGTGTACGATCCCCCCTCCTCAATTCACTCACTTCAAATGCACCACAGTTTGATGCTGTCATGAGAATGGCCTCGAAAAAGACCCAATCCTGCTTGTTTTCCAAATATGTGTTCCCAGCTTTCTCACTCCCTACAACCTACCCTACCCTCTCGTACCCCCCAACTGCTCCGGGATTTACTGTCTTCCCAAGTAAAGAGTGATGGAGAGGTTTCAGGCAAACCTCACCAAGGAAATCTGTGACAGCGCCAGATGCACCATTGTCCTGATCATAAAAACCTGCTCTGCTGCTGCTTGCTCATATTCCTCTTTTTTGCTCTTTTCCACTTATCATTCTTCTGGTTTGTCGCGTTTCTGTATTCCTGAGTGAGCCAGCATCACTGCAGTACAAAAACATCTGTTTTTAAAACCAGATCCTAGGCCTATTGTAGCTAGCTTATCCAATTTCTAAGCAAGTGGTCAACGAATGCATCATTGCGAGTCGACTATGAAAATTCTTTCCTTGTTCCCCAACGGCCCGAACTTCGATCGTCACTCAGTTTCATACCTTGCGTCATTCTACACCCCTGACTTGCTTCTTACCTCTCCCAATGATGAATGGAAGCTCTCAATCTCAGATCAACGAGACCAGGGCCATATCTCTGGACATATTTCTCAAAATTCAGAACAGGTCTGGCATCCCACCGTGAATCTCCAAAACTTCTACACTTTTATAGTGGCATCCAATCAACCAACACATGCCTCCACTAACTTGGTCCACCTCTCGTAATCAGCATGATGCATGCTTTTTTAACTTATCCTCTCATCATCTCTCCCTGTTAAGCTGGAGTTGCCCCAAGGCACAGCCTCGGGCACCCATGCTGTTCCTTCAATCTTCACGAATATCTTTCCGATTTCCCTGAAAAAGTACTACTCTATTTGCTGATGATTTCCCCTCAGCCCATATTACTTCTCATCCTTAAGGGCCAGGGCAGTAGCTCTTTCCTCTCTCTTCAGACCTTCAGAGAATCAGACTGGAGCCAACACTTCGGAATATGTCTCAACCTCAGACGAATTATCTCACACACGTACTGTCCTCTAAAGGGCTTCTTGGCCAACTCTCACATCCACTTACTAACCAACAAAACCAAACCATTTGAAGAGGTTAAATCACCTCAAACTTTTTGGGACTCACCATTAGCATGATCATTCTGGAGCAAACCAATTTTTTCCAAGATGCCTCCAAAGCAGCACGACTGGCATTCCTGAGTTGTTATAGAAGTCTTTCCTTTGGCCAATCTGAAAACTTTTGCCAACCAACAAGCCTTCAATTCACAGCTCCCCTTGATGGAGATAGTATCTGCTCTCCCATTTGCTTGGCGCCTCTCCCCTCACACCTCTGCCCTTCCTTGATGGTGGGAAAAGCAGAAGCTCTCTCAAAATCAATTGTGATCTCCAGGACAAAAGCTGGTACAAGTGTCTAAGGCTTTACCTCTCACATTCACAGACATTTTGTCTCTTATTCTATCACCTTCCTTTTTGGTCTGGCACCCTTGGCCCTCTCTTGGTTTTCACAGTTTTTGGCAGGCATACCATGGTCTGCAATAACCGCTCCCTTGTGATTTATTTCCTTTTTTCCTCTCACCGTGTGAACCAACTTTCCTCAGCTGTTCAGTCTCCAGGGCTTCAAGACAATCTTTCACCATTACCTCAGAGTCAATTCCCCCATCCATGCTCATGATTATTCAACCCCAAACGACCTCTTTCCCAAGCAATACCCTTTCTCGACGTTGATGTGACCCCCCCCCCCCTTTTCAACCTCTTTTGTTTGTTAGTTGTTGGTTGGTTTGTTCCTTTTCTGTTTCATTCTCGCTTCACACTTTCTCTTCTTGTTGTGTTTCATTCAGTTTGTGTGTTACTTGTGTGAAGCTTGTTCACCCCTGTGTGTCCCATCTCCTCCCCTTGATTTCACTCTCACTCCTATTCTGCTGTCGGCATTTACCGCTTTTCCACATTTTGTTCCCTTTCATTTCAGCTCTAAGCTCTTCACTGAGCCTCGATCGCCTTACAACAGACAAAATTTTCCCTTTAAATTCTTCTTCGTATTTTTCGTCCACCATTAAACCCTCCACTTTCATCTGTGCAAACTCACCTGCCTGTAGCCTCTTCTGCAGCTCTGCCTCTGAACAGCCTATTCAGTCACCGTTCACCTAGATACTCAATTCCTTCCGCCAGACTCTTTCTTTCCCTCCAATATGTTGAGATCCTGTTCTCTCCTGTTCTGACCACATTAACCAGTCTTCTCCAGGCTCATTCCTAAGATCCAGTCTCTCGGAGCGCACCTTTCATTTCCCCCGTCTCTCTCAGCATTTCTTGCCCGCTCTCCACCCATCAATAACTAGATCAATCTGCATATATTACTTTCTCAGAATGCCACTTGGCTGACCCTCCCACTACCAGATACATCCTCAATATACAGTAGTCGACCGAGTGAAATTAATTGCCTCAATCTGATTTCACGGCTAACTCTTCTGACACAACCCATGGTACAACCAAAACACGTACCTTCATTCCCTTCATACATACATTTTCCCAACCTCGATTCTGCTTCGCGCACCCCACCCTTGTAGAAACCCCTGTTCGTCTTCCAACTATCTCCTCGCTTCACCATTCCTTTCTTCCCATCCACAATCTTCTCCAAGTAACTCAATGACAGGACTTATAAGTTGGATGCCTTTTGTAACCTCCCCAGTATATCCTTACTTCAATATTGAAATAGAAAGGTAAAAACGACAGTATATAGTCAGATGAAGTGTGTATCTTCTTTACAGGCTCGACACCCCCAACAAACTGATGATAAATAGTAAACACATATGCAAGCATACTCCATGGCACTCCAAGCTTGACAGAGAGGTAGAAGAAATGCTTGTACCGTAATCTACACATTTCAGCCCATTTTAGCTCAGTACCTAGTAACAATTTCAAGGAATACCAAATTAAATACTGGTCTGCATAAGAAAATAATCTCCACTGGACAGAAGAAAAAAAAAAACTACAATGGCAAAATCTTGTGCGATTGCCACCACAGAGAATATAAATAAATAATTCTCCATTGCTTGGATTAGTTTCTTCCTTCGGATAACAATCAGGGTCTTAAGGAGTATTTGATCAGGCAGGAGAAAAATGCTCAGCAAATAATAAATGTATTCCTTTTTGCTTTATCCTCGTGCAATTAGGAACAATCAGAAAAGCAAAAACCCTCGTTATGGGCAAAGCAAAGCTGCCTTTTGGAATCAAGCGTGGGAATAGGAACTGCAGGCCATAGAAGCAAACAAGCTCCAATTAGTCTCATCCTATGCTGCTTGGGCACTGGTGTTGCCCCTCGACATGAGATTATAAAACAAAATGCTTGGGAAAATCATTTATTTTTTTCCGAAAGATGGAATGAAACCAAAACAATAACCATTAACAGAACCGACAAAGCTCCAAGTTGACAGAAGCATTCTGGACACCTTCAGCATGTAAAGCTCAATAAAGACAGCACAGCTACCATTTGTACATCCTGTCCTCATTCTGCAAACAGAACCACCCCCAATACCCCTCCGACACCATCCTTTGCCCCACCCAACGACTGCCTTCAAACCTACGCCCTGCCCTGGAAAAGCACATGCACACAAAAAGATACACCACGCAGCTGACAAATCGTGCCGAGAACACAGCTGTACAACCGTGTTGTACGCACCGAAACGCGTTCTTCGGAGAGGACCTATTGTGTGTGCCGTTCCTTCCGACGGACGCGCCTTGCATACCCCTTACCTCTTACAGCCGCAATGCAGACGAAGCGCAGCACAGTCGCCTCCCCCGGGTCTTGCGCCGACAGTCTCGCACTGCTGAACACCATGTGGAACAACCCTTGAAACGATTACGCGATCCACAAGCGCAACAGCACAGACGAACGATGGCGTCAAGCTTGGCAAGCAAGCGTCGTAAGAGAAAGAAATGGGGGAGGGGAGGTTTGCCGTGACGTGTAGAGTGAATGGGTGCGGAAGGGGGAGTGTGGTGTAAAAGTGGGCATAGATGGATTGGATCACTGGCTGGGGTAATCGCCGAAATCAACATCATCACCAAGCACTGTTCCATGGCTGCACACGCACTATTACAGTTCATTTCACACCCGTTTCCCACTCAGTTCAAACACACCTCACCATCTCCTGCTTTTTGCCACAAGCCCGGATGTCTCAGCCAGCATCAACACCGGCACACGCACAAAAGCCTCAGAACGAGCCACCGTAAACTGTATGACCACTTTCCGAGTATTCATCGATGGAGAAGAAACCTGCACTCGTTGGCCATGTCCAATGCTGAGGCTGTCGTGTCCTTGTGATGCAACTGGAAGGTGATTCTGCAAGCTCAAACTTACTGAAACGATGCAAATGAACTCGTGCTTTGCAGAACCAATTTTCCGATCCATGCAATCCGTCAAAAACTTCCTTTTCTATCAAACGACTCTTCCCTCAATGGCAAAAAGTAATCCATTACATGCGAGCATTGAATTTTTATTCGCCTCATGATCGGATGGATCTTGACTGATGTGTTCTCATCCATTGAAAGTGTCATCTTTACTCGTGTCGACACCTTCTGTTTCTCAGAATACTGCAGCCTTTGCCTGCATTGGCCTGAAAAGCAACCATCTGTGTGGTCCAAGAGACGTTGACTCCAGAAAGAGAACACACTGATCCATGGGTAAAACTTTCATCACACATGAAAATTTTGATAGAATTTGATGTTCCAATGCAGCGATTGACGTATTACTGTCACGTTTGCGAAATATAATTTGTCCAAACTTGGCTTTTAATCTTTATGTTGTCATGCCATGAATCTTTTTAGTCCAGCCTCATCAAATTTCAAGATTGAGAGGTGTCTCAAACATACACTAACATACCCCTGCAACCCCCCCCCACCCAAACTCCAAATAATACAAACAGACGACACATTTCCAACTGGTTAAACCAGTCTGTGATAGATTTCAAGACAGATGAATTAAGATTCCAGTTCCACTTTCAAATCCTGCATTTCTACAACACAATCAAAGCCATTTTCCACAAAGTAACCAACGAGCCATTCAAATGGTTCCTACTGGCACAAAAACATCATCGCCTCAACACAACAAATGATTTTAATTTGGGCGCCAGCGGACGTAACGAAATGTAGCGACATTGTTAGCTTTAGAAATACAATCCCTAACTTCTGCTTCAACGTTACCTTTGTTCCTCTCTGCCCAATAAGTCAAACATGCAAAAGCATCATCATATTCCTGCTTTCCCAGAGCATAAAAGGTTAAAACAGAAACATGAGAGTAGCACAAGATGGTCAGATATATAATTATGAAACATGAGCATCGTTGTGGCAATCCCCTCTCAAGTGCTCTGTTCAAGACGCTGGCAATCTATTCGTGCACCAAACAGAGTAGCATCTCCCATTCAATGACAACAACAAGCCACATTAGTGAACAATACATCCTCAAGATTTGCAGATGCATTTGCTGATGTGTAAACACTCGATACAGGACATAACCTCTGCAAAAGACAACCACAGACGTCAACAAGCCCACTGCTATCAATGAGCCTGCATTCAAATTCTTCCTGCGAAACATTTGTAAACGGCATCTTATCAGGTCATTGATTAGAGGAAAGAAACAGCAACAGAATTATACTTGTGGGGCATGTGAGAAATCTGTGCCTTATCTTGGCACCTACTTATAAAAAAAAATTTGTATCAACAGTTTGAGCCTCTATGAAAAAGGCTAGTATGTACTATACACTGAACAAATGAGGACATGCAACAGGAAAACAAACGAAACAGTAGAGACAAGAGGGGGGAAACAATAATACCAGAGTTGAGGCCAAGATAGAGGACTTGGACAACAAGTGGAGTGTGGGAGGAAATGGGAGACAGGGATAGGATGCATAGGTGGACAAGAGGATACAAAGGAACCTCAGAGAGAAAACTGGAAATGTGAAAGGAATTGGATGTAGTGGGGTTAAAAGGGATAAAAGATCTCATGAAGAGGGGAGGCGAGAGAGAGAGAGAAGAGAGAGAGGAGAGAGAGAAGAAGAGAGAGAGAGAGAGAGAGAGACGAGAGTGAGAGAGAGGAGAGAGAGGAGAGAGACAAAGAGAAGAGAGAGAGAGATGAGGAGCATCAGCGGAAGGGGGAAGAAAGAGAGACGAGAAAATGTGGAAGTGAGAGAGTGGAGAGATGAGATGCGTGGAGAGACAGAGAGAATGGAGAGAGCGAGAGAAGAGCGTGGGCGGGGGGGGAGAGGGGGGGGGGGAGACGAGCGATTGGGACCTGGAAGAGCTAGACGAAGAGTCGATTGAGAGAGCGTAATCGTGGGAGAAAGAGAGAGGTGGTGGGAGAGAGAGGCGTGGAGAGAGAAGGCGTGGAGAGAGAGAGCGGGAAGAGAATTTAGAGGCGTGCGGAGAGATGGTGGGTGCATGGGCGAGAGAGAGAGGCCATGGGGGGCTGAGAGAGTAAGATGAGAAGTTCGCTAGGGAGGCTAGGAGAGAGAGCGTGGGGAAGAGAGACGCCGCGTGGGGAGAGAGAGGGTGGAGGAAATGGTCGAGGGAGAGACGTGGGGAGAGCGGGGGAGAAGGAGAGAGAAGCGTGGAGATAGGGAGGGAGAGAGGAAGGAGAGAGAGAGAGGCGGAGGGGGCGTGGAAGAGGGACGGTGGGGTGAAGAGGTCGTGGGCAGAGAGGGAGGAGTAGGCGGGGATGCGGGGGGAGGGGGCTGGGGGCGGGAGGAGAGAAGTAGGGAGAGAGAGGAGGAGCGGGTGGAGAGAGAAGAGGAGAGATGTAGCAAGAGAGGAAGGCGTGGAGAGAGAGAGAGGTGGACGAAGGCGTCGGGAGAGAGAGAGAGGCGTGGAGAAGGAGGCGTGGAGAGAGAGAGGCAGTGCGGGGGGGTGGGAAAGAGAGAGGCGGCGGAAGAGAGAGGCGGGGAAGAGAAGGCTGAGGGAGAAGAGACGAAGAGGGTGGAAGAAGAGGCGTGACCTGAGGCTGGGAAGAGAGGCGTGAGAGAGAAAGCTGAGAGAAGCGTGGGGAGAGGAGGCGTGGAGAGAGAGGGGTGGAAGAGAGGCGTGAAAGAGGCGTGGAGAGAGAGGCGTGGGAGATCGAGAGCGTGGAGAGAGAGGCTGGGGAGAGAGAGACGTGAGAGCATGGCCAGAGAGAGCGTGGAGAGAGAGGCCTGGAGAGAGAGAGAGAAGAGAGTGGGAGAGAAGAGTGAGAAGAGAGGCTCGTGGAGAAGAGAGGCGAATGAGGAGAGAGAGGCGTGGGAGCACGGAAGAGAGGCCGTGAGAGAACGAGAAGAGAGGTGGGAGAGAGGAGGCGGGAGAAGGGCGTGGGAGAGAGGGAACGAGGTCGTGGAGAGATCTGGAGAGATGTGAAGAGGCGTGAGAAGAGGAGATGTTAGGAGAGAGGAAAGGGGGGAGAGAGAGAGAGGCGTGAGAGCGTGGGAGAGAGAGGCGTGGGAGAGGGAGAGAGAGCGCGGTGAAGAGAGAGAGAGGGCGTGGGAGAGAGAGAGAGGCGTGAGGGAGGAGAGGTGGGAGAGAGAGGCGTGGGAGAGGGCTGTTGAGGGAGAGGAGAGCGTGGAGATGGAGGAGAGAGAGGCGTGAGAGAGAGAGCTGGCAAGAGAGGGAGAGGCTGGAGAGAGAGAGAGAGAGAGCACGCCAGATGAGAGAGAGAGAGAGAGAGAGAGAGAGAAGAGAGAGAGAAAGACGCAGAGAGAGAGAGAGAAGAGAGAGAATGCAAGAGAGAGAGAGAGGGCTGGGAGAGAGGCGGCGGGTGATTAAGCGGTAGAACGATGACAGAGGCCGTGCGGGAACGAAGAAGACAGCATTGGGAGATGATGAGCCAGAAAGTCAGCAGCGTGGGAGAAGAGAGATGCTGGGAGAAGGAGGGCACCGAAGAGAGAGGCGTCGGGACGAGAGAGAGAGCGTGGGAGAGAGAGAGAGGCACCCGGTGGAGAGAAGAGAGAGCATGGGAGGGAAGGGTGGCGAGCAGAGAGAGCTGGGAGAGAGGCAGGCGGGAAGAGAGGCTAGATGAGAGAGGAGAGCGGGGGAGAGACGAGAGAGCGTGAGAGAGAGAGAGACATGAAGAGAAGAGAGCGGGAAGAGAGACGAGGCGTGGAAGAGAGATCGTGGGAGAGCGAGAGAGCGTGAGAGAGAGAAGAGAGCGTGGGAGGTGAGAGCGTGAAGAGAGAGAGCGTGGAGAGAAGAGAGAGAGAGGCGTGGTGAGTGTACGAGAGAGCGTGGGAGAGAGAAGGCGTGGGACGAGAAGAGAAGAGAGTAGAGGAGAGACAGAGATAGACTGAAAGAAGAGAAGAGAGAGAGAGACGAGAGGAGAGAGAGGCGTGAGAGAGAGAGAGAGCGTAAGCAAAGAAGAGCAGAGCATGAAAGAGAGAGAGAGAGGCATGATGAGAGACGATGAGAGAGAAGAGAGAGAGAGAGAGAAGAGAGAGAGAAAGAGAGAGAGAGAAGAGAAGAGACAGATGAGAATGAGAGAGAGTGAAGAAGGACGAGAGTGAGAGAGCATGAAAGCGAGAAGACGGAGAGAGCGCAGAGAACGGAGAGAGTGCAGAGATACGACAGATGGAGAATGGCAGCGATAGAGAGCGAAGGAGCAGGAAGCGAGAATATTTTTGTTCCTCTATATTTTGAGGACATTACTCTGTGCACAAGGAAATCGAAAATCCAACAGGCTAACATTCGCATAAGATTACAAACTTGAGCAAACGAGTCACGTCATAAAAAGAAGGTAAAATCATAAATAACTCTAGGACACCCATCCAGCAAGTTTCAACATAATAAATTCCTTCACAACCACTTCTGTATAAAAACAAACGAAAACAATCACTGAATTAAATCAAAGTGCAAACTGTGATGTGACAAAGCTCTTCTAAAAGATGAGCTACATTCATCAAACTTGATTCAGTACCTTTTGCATTCTATACTTCCTAGAACGTAATATAGCAAGTTTAGCCTCGAGAAGACAACCAATTGTACTAAAGAACTCCACTTTTGATCCAGTAAGAATACTAACAACCACAAGATAATAAACACACTGAAAACCCTATAGGCAACGAGCCCTGCATGTATAAAATCATAAAAAAGATGGGCCCACCTTAAGGCACTCAATTAAAAACTCGTGACAAACATGTTTACAATCAGCACCACAGAAAGCACACCAATTCCTATGTCTACTAGGAACAATATCATGATGAGACAAACACCATTACAGGAAAATGTAGTGCCGCCACCCGATACTGCAGCAGTCTCCAGAGCGCTTCGCGCAATGGGCGTCTAACTACCATACAAGCCACTCTGGAATTGCAAGTCGAAGGAGTACCTGGACAGCATCACACTTCCAGTGCGCTGTGTGTCTAATGCAGCTCTCCATCAGGAAACAAGCGCTTTAACACACCAAAAAACTAGAACCACGTTGTCATGCCACACCATCGCCAATCATTTCGCACGCACTGTTCATGCCACATTAACGCCTAGATTGAAATTTTAATCTTGCAAAATGGATCTGACATATTCTTTTCCTAATTATGTTGCCTTCATGACACAAAGACTTACCTATGTTTACTAAATTCAGATCATTAAGCATTGTCAACATTTGCATGCAACATCTAATTTGAACACTGCTCAGCACATATTAGAACTGTGCATAATTTAAATCATAGAATGAACTGGTATAATCATTAAATTTAAATCTTTTTCATAATCCATCTAATAAATTACATAAAACCTGCGACTGTTTGATCACTCATGGGCACTAAATAAGTTCTTTCTAAAAGAATTTACCATGTACATGGTAACAATACAACCTTAAATCAAAAAATCAGCCCGCTATACCCCCACCCCCTCTACCCAACCCCTATGGCGTTTCAATATCAAAAAATCCGACCAGTGTGGCCACTGCTCCACATACATATATCGTCTACTCTTGTCCCAAAGTTCTCAAGGTTCCCTATCTCAAACGTGTAGCGGAAGCTATTTATGACCCCCTCTCCGCTAAGCACCCCTACCCCCCCAACGCACCCTCCTGATTCTATTCGTGTTTTAAAAAAATATGCTTGCTTAAATGTACTAACTCATGATAATATTATTTGATATTAACAAGCTATAAGACAATTTTGTTTTTTTTTTAAAATCGACACCCCATGACCCCAACCCACTCGGCCAGCCCCTCCATGGTCATATACAAAAATCCGAAAGTGTTGTGCACTTCCCCATATCATTACTATAGTCCCAAAGCTTTCAGCTTACCTATTCTCAAAACGGTGTCAGAGGACGTTACAGAGTAAGACAACGGACATATACGGCACCTACGGAGACACAACTCACAATCATATCCCGCCTCATTCGGGAGTACCGTTTTTCCATGAGTAAAAACGGGTAAAACCTTGAAATGCAAGTACAAATGCTGGAACGGGGTTGTTGCGGAGCGACGGTGTGGAAGTCCGGCGGAGTTCATTCTAACCCTGACCCTGCTTGCAAAAACTGTATAGACATTACAGAGAAAATTCACCCAATGACTCAGAATGGAACCTTCATTCCCGCTGGGCCACAAGGCGACCATCGGCAAGCATGCTTCCCACACTATAAGAGAAAATAATCAAAACAATGTTATAACCTAGGTGTTATCCAGCATCCAATCGAATTTTGACATAAAATTCAGATCACCACAAACCCTTTCAAAAATAGGTTCTTAAAATAATGCGCCTCAATTTAAAAACATTTTGAGAGAGTAGCACTTCCTCCACGCGGCGGACGTGAACTGCCCTGTACCACCCTGCAAGCATCACTTCTAATAGAACAGCGGCACTGATTGCATATCAACTTTGCTTGCTGTCAATGAAAAGAGTTCCTACTCATAGCCGACATTCCCCTGCCTGTCGTAAAGCAGGCACGTAGACGAGAAGGATTTCCAAAAACACTCCCGTGTATCCAAACAGCCCTGCGCGCAACCGAAAGTGAGCAAAACCATCACTTTGCTGTAAATGCAACCAGCCCCTGTCTCCTCGCAATAGCGCAGGTTAAGCACACCGTACCAAGATGTCCACATGGACTTCTCCCCACCCCCCCCCAAAC
>CM068966.1:59843729-59861004 GCA_035128595.1 Eptatretus atami
AGTATGCTGCAGGCGTGGTAGGCAGTCACCGTCCGCCGTGATGACAGTTGCTACTCTCTCAAAATGTTTTTAAATGAGCCAATTTTTTAAAACCCTATTTTTAAAGGGGTTTGTGGTGATCGCAATTTTATGCAAAATTGTATTGATGCTGGATACACCAAGGTTAAACATTTTTGAACTTATTTTCCTTATATGTGGAAGCCAGCTGCCGAGGTCGCTGTGGCCACTGGAATTAGGTCCATTCGAGTCATAGGGAGAATTTTCTCTGTAATTCTACAGTTTTTCAAGCAGTCAGGGTTAAAATGAACTCCACAGCCGGACTCCACACCTTCGCTCCAACACCCCCTTTCCAGCACTTTTACTTCACTTTCAAGGTTTTACCCCTTTTAACTCAATGGAAAAACGTACTCCGAAAAGCGGGAATATTGTGATTGGTTGTGAGGTTATCAGTCCCACCCCAGATACTGAAACCCAAGGCCTCGAATTTCCCTGTCACAGAGAAAAGACGACCAACCTTGCAACCACGTTGAAGCACAGGACACATTTCGACGCACTGCCAGAGCAAGCCATTAGGCCCCAATCAAAGTCAGAGCTATTATTCAAACCTATGGTTGTCTCTTTGCTCCTATCCTTTCTTATTACAATGAGCATCTAAGCCAGTAAGCAGCACATGAAATTTTTCGTCTTTGGTCTGACCTCGGTCTATGGTTTGAACACCGACCTCTCGACTCCGAGCGCGCATGCCCCTAAAACCATTACACCCCCCCCCCCCCACCCCTCCGCCCCCTCCCGCCATGGTGATTTTCTCTTTCCTTTTCCTTGGAAGATGGTCTTTAACATTGAGTTGCTCTTTTCTTGGTTCGTAGGTTTGACAAATGAACACGAAAAGGCTTTGGGTCTGCGCAATAAACATCTGGGCTTATTGCTGAAGGGACATACGCGGTTTGTGCCCAGATGCAGATAGCATCGCCTACCCTTTAACATGTATAATTCATGCATATATTATTTACTTGCCAACATCGAGCCCATCATCCATGTTATGACGAAATATATAGGCTACCTTTTGCTGATGCAACATGATAGGCCATTCTTCACAGGACCACAGCCACCAATCCAGAAAATCCACCCAGACTTAAACTAGTGTAGCATTAAACTTTTCTATGCCTTCACATCTTCCACAGTGTAAACACTTTTTTTAAACTCAATTATAATTTCACTTGAAATCGGGATAATATAAAGATACTGTTAAAGGTTAGTGCTCGCTTGACTTGCTATGTTGGCAATTCATAATATGGGTAGATGTGACCAATACCCTGTATTGTTCTTAACACTAATAACTCTCAGAGACAAAAAACCACAACGAAACTGATCCATTGTGAACGTGTTTGATTTTTTTAATTTTTTTGAAATGTTGAGCAAGCTCCAACTCCCGTAGGGATTGATGCGTGCGTAGCCCATTCACGAGCGTCTCCGGTGCGCACCGGCACCACTGCACCCCTGGGATGCTGTAATAGTACCACACACAGGCATGCACAACAGAACCGCAACACACGCCAACTATAAACAGTGATGCTTCTCCTATCCTTAATCGCTATGGATCCTATATCAGACAACTGCTATCATTAACATTTGTTCTAGCTTTTACCATGCAATATCAGGAGATTTCAACCTATTAGCTGCAATCAAAAGTGACACAAGTTTATTGACCCTAAAATGAGGGAACCATTGTACATGGACAATGAGGAGCCAGTACGTACGGCATGGACATATTGATTGCTTACCCCGAAAGTCAATATGCGCCATCATAAATTAAAAATTAGTCATGTGTTTTGCAAATGATTGGTAACGATGAGAGATGTGACATCAATGGAACACATCCAATGTTCCTGCAACATCGCATTCAACGTGGCAACTCGCCCTGGTGGCACTCGAACTATCTGGTAGAACATTCAAGCATCCCTCAATCCTCTACACTCCTTTCCCACCATGACCTGCTCTGCCAAAAAAAAAACCTTTCCAAAAAAACAAATAAATAAAGAAAATAATAATTATAATCCAAAAAGCATTAAAAGCTATGAACATACCAAATGTTACTGCATCTAGTGAAAGCAGATCAACCAAAACCAACACATGTGCTGCAGCAACAGGGCCCCTTCAATTTGTTCACTCACCCTTCAAGAGGGATCTCTCTACCGTATTCAAAATCTGCTTCTGTCCAGTTCAACTGCCAAAACAGCAACACGTAAGATCAGTCGGTCAGACGGCATAAACGATCAGGTTCATGGAATAGCATGCGACTTCATTTACACACAATTCCTGCGCGACTAACACGACCGTCTCACTCATTCGTGTGTACAAACTGGCTGTATGCTTAAGAAACAAACCTTGCAGGGACATGATGGTGCAAACTGCTGCACGTAGCCCCCTGTAGCCGTTACCAGCAGGTTTTTGGTAATTGAGTTCAGGAGGTCCTGGCGATAATAACTCCGCCGAATCTTCGCGAAGAACTCAACCAACAGCCGTTTGCAGACAGGACACCCGTCCGCTCTTAATGATACCTTGAAGATGCACATCATTGATGCCTCAGCCTTGCTGTGGAAACACCAGGATTCTTTTATAGGCTTCCGGGAATGTCTTGAACTATTGGCAGGCAGCTCATATGTGAATGCGATACCTCGGAAAAGCCGTTTCTGCATGTCCTTACATAACACCATGGACATAGGGAACCAAAATAATTATCCTCATCCTTTGGAGATCGTGGATCAAACAAACTTCAGATTTAAGGAATTTGAAATGATGAACCAAGGAAATTTTTCTTCTTCCTCATTTACATTCTGTTATGGTGCTGAACCAAATTGTACCAAGCTGGTACTGCTCCACCTTTTTTGTAACAATACTCTGGGCCCAATTATCCTGAGCCCAATTGCTCTCCACTCTCCCACCACCCATCTTAACCGCTTCACACCTTGACGATTTGCCAGCATGGCAACGCTATAAAAATGTTATGTTTAAAACGTTACGTACGCTGAAATTTTTGATTTTTTTAAAAATTTTTGGCTATTTCATAACGAGCTGTGATGCATAACATATTTAATGTACACAGAACTTCGTTGTCTAATAGATAACTTATACCAACGAATTTAGCCTTTGGCGGCCGTCACAACCTTATGCCCACGATAGTCTAACTTAGGCATTTAGCGCGCTGCACGTATCGCTACGATCACGTTGTTAGCCAGCCTAATTAAAAAGCTTGCCGCTCGCCGATTCAAAATCATAACCGCCTGAGAATTGGAATGTCAAACATCGCAGTCACACACTTGACGATTTAGCCAGCGGTATGCCCGACTTATTGAAAAATCTTGTCTAAAAACCGGCGGCACAAGTCGCAATACTTATGGGTAAGTTTTGTATTACTTAAGAGCACGCTGAAAAAAACACTGCCATTTTACGTCGTAGTACGCTAACTTTCATCCGTTGTACTTGCGGTATGTCCTCAAATTTTGCATGCTTGAAATTTTACGACGGACGATATGCCAGCGTAATGACTCACACGTCCGCTACGCTGGCCATAAGTTGTAGCCTTATGCGATCGTTACACATGCTACACACGTTATTCAGTAAGTTACTCATTAAGTCGAAAACACGTCGACGTATGATTAGCGACCCGAAACTCTAATTTATAACCTGATGAGTTAACGTGTTGTAGCGCACGTTTACACGATTCGTTGCACACACGTCGAGGCGACTTAGCGATCGTGACCACACGCGAGACGTTACTTGTAAGTACTCATTTAGTTCGAAACACGTCGAGTAATCTTTAGCGTACCCAAACTTTTATTCTAACCCTAGGAGTAACTGTTGTAGGCACGCTTACACGATCTGCACAACACGTCGAGGCACGTTAGCCGATTGTTGACACATTGTCGAGGCACGTTAACTTGTAAGTTACTCAAAGTCGAAACACGTCTCGAGGTTAATGCTTAGCGTTACCCAAAACTTATTTCTAACCTATGAGGAACGTGCTTAACCTATGTTGTAACTTACCTCCACGCATAATTGAAGTATGGAACGTATTTTGATTCGACGTCTTCCGGACGACCACAGAACTTACTTGAACGTGTTTCTAATTACAGCTACCGTTATAATGCGATTGCAGCGTTTAAAAAAAAAAACAAAAAAAACAACAATAACTTCCATATTTGTCACGTAACCATTTCGTACGTCCGTTTCCTCTTCAGTTTGCTCATGTCCTATCTTAGTTTCCTCCTCGTGAAATATTTAAACTGTTTAGATTTGGCACGTCGAATCGATCGAAACTTCTTAAAAGCAAATGTCCGAATATGTTTTAAAATTTCGTAGTAGGACTAAAAAAAAAAAGAAAAAAAAAACACCAACAAACAACAACACAAAACAACTTTCAGAATTTCTCACTGCGTACCATTTCGGTTCACGTCCGGTTTCCTCTGCAGTTTTGCTCATGTCCTATCTTAGTTCCTCTCGTGTGTAATGACATATTTCTTGTTTAGGATCATTGTCACTCGACGTCAAACTTAAAAGCCAAATGTCCGAAATGATTTCAAATCTAATAGACTAAAAAAAAAAGAAAAAAAAAAAAAAAAACACAACAACGAACAACAACAACAACAACTTCAGATATTTCGTCACGTCCTGCACGAACCAAAGAGAACAAAAGCAAAATTGCCTTGACGTTGGAGAAAATAAGTTTCGGTACGCTTAAACATTACCTCGCGTGTTTCGACTTTATGATAAACTTTACAAGACTTGTGTTGAGACGTGTTCACACCTATCGCATATGCGTCGTTGCCTACAAACTTGATTCCAGCCCTGCGGAACGTGTGAGCCATACGGCGAGTTTACGTCGTAAAATTTAGCATTGCTTGAAATTTTCTCAACGACTGTACGAGACCGTATTACCTACCTACGAAATATGAACAGCGCACGTACTGTCATCGTTTTTCAAGCGTGCTCTCACGTTTATACAACAATTATCAAACGTTATTCGACTTCAACGTACATAAGTGCCAGCTTGTCTGGCAAATTTCCAACTAGTCGGCACAACGCTTGTGGCTAAATCCTCAAGGTGTGACTGACGTGGTTGACACTTCCAATTCTCATCAGCGGTTATGATTAAATCGGCGTCATCGGTGGACACCAATGTGGCAGGTTTTTAACAGCTATAGCCACGAGTCGTCGGCGATACGTGCATCGCCGCTATGCCTAAGTTAAACTATCTAGTTGGGCAGTAGGTTGTGAACCCCGCAACATGGCAAGCATTTCGTTTGGTATAAGTTATCAATAAAGACAACGAAAAACTTTTCTGTCCCCGTTACTAATATGTTAGCATTACGACCAACACTTATTGAAATACGACCAAAACTTAAAAAAAAAAACATCAAAATTTTCAAGCGTACGCCAACGTTTTTTACAAAACATTTTATAGTGCCATTGCTGCTTAATCGTCAAGTTGTGACAGCGCCTTCATTCAGACCCAAAACAACTTTGAGAGAATTGTGAGAAAAGTAGTAGATCCGGGGGCGGAGGGTGTGAGAGGGGGATGATTCATTCACACGATAGATCGGAGATATTGGAGACGAGATTAAGAGAAAGACCGTGGTTTCCAATTGTATCAAATAAGTTAGTCTTTGTTTTCGAATACCTCAGTCTTCTTTATATAACCTCCCCATTCGGCGAAAATGTCCGGAGGGTTTTTACTTTTGCACCCGTCATGTTTGTTTGTTTCGTTTGAACAGTTAGGTTTTATACGGAAAAAAAAAAACTCCCTGGACGGATTTCACGGAAACCTTTGGTGGGGGATTAGTTATGTCCAAGAAGATCATCCATTAAGGAATTTGGACTGGATCAAAGTCCAATTTATTCCCTGGCCGCTATTGGCGGCCACATTTCGAAAAATAAAAAAAAATTTTTGAATTTTGTTCCTTTTTGCATTCTACATTTTAAGGAATTTCCAACCCCCAAAAAATGAAATTATGCTTGAATTTTTGTCCTTTTTTTGCATTGCATTCTACATTTTTAAGTGATTTCCAACCCCCCCCCAAAAAAAAATTTGTTAGAGAAAAAAAAAACCAAGAAAATTTTTGCAACTTTTTTTTTTCAAAAAATTTAGATTTTTTTTTTGCAATTTCTACATGCACGTCGATCTAATTTATGTTATTCAATCGTGTCAGTAGAGTCTGATCGTTTGACTACAATAACTAGGGGATATTCAGGTTCACTTAAGTGACCCAGCAGTTTTGCGGCGGATTTGGCCACCTTCTACCGAGTGCTCCCCCTCTAGTTGCTATCTGTCATTCACACATCTCATACTGTAACAGGAGCGTGTTGTACAAATATCCCAGAAAAATTTCTTGGATTTTAATGATCGAATTTTCCTTCTGTCTTTCCTGTTCCTCTTCGGTTCGAAAAGTCATCGATCATGTGACGGGAAAGGTCAACATCTCTCTGCTGTTGTTGGAGAGCTGCCCCCAGCATCGCAGATCAACAGAGATGGCAAGTGCCCCCTCTCATGTTCAAGGACTTGTCCTTTCATTGCCACCTCTCCTATTTATAATACTGCTTTGGGAATATTTCCCACACAAGTTTTCGCTTATGGCACAGATTTTGTACCATCTTATCTTCAGTTTATCATACCTATCCTTCATCTGCAGTAATCGATACCTAATCCTTCATCGCAGTATCTAAACCCTATCAATATGTGCTTTTTGGTACGCAGCCAGAATCCTGTTGTGAGCAAACAACTGCTTTATCTTCTCGGAAGGCCAAAATCTGACTGAAGTGACCTCAATTCATGCCACAAGCACCAGAGAAAAAGTCGTGGTTCTACATGCGCCACTCGCAGGAAACAAGAAAACAACATTGACCAACCCTCAAGGCCTAAAAAACTCTCAAAAATCTGTCTCCTTCAAAAAACCTGGTGCATCTCTATCCACGTAGTCTAGATGGTGTACGATCCCCCCTCCTCAATTCACTCACTTCAAATGCACCACAGTTTGATGCTGTCATGAGAATGGCCTCGAAAAAGACCCAATCCTGCTTGTTTTCCAAATATGTGTTCCCAGCTTTCTCACTCCCTACAACCTACCCTACCCTCTCGTACCCCCCAACTGCTCCGGGATTTACTGTCTTCCCAAGTAAAGAGTGATGGAGAGGTTTCAGGCAAACCTCACCAAGGAAATCTGTGACAGCGCCAGATGCACCATTGTCCTGATCATAAAAACCTGCTCTGCTGCTGCTTGCTCATATTCCTCTTTTTTGCTCTTTTCCACTTATCATTCTTCTGGTTTGTCGCGTTTCTGTATTCCTGAGTGAGCCAGCATCACTGCAGTACAAAAACATCTGTTTTTAAAACCAGATCCTAGGCCTATTGTAGCTAGCTTATCCAATTTCTAAGCAAGTGGTCAACGAATGCATCATTGCGAGTCGACTATGAAAATTCTTTCCTTGTTCCCCAACGGCCCGAACTTCGATCGTCACTCAGTTTCATACCTTGCGTCATTCTACACCCCTGACTTGCTTCTTACCTCTCCCAATGATGAATGGAAGCTCTCAATCTCAGATCAACGAGACCAGGGCCATATCTCTGGACATATTTCTCAAAATTCAGAACAGGTCTGGCATCCCACCGTGAATCTCCAAAACTTCTACACTTTTATAGTGGCATCCAATCAACCAACACATGCCTCCACTAACTTGGTCCACCTCTCGTAATCAGCATGATGCATGCTTTTTTAACTTATCCTCTCATCATCTCTCCCTGTTAAGCTGGAGTTGCCCCAAGGCACAGCCTCGGGCACCCATGCTGTTCCTTCAATCTTCACGAATATCTTTCCGATTTCCCTGAAAAAGTACTACTCTATTTGCTGATGATTTCCCCTCAGCCCATATTACTTCTCATCCTTAAGGGCCAGGGCAGTAGCTCTTTCCTCTCTCTTCAGACCTTCAGAGAATCAGACTGGAGCCAACACTTCGGAATATGTCTCAACCTCAGACGAATTATCTCACACACGTACTGTCCTCTAAAGGGCTTCTTGGCCAACTCTCACATCCACTTACTAACCAACAAAACCAAACCATTTGAAGAGGTTAAATCACCTCAAACTTTTTGGGACTCACCATTAGCATGATCATTCTGGAGCAAACCAATTTTTTCCAAGATGCCTCCAAAGCAGCACGACTGGCATTCCTGAGTTGTTATAGAAGTCTTTCCTTTGGCCAATCTGAAAACTTTTGCCAACCAACAAGCCTTCAATTCACAGCTCCCCTTGATGGAGATAGTATCTGCTCTCCCATTTGCTTGGCGCCTCTCCCCTCACACCTCTGCCCTTCCTTGATGGTGGGAAAAGAAAGGCTCTCTCAAAATCAATTTGATCTCTCAGGACAAAGCTGGAAAGTGTCTAAGGCTTTATCTCTCACATCACAGACAGTTTGTCTCTGTATTCTATACCTTCCTTTTTGGTCTGGCACCCTTGGCCCTCTCTTGGTTTTCACAGTTTTTGCAGGCATACATGGTCTGCAATTAACCCTCTCTTGTGATTATTTCCTTTTTCCTCTCACCTGTGGAACCAACTTCCTCAGTCTGTTCATCCCTCCAGGGCTTCAAGACATCTGTTCACCATTACCTCAGAGTCAATCCCCCATCCATGCTCTATTATTCAACCCCAAACGACCCCTGTTCCCAAGCAATACCCTTTCGAGTTATGTGACCCCCCCCCCCCTTTCACCTCTCTTTTGTTTGTTAGTTGTTGTGTTGGTTTTTCCTTTTCGTTTCCATTCTCGCTTCACACTTTCTCTTCTTGTTGTGTTTCATTTCAGTTTGTGTGCTATAGCTTGTTGTGAAGCTTGTTCACCCCTGTGTGTCCCTTCTCCTCCCCTTGATTTCACTCTCACTCCATTTCTGCTGTCGGCATTTACCGCTTTCTCAATTTTGTTCCCTTTCATTTCAGCTCTAAGCCTCTTCACGAGCCTCGATGCCTTTACAACAACAAAATTTTCCCTTAAATTCTTCTTCGTATTTTCTGTCCACCATTAAACCCTCCACTTTCATCTGTGCAACTCACCTGCCTGTAGCCTCTTCTGCAGCTCTGCCTCTGAACAGCCTATTCAGTCACGCGTTCACCTAGATACTCAATTCCTTTCCTGCCAGATCTTCTTTCCCTCCAAACTATGTTGAGATCCCTGTTCTTCCTGTTCTGACCCACATTACCATCTTCTCCAGGCTCATCTAAATCCATGTCTCTCGGAGCGCACCTTTCATTTCCCCCGTCTCTCTCAGCATTCTTGCCCGCTCTCCACCACTCAATAACTAGATCAATCTGCATATATTACTTTCTCAGAATGCCCACTTGGCTGACCCTCCCACTCACCACAATACATCCTCAATATACAGTAGTCGACCGAGTGAAATAATTGCCTCAATCTGATTTCAGGCTAAACTCTTCTGACCAACCAGACAACGCAAACAACGTTACCCTTCATTCCCTTCATACATACATTTTCACCAACCTCGTTCTGCCGCGCACTCCCACCCTTTAGAAACCCCTGTTCGTTCTTCAATATCCTCGCTTCACCATTTCCTTTCCTTCCCATCCACAATCTTCTCAGTAACTCAATGACAGGACTTATAAGTTGGATGCCTTTTGTATCGCCCAGACTATCCTTAGCTTCAATATTGAAATAAAAGTAAAGTAAAAACGACAGTATATAGTTCAAGATGAGTGTGTACTTCTTACAGGCTCGACACCCCAACAAAACTGTATGATAAATAGTCAACACATATGCAAGCATACTCCATGCAACTCCCAAGCTTGACAGAAGACGGTAAAAGAAATGCTTGCTACCGTAATCTACACATTTCAGCCCATTTTAGCTCAGTACCTAGTAACAATTTCAAGAATACCAAAAAATACTGGTCTGCATAAGAAAATAATCTTCCACTGACAGAAGAAAAAAAAAAACTACAAATTGGCAAAATCTTTGTGCGATTGCCACCACAGAGAAAAAATAAATAATTCTCCATTCTTGGATTAGTTCTTCCTTCGGATAAACAATCAGGGTCCTTAAAGGAGTATTGATAGGCAGGACAGCACAAAATGGCTCAGCAAATAATAAATGTATTCCTTTTTGCTTTTCGCTCGTGCATTAGGAACATCAGAAAAAGCAAAAACCCCGTATGGGCAAAGAAGCTGCTTTTGGTATCAAGCGTGGGTAGGAACGGCAGGCCATGAGCAAACAGAGCTCCAATTTACGTCTCATCCTATGGCTGCTTGGGCACTGGTGTTGCCCTCGACATGAGATTATAAAACAAAATGCTTGGGAAATCATTTATTTTTTTCCGAAAAGATGAGAATGAAACCAAAACAATAACCATTAACAGCAACCGACAAAGCTCCAAGTTTGACAGAAGCATTCTGGACACCTTCAGCATGTTAAACTCAATAGAAGACAGCACAGTACCATTGTACATCCTGTCCTCATTCTGCAAACAGAACGCAGCCCCCATACCCCTCCGACACATCCTTTGCCCCCCCAAACGTACTGCTTCAACCTCGCCCTGCCCTGGAAAGCACATGCACACAAAAAGATACACCACGCAGCTGAAATCTGTGCCGAACACACAGCTGTCAACCGTGTTGTACGCACCGAAAGGTTCTTCGGGAGAGACGAACCTATTTTTGATTTGTGTGTGGCTCCCCGACGGACGCGCCTTGCATACCCCTTACGCTGTTACAGCCGCAATGCAGACGAAGAGCGCAGCACAGTCGCCTCCCCCGGTCTTTGCGCATGCTCGCTCTGATGCACGCATGTCGAACACCCTAAACGTATCACGATCCACAATCGCAACAGCACAACGACGAGGGTCAATGCTTGCAGCAAGCGTCGGTAGAGAAACGAAATGGGGGGAGGAGGTGCGGCGTGTGAAGAATGGGTGCGGAAGGGGGGAGTGTGGTTAAAAGTGGGAAGATGAGGATTGGATCATTGGTGGGGTAATCGCCGAAATCAACATCATGCACCAAGCACTTTGTTCCATGGTGCACACGCACTATTACAGTCATTTCACACCCGTTCCCACTCAGTTCAAACTACCTCACCATCTCCTGCTTTTGCCACAACCGATGTCTGCAGCCAGCATCAACACCGGCACACGCCAAAAGCCTCAGAACGAGCCACCGTAAACTGATGACCACTTCCAGAGTATTCATCGAGTGGAGAGAACCGCACTCCGTTGCCATAGTCCAATGCTAGGTTTGTCTGATGTCCTTTGATGCAACTGAGAAGGTTATTCTGCACAAGCTCAACTTACTGAAACATGCAAATGAACTCTGTTTGCAAACCATTTTCCGCATCCAATGCAACCGTCAAAAACTTCCTTTTCTTATCAAGACTCTTCCCTCAATGGCAAAAAGTAATCATTACATGCGAGGATTTGGAATTTTTATTCCTCATGACGGATTGATCTGACTGATGTGTCTCATCCATTGGAAAGGTCATTTGTACTCGTGTCGCACCTTCTGTTCCTCAGAATACTGCAGCCTTTCCTGCATTGGCCTGAAAAGCACCATCTGTTGGTCCAAAGAGACCGTTGACTCCAGAAAGAGAACACACTGGATCCATGGGGTAAAACTTTTCGATCACAATGAAAGTTTTGATAGAATGATTTCCCAATGCAGCGATATCGTATTACTGTCACGTTATGCGAATAAATTTGTCCAACTTGGCTTTTAATCTTTATGTTGGTCCATGCCATTGACACTTTTTAGTCCAGACCTCATCAACATTTCAAGATTGACGAGGTGGTCTCAGAACATCACTAACATACCCTGCATACCCCCCCCCCACCCAAACTCCAATAAATACAAACAACGACACATTTCCAACGGTCAACCAGTCTGTGATAGATTCAAACAGATGATTAAGATTCGCAGTTCCACTTCAAATCCTGCATTTCCACAACACAATTCAAAGCCATTTCCACCAACATACCAACGAGCCATCAAATGGTTCCTACTGGCACAAAACATCATCGCTCAACACAACAAATGATTTAATTTGAGGGCGCCAGCCGGACGAAACGAAATGTAGACATTGTTTAGCTTTAGAAATACAATCCCTAACTTCTGCTTCAACGGTTACACTTGTTCCTCTCTGGCCCAATAAGTCAAACATGCAAAAGCATCACATAATTCCTGCTTTCCAGAGCATAAAAGGTAAAACATGAAACATGGAGAGAGCACAGAGATGGTCAGATTATATAATTATGAAACATGAGCATCGTTGTGCAGACACCTTCAAGTGCTCTGTCAAGATCGCTCAATCTATTCTGCACAAACAGAAGTAGCATCTCCCATTCAATGAGCAACAAGCAGGCCACAATTAGTGGGAACAATACATCCTCAAGAGTTTGCAGATGCATTTGCCTGATGTGTAAGACACTCGATACAGGACATAACCTCTGCAAAAGACAACCACAAGACGTCAACAAGCCCACTGCAAATATCATAGTGAGCCTGCATTCAAATTTGCTTCCTGCGAGAACATTTGTAACGGCATCTTATCAGGTCATTAATTAGAAGAAACAGCAACAGAATTATACTTGTGCGGGCATGGTGAGACAATCTGTGCCTATCTTGGCAACCTACTTATAAAAAAAAATTTGTATCAACAGTTTGAGGCCATCTATGAAAAAGCTAGTATGTACTATACACTGAACAAACTGAGGACATGCAACAGGACAAACAAACGGAACAGGTAGAGACAGAGGGGGGAAACAATAATACCAGAAGTTGAAGGCCAAGATAGAGGCACTTGGACAACAAGGTGGAGTGTGGGAGGAAATGGAAGACAGGATAGGATGCATTAGGTTGGACAAGATGGATACAAAGGACTCTCAGGAGGAAAACTGAAATGTGAAAGAGAATGGTGTTAGTGGGGTTAAGAAGGATAAAAGATCTCATGAGAGAGGGGAGGCGAAGAGAGAGAGAGAAGAGAGAGAGAGACGAGAGACCGAAGAAGAGAGAGAGAGAGAGAGAGAGACGAGAAAGGGAGAGAGGAGGAGAGGAGAGAGAAGAAGAAGAGCGAGAGAGAGATGAGGAAGAGCATAGGAGGAAGGGGGGGAGAAAGAGAGAGAGAATAGATGAGAAGATGAGAGACGGGAGAGAGAGATCGTGGAGAGACGAGAGGACATGGGAGAGACGAGAGAGAGAGCTGGGCGGGGGGGAGAGAAGAGGGGGGGGGGGGAGACGAGCGATTGGGATTCGGGGAAAGATGACATCTGAGAAGGCGAGGACGGAGAGCGACTGTGGGAGAGCACGAGAGAGGTGGTGGGAGAGACGCAGGCGTGGGAGAGAGCATAGCGTGGGAGAGAGCAAGGGCTGAAGAGATTTAGGAGGCGTGTGGAGAGAGGAGGGGTGCATGGGGGAGAAGAGAGGCCGGGGGAGGACGGAGTAAAAGAGAGAATTCGCAGAGAGAGGCGTAGGAGAGAGAGGCGTGGAGGAGAGAGACGAGCGTGGGGAGAGAGATGGAGGAAGGTCGAGGAGAGAGCGTGGAGAGAGACGGGGAGAAGGGAGAGAGAGCGTGAGAGATTAAGGAAAGAGGAGGAGAGGAGGAGAGAGAGGCGAGAGGGGGCTGGAGAGGAGGGCGTGGGGCGTGGAGAGGTTCGTGGCGAGGAGGGAGGAGTAGGGCGGAAGTGGGGGGGGGAGGAGGCATGGGGGGGGAGGAGAGAATGTTAGGTGAGAGAGGGAGGTAGCGGGTGGAGAGAGAGAGAGAGAGAGAGAGCTAGAGAGAGGAAGGCGTGGAGAGAGAGAGAGTGGGACGAATGAGGCGTCGGGAGAGAAGAGAGAGGCGTGGAGAAGACGGCGTGGAGAGAGAGAGGCAGTGCGAGAGGGGTGAAATGAGAAGGCGTGGGAAGAGAGAGGCGTGGGAGAGAGAAGCGGGGAGAAGAAGAGGGGGGAAGAGCGTGGAGAAGAGGGGTGGACCTGAGGGCTGGGAGAGGAGGCGTGAGAGAGAGCCTGAGAGAGAGGGGGAGAGAGAGGCGTGGAGAGAAGGGGTGGAAGAGAGGCGTGGGAGAGGCTGAGAGAGAGCGTGGGAGATCGAGAGCGTGAGAGAGAGGCTGGGGAGAGAGAGAGCGTGAGAGCATGCCAGAGAGAGCTGGGAGAGAGAGGCTGGAGGGATGAGAGGAGAGAGAGCTGGAGAGAAGAGGGAGAGAGAGAGGCTGTGGGAGAAGAGAGGCGCGACTGGAGAGAGAGAGCGTGGAGGAAGCAGGAAGAGAGAGCCTTGAGGAACGAGGAAGAGAGAGGGGAGAGAGGGCGGGAGAAGGGGCGTGGGAGAGAGTGGGAGAGAGTCGTGGAGAGAGTCGGGAGAGAGGCGTGAGAGGCGTGAGAAGAGAGAGATGGAAGAAAGAGAGAAGAGGGGAAAAAGGGAGAGCCGGAGAGGGCGTGGGAGAGAGAGGCGTGGGAGGAGAAGGAGAGGGCGGTGAAGAGAGAGAAGAGCTGGCGTGGGAGGAGAGAGCGTGGGGAGGAGGGCTGGAGAGAAAGGCGTGGGAGAGGGCGTAAGGGGAGAGGAGAGCGTGGAGATGAGAGAGAGAGAGAGGCGTGAGAGAGAGAGAGCGGCAAGAGACGAGGAGAGGCGGGAGAGAGAGAGAGAGAGCAGCCAGAGGGAGAGAGGAGAGCAGGAGAAGAGAGAGAGAAGATGAAGACGCAAGAGAGAGAGAGAAGAGAGAGGAGATGAGAGAGAGAGAGAGGTCGCTGGAGAGAGGCGGCGGGTGATTAAGCGGTAGAACGATGACAGAGGCCGTGCGGGAACGAAGAAGACAGCATTGGGAGATGATGAGCCAGAAAGTCAGCAGCGTGGGAGAAGAGAGATGCTGGGAGAAGGAGGGCACCGAAGAGAGAGGCGTCGGGACGAGAGAGAGAGCGTGGGAGAGAGAGAGAGGCACCCGGTGGAGAGAAGAGAGAGCATGGGAGGGAAGGGTGGCGAGCAGAGAGAGCTGGGAGAGAGGCAGGCGGGAAGAGAGGCTAGATGAGAGAGGAGAGCGGGGGAGAGACGAGAGAGCGTGAGAGAGAGAGAGACATGAAGAGAAGAGAGCGGGAAGAGAGACGAGGCGTGGAAGAGAGATCGTGGGAGAGCGAGAGAGCGTGAGAGAGAGAAGAGAGCGTGGGAGGTGAGAGCGTGAAGAGAGAGAGCGTGGAGAGAAGAGAGAGAGAGGCGTGGTGAGTGTACGAGAGAGCGTGGGAGAGAGAAGGCGTGGGACGAGAAGAGAAGAGAGTAGAGGAGAGACAGAGATAGACTGAAAGAAGAGAAGAGAGAGAGAGACGAGAGGAGAGAGAGGCGTGAGAGAGAGAGAGAGCGTAAGCAAAGAAGAGCAGAGCATGAAAGAGAGAGAGAGAGGCATGATGAGAGACGATGAGAGAGAAGAGAGAGAGAGAGAGAAGAGAGAGAGAAAGAGAGAGAGAGAAGAGAAGAGACAGATGAGAATGAGAGAGAGTGAAGAAGGACGAGAGTGAGAGAGCATGAAAGCGAGAAGACGGAGAGAGCGCAGAGAACGGAGAGAGTGCAGAGATACGACAGATGGAGAATGGCAGCGATAGAGAGCGAAGGAGCAGGAAGCGAGAATATTTTTGTTCCTCTATATTTTGAGACATTATTGTGCACAAGGAAATCAGAAACCAAAGGCTAAACATGCATAAATTAAAATTGAGAAAGAGTAGTCATAAAAAGAAGGTAAAATCATAAATAACTCTTAAGAGACACCCATCAGCAAGTTTACATAATATTCCTTCACACACCACTTCTGTTAAAAACAACGAAAAAATCAACATGAATTAAATTCAAAAGTGCAGAATTGATGTGACAAAATCTTTAAAAGATAACTACATATCAAATTGTTGCGTATTTTTGCATTCTATACTTCCTTTGACATGTATATAGCAAGTTAGCCTCGGAAGACAACCAATTTCTAAAGAACTACTTTTGATCGTAAGAATACTAACAAACACAGAGTAATTTAAACACACAACTCGCTTGTAATAAACCCAGGCAACGAGCCCTGCATTATGAAAATCATAAAAAAGATGGGCCCAAACCTTAGGCACTCAATTAAAAACGTGAAAAATGTTTATACAATAGCACCACAGAAAGGACACACCAATTCCGTGTTACTAAGGAAACATATCATCGATGAGACGAAAACCATTACAGGTAAAATGTAGTGCCGACCACCCGCTACTGCAAGTCTCCAGAGCGCTTGGCAATGGGCGTCTTACTACACATTCACAAGCCATCTGGAATTGCAAGTCGAAGAGTACCTGAGCATCCACTTCCAGCTGCGCTTGTGGTTATGCAGTTCTATCAGGAACAAGGCTTTAACACACCAAAAAACTAGAACGCACGTTGTCATGCCACACCATCGCATCATTCTCGCACGCAACTGCTGTCCATTAACGCTAGTGAAATTTTAATCTTGCAAAATGGATTGACTATTCTTTTCTATATGTTGTTTATGACCAAAGACTTACTATGTTTACTAAATTCAGAATCATTTAAGCATTGTCAACACATTTTCATGCAACATTAATTAACACTGTCCAGCAATATAGAATGCTGCATAATTTAAATCATAGAATGAACTGTGTATAATATTAATTTAATTTTTCATAATCAATTAATATAATTACATAAAACCTGTGACTGTTTGTCACTCATGGGCGCCACATAATAAGGTTCTTTCTAAAAAATTTACCATTACATGGTAAATACACCTTAAATCAAAAAAATCAGCCCCCTATGACCCCCACCCCCTATCTACCCAACCCCTAGCGGTTTCATATCAAAAATCCAGATCAGTGTTGGTGCACTGTCCCATACATATATTCTACTCTTGTCCCAAAGTTCTCATATTCCCTATCCAACGTTAGCAGGAGCTAGTTTGACCCCCTATTCCGCTAAGCACCCCTACCCCCCAACACCTCTGATTCATACGCTTCGTCGTGTTTTAAAAAAATTATGTTCTTAAATGTATAACTCATGATATTATTGATTTAAAAGCTATAAGACAATTTTGTTTTTTTAAAATCGACCCCATGACCCCAACCCCTCTGGCCAGCCCTATGGTCATATCAAAAATCCGAAAAGTGTTGTGCACTTCCCCATACATATACTACTAGTCCCAAAGTTTTCAGTTCCTATTTCAAACGGTGTAGAGGAGTTACAGGTAAGACAACGACATACGGAACGTACGAGAACA
>CM068966.1:59861770-59876439 GCA_035128595.1 Eptatretus atami
AAAAGAATAGTCAATCCATTTTGCAAGATAAAATTTCACCTAGCGTTAATGGGACAAAGCAGTGCGTGCGAGAATATGCGATGGTGTGCCATCGACAACGTAGTTCTAGTTTTTTGTGTGTTAAAGCCCTTGTTCCTGATAGACCTGCATAACCACAAGCGCACTGGAAGTGGATGCTCCAGGTTACTCCTTCCACTGCAATCCAATGGCTTGTAATGTATAAGACGCCCATTGCCAAGCGCTCTGGAGACTTGCAGTAGCGGGTGGCGCACTACATTTTACCCTGTAATGTTTTGTCTCATCATATATGTTCCTGTAACACGGAATTGTGTCCTTTCTGTGGTGCTATTAAAAACATTTTTCACGTTTTTATTGAGTGCCTAAGGTTGGCCCCCCTTTTTTTATGATTTTATCACATGCAGGGCTCGGCCTTGTTTTTACACATTGTGTTTTTATCTCTGGTTTTAGTATCTCTTACCGATGCAAAAGTGAGTGTCTTTTAGCAAATTGGTTGTCTTCCGAGGCTAAACTTGCTATATACCTGTCAAGGAAGCATAGAATGCAAAATACCAACAATTCTGATGATGTAGTTCATCTTTTAAAGACTTTTGTCACATCACATTTGCACTTTGAATTTCAATTCAGTGATTTTTCGTTGTTTTTACAGAAGTGGTGTGTGAAGGAATCATTATGTAAACTTGCTGATGGTGTCCTTAGAGTTAATTTATGATTTTACCTTGTTTTTATGAACTACCTCTTTCCTCATTTTAACTTTGTGCAATGTTTGCCTTTGGTTTCTGATTTCCTTGTGCACAATAATTCCTCAAAATATAGAGGAACAAAATATCTCTCGCTCTCCTGCGCCCCGACGGGCTCCGGCTCCCTCGGCTCTCCCTCCTCTGGGATCGCTCCATCTCTCCATCTGTCCGTCTCTCTCACTCTCTCCGTCTCTCTCGCTCTCTGTCTCTCTCGCTCTCTCATCTCTCTCACTCTCTCCGTCTCTCTCACTCTCTCTCACTCTCTCTGTCTCTCTCTCTCTCTCTCTCTCTCTCTCTTCTCTCTCTCTCTCTCTCTCTCTTCTCTCTCTCTCTCTCTCTCTCTCTCTGCCCTCTCTCTCTCTCTCTCTCATCCTCTCTCTCTTTCTTCTCACGCCTCTCTTCTCTCTCTCTCACGCCTCTCTCTCTCTCTCTTCTCTCTCTTCTCTTCTCTCTCTCTCTCTCTCTCTCTCTCTCTCTCTTCCTCCTCTCCTCTCTCTCCTCCCGCCTCTCTCTCTCTCCACGCTCTCTCTCTCTCTCTCTCCTCACGCCCTCTCTCTCTCTCCCCCCTCTCTCCCCCCTCTCTCTCTCCCCACGCCTCTCTCTTCCATCCCCTCTCTCTCTCCGCCTCCTCTCTCCCCGCCTCTCTCTCTCTCCAGCCTCTCTCTTCTCCTCCCTTCTCTCTCTCCACGCTCTCTCTCTCTTCTCTTCCTCTCTCTCCACGCTCCTCTCTCCCACGCTCTCTCTCTCCACCCTCCCTCCTGCCTCTCTCTCTCTCCCCGCTCTCTCTCTCTCCACGCTCTCTCTCCCACGCCTCTCTCTCTTCCCACGCCTCTCTCCTCCCACGCCTTCTCTCTCCCACGCCTCTCTCTCTCCTCTCTCTCTCTCTCTCTCTCTCTCTCCTCTCTCTCTCTCTCTTCTCTCTCTCCTCTCCCTATCCACGCCTCTCTCTCTCTCTCTCTCCCACGCTCTCTCTCCTTCTCTCTCCCCACGCTCTCTCTCCCCCACGCTCTCTCTCCACGCCTCTCCTCCCACGCCTCTCTCTCCCCACGCTCTCTCTCCCAGCCTCTCTCTCCCACGGCCTCTCTCTCCCACGCCTCTCTCTCCCACGCGTCTCTCTCCCACGCCTCTCTCTCCCCCAGCTCTCTCTCCCACGCCTCTTCTCCCACGCCTCTCTCAACGCCCCTCTCTCCACGCACTCTCTCTCCACGCCTCTTCCCCCACGCCCCTCTCTCCCACGCCCTCTCTCTCCCACGCCTCCTCTCCCACGCCTCTCTCTCTCCCACGCCTCTCTCTCTCCCCCGCTCTCTCTCTCCCACGCCGCTCTCTCTCCCACGCCTCTCTCTCTCTCCCACGCCTCTCTCCTCCCGCCCCCCCCTCTCTCTCTCTCTTCTCTCTCTCTCTCCTCTCTCCCCTCTCTCTCTCTCCCCCCCCCCCCCTCTTCTCTCCCCCCCCATGGCCTCTCTCTCTCTCCCCCACGCCTTCTCTCTCGCTCTCCTCCACGCCTCTCCCACGCCCCTCTCGCCCCTCTCTCCCACGCCCTCCCACGCCCCCTCTCTCTCTCTCTTCTCTCTCTCTCTCTCTCTCTCCTCTCTCTCTCTCCACGCTTCTCTCTCCCACGCTCTCTCTCACCTTCTCTCTCACTTCTCTCTCCCACGCCTCTCTCTCCCACGCCTCTCTCTCTCCCCGCCTCTCTCTCCCACGCCTCTCTCTCCCACGCCTCTCTCTCCCACGCCTCTCTCTCTCTCCTCCACGCGCTCTCTCTCTCCCACGTTCCTCCTCTCTCTCTCTCTCCACGCCTCTCTCTCTCTCTCCACGCTCTCTCTCTCTCCCACGCCTTCTCTCTTCCCACGCCTCTCTCTCTCCACGCCTCTCTCTCTCCCACGCCTCCTCTCTCTCCCACGCCTCTCTCTCTCTCTCTCTCTTCCTCTTCCCCCCCCATGCCTCTCTCCCCCTCCCCCCCCCCCACGCCTCTCTCTCTCGTTCTCTCTCCCATGCCTCTCTCTCGCTCTCTCCCACGCCCTCTCTCTGATCTCTCCCACGCCTCTCTCTCTCCCCCCTCCCTCCCCCCCCCCCCCCCCCATGCCTCTCTCTCTCTCTCCTCTCTCTCTCTCTCTCTCTCTCTCGTCTCTCTCTCTCCTCTCTCGCTCTCTCTCTTCCGTCTCTCTCTCTCTCTCTCTCTCTCTCTCTCGTCTCTCTCTCTCTCTCTCTCTCTCTCTCTCTCTCTCTCTCTCTCTCTCTCTCCTCCCCCTCTCTCATGAGATCTTTTATACCCTCTTTAACCCCACCCTACACCAATCCTTCCTTTCACATTTCCAGTTTTCCCTCCTGAGGGTTTCCTTCTTGTATCCATCTTGTCCACCCTATGCATCCTATCCTGTCTCCCATTCCTCCCCACACCCATTGTTTGTCCAAGTGCCTCTATCTTGGCCTTCAACTCTGGTATTATTGTTTCCCCCCTCTGTCTCTACTGTTCCGTTTGTCCTGTTGCATCCTCATTTGTTCAGTGTACTAGTACCATACTAGCTTTTCCATGAGCCTCAACTGTTGATACAAATTTTTTTTAAGTAAGGTGCGCACAGATAGCACAGATCTCACATGCCCACAAGTATATTCTGTTGACTGTTTCTCAATTCATGACCTGATAAGATCCGTTACAAATGTTCCGCAGAAGCAAATTTGAATGCAGGTCACCTTGATATGCAGTGGGCTTGGATGACGTCATGTGGTTGTCTTTGCAGAGGTTATGTCCTGTATCGAGTGTCTTCACATCAGCAAATGCATCTGCAAACTCTTGAGGATGTATTGTTCCCACTAATGGTGGCCTGTTGTTGCTCATGAATGGAGATGCTACTCTGTTTGTGCAGAATAAGATTGCCAGCGTCTTGTACAGAGCACTTGAGAGGCTTGCACACGATGCTCATGTTTCCATAATATATTAATCCTGAACCATCTCTGTGCTACTCTCATGTTTCATGTTTTACCTTTTATGCTCTGGAAAGCAGGAATAATATTGGATGCTTTTGCATGTTTGACTTATTGGGGCCAGAGAGGACACAAAGGTTAACGTTGAGCGAAGTTAGGGATTGTATTCTAAAAGCTAAACAATGTCCTACATTTCTGTTACCCTGGCCAAATTAATCATTTGTTGTGTTGAGCATGATGTTTTGCCAGTAGGAAACCATTTCGAATGGCTCGTTGGTACTTGGTGGAAATGGCTTTGATTGTGTTGTGAAATGCAGGATTTGAAAGTGGAACTGGAATCTTATCATCTGTTGATATCTATCACAGACACTCCAGTTGGAAATGTGTCGTCTGTTTGTATTTATTTGGAGTTTGGGTGGGGGGGGGTATGCAGGGGTATGTTAGTATGTTTGAGACCACCTCCTCACATCTTGAAATGTTGATGAGGCTGACTAAAAAGACTGTCAATGCATGACCAACAAAGATTAAAAGCCAAGTTGGACAAATTAATCGCAAAGTGAAGTAATACGTCATCGCTGCATTGGATAATCAAATTCTATCAAAACTTTCATTGTGATCGAAAAGTTTTACCCCATGGATCCCAGTGTGTTCTCTTTCTGAGTCACGTCTCTGGACCACAGATGGTGCTTTCAGGCCAATGCAGGCAAAGGCTGCAGTATTCTGAGGACAGAAGGTCGACACGAGTACAAATGACATTTCCAATGGATGAGACACATCCAGCAGATCCAATCCGATCATGAGGAATAAAATTTACAATCCCTCGCATGTAATGGATTCACTTTTTGCATTGAGGGAAGAGTCTGTTGATAAGAAAAGGAAGTTTTTTGACGGATTGCATTGGATGCTGGAAAATGGTTCTGCAACACGAGTTGCATTTGCATCGTTTTCAGTAAGTTTGAGCTTGTGCAGAATCACCGTTCAGTTGCATCACAAAGACACAGACACCTCAGCATGGGACATGGCAACGAGTGCGGTTCCTCCACTCGATGAATACTCGGAAAGTGTCCATGCAGTTTGAGCTGCTCGTTCTGAGGCTTTTGCCGTGTGCCGGCTGTTGATGCTGGCTGCAGACATCCGGCTTGTGGCAAAAAGCAGGAGATGGTGGAGGTGGTTTGAACTGAGTGGGAACCGGGTGTGAAATCGAACTGTAATAGTGCGTGTGCAACCATGGAAACGGTGCTTGGTGCATGATGTATGATTTCGCGATTACCCCCACCATGATCCAATCCTCACTCCATTCCCACTTTACACCACACTCCCCCCCCTTCCGCACCCCCACTCTCCTCACACCTCCCCCTCCCCCCCCCATTTCTTTCTCTACACGCTTCTGTGCCAAGCTTGAGCCCTCGTCGTCTGTGCTGTTGCGCTTGTGGATCGCTCGTTAGGGTGTTCGACATGCTGCACACCACTCCCAAGACACGGGGCGAGGCGACTGGTGCTGCGGCTCCGTCTGCATTGCGGCTGTAACGGCGTAAGGGGTATGCAAGGCGCGTCCGTCGGCACACCGTCTCTCCCGAAGAACCCGTTTCGGTGCGACACACGGTTGTACAGCTGTGTCTCGGCACAGATTGTCAGCTCGTGTGTATCTTTGTGTGCATGTGCTTTGTCCAGGGCAGGGCGAGGTTGAAGGCAGTCGTTGGGTGGGGCAAAGGATTGGTGTCGGAGGGGTATGGGGGTGGGTTCTGTTTGCAGAATGAGGGACAGGGATGTACATGGCTACTGTGCTGTCTATCTATTGAGCTTTACATGCTGAAGGTGTCCAGAATGCTTCTGTCAACTTGGAGCTTTGTCGGTTGCTGTTAATGGTTATTGTTTTGGTTATCACTTCTCCATCTTTCGGAAAAAAATAAATGATTTTCCAAGGCATTTTGTTTTAATCTCAGTCGAGGGGCACACCAGTGCCCAAAGCAGCCAAGGATGAGACCTAAAATTGGAGCTCTGTTTGCTATGGCCTGCACGTTCCTCCCACGCCTTGATCCAAAAGGCAGCTTGCTTTGCACCATACGAGGGTGTTTTGCTTTTCTGATGGTTCCTAATGCACGAGGCATAAAGCAAAAAGGAATACAATTTATTATTTGCTGAGCATTTTGATCTGCCCTGCATCAAATACTCCTTAAGGACCCTGATTGTTATCCGAAGGAAGAAACTATCCAAGCAAGGAGAAATTATTTATTTTATTTCTCTGTGTGGCAATCGCACAAAGAATTTTGCATTTGTAGTTTTTTTTTCTTCTGTCCAGTGGAAGATTAATTTCTTATGCAACCAGTATTTATTTGGTATTCCTTGAAATTGTTATAGGTACTGAGCTAAATGGGCTGAAATGTGTAGATTACTGTACAGCATTTCTTACCTCTTCTGTCAAGCTTGAGGTGCATGGAGTATGCTTGCATATGTGTGTACTATTTATCATCAGTTTGTTGGGGTGTCAGCCTGTAAGAATACACCTCCATCTTGACTATCATACTGTCGTTTTTACTTCTTATTTCAATATTGAAGACTAAGGGATACTGGGGAGGTACAAAGGCATCCAACTTATAAGTCCTGTCATGAAGTTACGGGAGAAGATTGTGGATGGGAAGAAAAGGAAATGGGTGAAGCGAGAGATAGTTGAAGAACAACAGGGGTTTCAAAAGGGTGGGAGTGCCGGAAGCAGAAGCGAGGTTGGTGAAATGTATGTATGAGGGAATGAAGGTAAGTGTTTTGGTTGGTCATGGGTTGTGTCAGAAGAGTTCAGCGTGAACATCAGATTGAGGCAATTAATTTCACTCGGTCCACTACTGTATATTGAGGATGTATCTGGTGAGTGGGAGGGTCAGCAAAGGTGGCATTCTGAGAAAGGTAATATATGCAGATGATCTAGTTATTGTGGTGGAGAGCGGGCAAGAAATGCAGGAGACGGGGGAAATGAAAGGTGCGCTCGAGAGACATGGATTGAGGATGAGCCTGGAGAAGACTGGTAATGTGGGTCAGACAGGAGAGAAAGGATCTCAACATCAGTTTGGAGGGAAAGAAGATCTGGCAGGAAGGAATTGAGTATCTAGGTGGAACGGTGACTGAATATGGCTGTTCAGAGGCAGAGCTGCAGAAGAGGCTACAGGCAGGTGAGTTTGCACAGATGAAAGTGGAGGGTTTAATGGTGGACAGGAAAATACAAAGAGAATTTAAAGGGAAAATTTTGTTGTTGTACATGATCGAGGCTCGTGGAAGAGCTAGAGCTGAATGAAAGGGAACAAAATGGAAAGGGGTAAATGCCGACAGCAGAATAGGAGTGAGAGTGAAATCAAGGGGAGGGAGAGGACACACAGGGGTGAACAAGCTTCACACAAGCTACACACAAACTGAATGAAACACAACAAGAAGAGAAAGTGTGAAGCGAGAATGAAACAGAAAAGGAACAAACCAACCAACAACTAACAAACAAAAAGAGGTGAAAGGGGGGGGGGGTCACAGTAACCTGGAAAAGGGTATTGCTTGGGAACGGGGTCGTTTGGGGTTGAATAAATCATGAGCATGGATGGGGGATGACCTGAGGTAATGGTGAACAGATGTCTTGAAGCCCTGGAGGGACTGAACAGACTGAGGAAGTTGGTTCCACAGGTGAGAGGAAAAAGGAATAAATCACAAGAAGAGGGTTAATGGCAGACCATGTATGCCCTGCAAAAACCTGTGAAAACCAAGAGAGGGCCAAGGGTGCCAGACCAAAAAGGAGGTGATAGAATACAGAGGGCACCAAACATGTCTGTGATGTGAGAGTAACAGCCTTAGACACTCAGCTTTGTCCTGGGAGATCACATTGATTTTGAGAGCCTTGCTTTCCACACCATCAAGAAGGGCAAGGTGTGAGGGAGAGGCGCCAGCCCAAATGGGAGAGCAGTACTCCATCAAGCTGTGATTGAAGGCCTTGTTGGTTGGCAAAAGTTCAGATTGGCCAAGGAAAGACCTTCTACAACTCAGGATGCCCAGTCGGTGGCTGGCTTTGGAGGCCATCTTGGAAATATGGTTTGCTCCAGAATGATCATGGCTAATGGTGAGTCCCAAAAGTTTGAGTGATTTAACCTCTTCAAATGGTTTGTTTAGTAAGTGGATGTGAGAGTTGGCCAGACAGCCCTTTCAGAGAGACAGTACGTGTGTGAGATTCTCTGAGGTTGAAAGACATATTCCGAAGTGTTAGGCCAGCTCCTGATTCTATGAAGGTCTGAAGAGAGGGAAGAGGCTACTGCCTGGCCCCCTTAAGGATGAGAAGTAATATGGCTGAGGGTGGAATCATCAGCAGATAGGTAGTACTTTTCAGGGAATCGGAAAGATCATTCGTGAAGATGAGGAACAGCACTGGGCCCGAGGCTGTGCCTTGGGGCACTCCAGCCTTAACAGGGAGAGATGATGAGAGGATAACGTTAAAAGCATGCATCATGCTGATTACGAGAGTGGACGAAGTTAGTGAGGCATGTGTTGAGTTGGCATTGGATGCCATAAGCAGAGAGTTTTGGAGATCACGGTGGGATGCCAGACTGTATCAAATTATTGAGATATGTCCAGAGATATGGCCCTGGTCTCTTGTCTGAGATTGAGAGCTTCCATTCATCATTGGGAGAGTAGAAGCAGTCTAAGGTAGAATGACCAGGTATGAAACTGAAGTGACGATCGAAGTTCGGGCCGTTGGGGAAAAGGAAAGATTTCATGTCGACTGCAATGATGCATTCCGTGACCTTGCTTAGAATTGGAAGCTAGCCAATAGGCCTAGGATCTGGTTTTACACGATGTTTGTACATTGCAGTGATGCTGGCTCACTTCCAGGAAGACAGAAACCGACACAGAGAATGATCAAGTGAAAAGAGCAAAAAAGAGGATGAGCAACAGCAGCAGAGCAGGTTTTTATGACAGGTACATGGATGCCATCTGGGCCTGTCACAGAATCCTTGGTGAGGTTTGCCTGAAACCTCTCCATCCTCTTTACTTGGAAAGACAGTATCCAGGAGCAGTTGGGTACGAGAGGGTAGGGTAGGTGTAGGGAGTGAGAAGCTGGGAACACAATATTTGGAAACAAACGCAGGATTGAGGCTTTCGGCCTTCTCATGAGCAGCATCAACTGTGGTGCCATTTGAAGTGAGTGAATAAGGGAGGGGGATCGTACACCATCTAGACATACGTGATAAGATGTCACCAGGTTTTTGAAGGAGACAGATTTGAGAGTTTAGCCTTGAGGTTGGTCAGATGTTGTTTTCTTGCTTTCCTGCGAGTGGACGCACACTTTTTCTGTGCTTTGTGGAATGATCTGAGGTCACCTTCAGTCAGATTTGCCTTCCGAGAAGATAAAGCAAGTTGTTTGCCTCACAACAGGATTCTGCGTACCAAACGCCATATGATAGGTATGATAACTGCAGATGAGAGGATAGGTATGATAACTGCAGATGAGAGGATAGGTATGATAACTGCAGATAAGATGGTACAAATCTGTGCATAAGCGAAAGAAACCTTGTGTGGAAATATCCCAAAGCAGTATTAATATCAGGAGAGGTGGAAATGAAGGACCAGTCTTGACATGAGAGGGCAGCTTGCCCATCCCTGCTTGAATCTGCGATGCTGGGGCAGCTCTCCAACAACAGCTAGAGAGATGTTGACTTTCACGTGCACATGATCGGATGAACCTTTTCGAACAGAAGAGGAACAGGAGACAGAAGGAAAATTCATCATTAACAAATCCAGAATTTCTGGGATATTGTACAACACCGGCCTCCTCTTACAGTATGGAGACTGTGACACTGACAGAAGCAACTAGAGGGGGAGCACTCGGTAGAGTGCAAAACCTCCGCCGCCAATACTGCTGGGTCACTTAAGTGAACCTGATATCCTATTCATTGTAGGTCAAAACGGATCAGACTCCTACTGAACCACGATTGAATAAACTAAATTAGATCGACGTGCATGTAGAAATGCCAAAAAAAAATCTAAATTTTTTGGAAAAAAAAGTTGCAAAATTTCTTGTTTTTTTTCTCTAACAAATTTTTTTTTGGGGGGGGGTGGAAATCACTTAAAACATGTAGAAATGCAAAAACAAAAATTCAAATAATTTTTTGGGGGGTTGGAAATCACTTAAAACGTAGAAATGCAAAAACAAAAATTCAAAAATTTTTCAAAATGGCCGCCATAGCGCCATATTGGACTTTGGACCAAGTCCAAATTCTAATGGCATGATCCTTGGACCATACCTAATCCCCCACCAAGTTCGTCGAAATCCGTCCAGGAGTTTTCCGTAATACTGTTCACAAACAAACAAACAAACAGACGGGTGAAAACAGTAACCTCCGTCCATCTTCGATGGCGGAGTTAATAACAGAGACTGCAGGTATCGAAAACAAGACTACTTATTTGATACAAATTGGAAACCAGGTCTTTCTCTATCTCCGTCTCCATCTCCATCTATCGTGTGAATCCCCCTCTCCACCCCCCCCCCCCCGATCTACTTTCTCAACAATTCTCTTCAAAAGTTCAGTCCTTTGGGTCTCAAGGCGCTGTCACACCTTGACGATTTAGCCAGCAATGGCAACGTATAAAAATGTTTGTAAAACGTTGGCGTACGCTGAAATTTTGATGTTTTTTTTTTAAGTTTTGGTCGTATTCATAACGTGTTGGTCGTATGCATAACATATTAGTAACGGGCACAGAACGTTTCGTTGTCTTATAGATAACTTATACCAACGAATTTGCCTGTTTTCGGCGTTCACAACCTATGCCCAACGATAGTTTAACTTAGGCATAGCGCGCTGCACGTATCGCCGACGAACTCGTGGCATAGCCTGTTAAAAACTGCCACACGCCGATTTAAATCATAACCGCCTGAGAATTGGAAGTGTCAACCACGCAGTCACACCTTGAGGATTTAGCCAGCGTATGCCGACCTATGAAAAATTGCCGAACCAAGCTGGCACACGTCGAATACGTTATTGGATAAGTTGTGTATACGTGAAGAGCACGCTGAAAAACGATGAAGTACGCTGTCATATTTCGTGGTACGTCTCGTACGTCGTGAAATTTCAAGCATGCTGAAAATTTTACGACGTACTCGCCGTATGGCTCACACGTTCCGCTACGCTGGGAATAAGTTGTAGGCACGATATGCGATCGTTGACACACGTCATCACAAGTTCTTGTAAGTTACTCATAAGTCGAAACACGACGAGGTAATGTTTAGCGTACCCGAAACTTATTTTCTCCGTCAAGGCACATTTCTTTTTTTCTCCTTGGCTCCGTGAAGGCACGTGACGAAATATCTGAAGTTGTTGTTGTTGTTGTTGTGTGTTTTTTTTTCTTTTTTTTAGTCTATCACGAATTTTAAAACATATTCGGACATTTGCTTTTAAGTTTCGACGTCGACGTGACAATATCCTCAAACAGTAAATATTTCACAGAGGAGGAACTAAGAATAGGACATGAGCAAACTGAAGAGGAACCGGACGTGACGAAATGGTACGTGACGAAATATCTGAAGTTGTGTGTTGTTGTTGTTGTTGTGTTTTTTTTCTTTTTTTTTTAGTCTATCACGAATTTTAAAACATATTCGGACATTTGCTTTTAAGTTTCGACGTCGACGTGACAATATCCTCAAACAGTAAATATTCACAGAGGAGGAACTAAAGAATAGGACATGAGCAAACTGAAGAGGAAACCGACGTGACGAAATGGTACGTGACGAAATATCGGAAGTTATTGTTGTTTTTTTGTTTTTTTTAAACGCTGCCAATACGCCATTATACGGTAGCTGTAAATTAGAAACACGTTCAGTAAGTTCTGTGGTCGTCCGGAAGACGTCAATCAAATACGTCTCCATACTTCAATATGCGTTGGAGGTACGTTACACATAGGTTCAAAGCACGTTACTCATAGGTTAGAAATAAGTTTTGGGTACGCTAAGCATTACCTAGACGTGTTTCGACTTATGAGTAACTTACAAGTAACGTGCCTCGACATGTGTCAACAATCGCATAACGTGCCTCGACGTGTGTGCAACGATCGTGTAACGTGCCTACAACACGTTACTCATAGGTTAGAAATAAGTTTTGGTACGCTAAGCATTACCTCGACGTGTTTCGACTTATGAGTAACTTACAAGTAACGTGCCTCGACGTGTGTCAACGATCGCATAACGTGCCTCGACGTGTGTGCAACGATCGTGTAACGTGCTACAACACGTTACTCATAGGTTATAAATAAGTTTCGGGTACGCTAATTCATTACCCGACGTGTTTCGACTTATGAGTAACTTACAAGTAACGTGTGTCGACATGTGTCAACGATCGCATAACGTGCCTACAACTTATGCCAGCGTAGCGGAACGTGTGAGTCATACGCTGGCATACGTCGTAAAATTTCAAGCATGCTAAAATTTGAGGACATCCGCAAAGTACAACGATGAAAGCTAGCGTACTACGACGTATGGCAGTGTTTTTCAGCGTGCTCTTAACGTATACAAAACTTACCCATAACGTATTCGACTATGTGCCAGGCGGTTTTAGACAAATTTTTCATAAGTCGGCATACGCTGGCTAAATCGTCAAGGTGTGACTGCGATGTTGACACTTCCAATTCTCAGGCGGTTATGATTTGAATCGGCGAGCGCAGCTTTTTAATAGGCTACGCCACGTGATCGTCAGCGATACGTGCAGCGCGCTATGCCTAAGTTAGACTATCGTTGGCCATAGGTTGTGAACGCCGACAACAGGCTAAGCATTCGTTGGTATAAGTTATCTATTAGACAACGAAACGTTCTGTGTACATTACTAATATGTTATGCATACGACCAACTCGTTATGAATACGCCAAAAACTTTTTAAAAAACATCAAAATTTCAGCGTACGCCAACGTTTTTACAATACATTTTTATACGTTGCCATTGCTGGCTAAATCGTCAAGGTGTGACAGCGCCTTAAGATGGGGTGGTGGGAGAGTGGAGAGCAATTGGCTCAGGATAATGGGCAAGAGTATTGTACAAAAGGTGGAGCAGTACCAGCTTGGTACAATTTGGCTTCACACCATACAAATGTAAATGAGGAAGAAGAAAATTTCCTTGGTTCATCATTTCAATTCCATTAAAATCTGAAGTTTGTGATACCCCACGATCTCCAAAGGATGAGGATATTATTTTGGGTTCCTACAGTGTCATGGTTATGTAGGACTTGCAGAACGGCTTTCGAGGTATGCGCATTCACATATGAGCTGCCTTGCCAATGTTAGAATCCCGACCAAGCTATAAAATGACATCCTGGTGTTTCACAGGCGGGCTGAGGCATCAATGTATGTGCCATCCTTCAGGTAATCATTAAGCCGGGTGTCCTGTCTGCAAACGCTGCTTGGTTGAGTCCTTCGCGAAGTCGGCGAGTTATCGCCAGGACCCCTGAACTAATTACCAAAACCTGCTCTAACCTACAGGGGGCACTGCAGCAGTTGCACCATCACTCCCCTGCAAGGTCTTGTTCTAAGCATCAGCCACGTTGTACACACGAATGATGACGACGTCCGTGGTTATGTCGACGCAGGAAGTTGTGTGTAAATGAATCGCATGCTTTCAATGACCGACGTTTTATCCTTGCTGACGACTGATCCTGTGTTCTGTTTGCAGTTGAATGGCACAGAAGCAGATTTTGAATACGAAGAGATCACTCTTGAAAGGGTAAGTGAACATTGAGGGCCTCTGTTGCTCACCATGTGTGGTTTTGGTTGCACTGCTTTCATAGATGCAGTAACATTTGGTATGTTCAAGCTTTTAATGCTTTTGGATTTAATTTTATTTTCTTTTTTTATTTGTTTTTTTGGAAGGTTTTTTTTTTGAGGTCATGGTGGGAATAGGAGTGTAGAGGATGAGGGAAGTGCTGAATTGTTCTCCTAATTTTGATGCCACCGTTGCCTTGAATGCGATGTTGCAGAACATTGGATGTGTTCCCCATTGATGTCACATCTCTCATCGTTACATCATTTGCAAAACAACACGACTATTTTAATTTATAGAGCGGCCATATTGACTTTCGGGGGTAAGCCATCAATCATTCCATGCACTTGTGCCTCCTCCATTGTCCATTACCAATGGTCTCATTTTAGGGTACAAGAAAACTTGTGTGCACTTTGATGCAAGTAATAGTTGAAATCTCCTGATATTGACATGGTAAACAGGAGAATGTTAATAATAAGCAGTTGTTGATATAATCCATAGCGATTAAGGATGGAGAAGCATCAACTGTTTATAGTGGGCGTGTGTTCCGTTGCTGTTGTGCATGCCTGTGTGTGTACCTATACATCAGGGGTGCAGTGCTGCCGGTGCGCACCGGAGCGCCGTGATGGCACCTCAATCCATCCGGGGTGGAGCTTAGCTCCAACATTTCAAAAATAAATAAACAAATCAACACACGTTCACAAATGGATCAGTTCTTGTGGTTTTTGTCTCGAGAGTTATATTATAACAATACAGGTTATTGGTAACATATACCCATATTATGAATTGCCGAACATAGCAAGGTCCACAAGCGAGACAAACTTTACAGTCATTTTATATCCCGATTTAGTGAATTATCTTGAGTTTACAAAAAGTGTTTACACTGTGGAAGATGTGAAGGCATAGAAAAGTTTGAATGCCTACAACTAGTTGAAGTCTGGGTGGATTAGTGATGTGGCTGTTCCTGTGAAGAATGGCTATCATGTTGCACTAGCAAAGGTATGCCTATAATACGTCCATGACATGGATGATGGGCTCATGTTGGCAAAGTAAATATGCATGACATTATACATGTTAACGCCATGCCTATCTGCTCTGCCACCCCCTTCAATACTCCCAGATGTTTATCCAGCCCCAAAGCCTTTTCTTCATTTGTCAACACCAAGAAAGAACCAACTCATGTTAAAGACCATTCCAAGGAAAGGAAGAAATCACCAGGCGCGGGGGCG
>CM068966.1:59891590-59905078 GCA_035128595.1 Eptatretus atami
ATGGTAGGCGGGGGGCTTGGGATCCTAGGATCCTGAGTTGAAATCACTTCACCTGTTGAATTAATACCAGGTGGGGTTGACTCTGCCTGTCATCCTTCCGAGGTCGGCAAAATGAGTTCCAGCTTGCTGGTATCCTGCGTCGGAGTGGCGACCCGTCCAGGATTGTGCCCAATAGCCAAGGAGACTACTTAGGCAGCACCAACGCTCCACACAGAGTGTGGTCCCAATGGATGGATGGATGAACTAATCGTGTGATTTGGTCGTGTGACAATGTTTTTAGATGTCGTTGTAATGTCATGTTTAAGTCTGGTTGGTTTTCATGTGAAGAGGTTCCCGTTGCATTGGAGTTGTGGTGAAATCCTTTCATTGAAAGAAAAAAAAAACAATGAACAAGTCTGAAGACGACGATGGTTCACGAGCGGTATTTGACGATGTAAATTGTTTCAGAAGTCAAGGATGAGACAATGTGATAATTTTTGACCAAGTTATAAAAATGATCAACATGATGTGGTACGAGTGACAGGTTATTAGCTGCAAAATGTCGAAAACCCGGTTTCGTTCAACAGCTTTCAAAATTTGACCTTTGCATAACCTTTAAGGTCACAAAACAGTGTTGTGGACATTAAAATAAGGAAACAGGATACGTGCTATTGCTTATTGGAGTTAGTTCGTCGAAGAAGGTCGAAAACCCGCGTTTTGATTCCCACAACTTTGAAAATTTGACCTTTGTGGCCTTTAAAGGTCAAAGGTCAAGGATTATGACCTTTGGTGCGAAACTTCATCTGGAACATTCCAGGAACAATATAACGTCATATAGGCTATCTGGCATTTCGCACTCCTCGGATTATCCATACTTTGATGAAATCAACGTAAAAACAAACTTGAAGGGGGCGCCACGGGCAAGGTGTTCGAGATAGAGCAAAATTGTTTCAAGACTTTAGGTGGGGAATGACCTCAAGATTATGCATAAAAAATATTGTCATCCTTGCTCTCAAAGTTTGGGCGGTCGTATGATTTTTATGTCAAAATTTGCAATTTTCTAAGTTTTTGACCTTGGGACGAAAATGAAAAAACGGACAAGTTTTTGATAATTCATTTTGCTATTCAAATACCGAAGAACCCATTCCATTCAGTGAATTCCCTCGGAGAAGATAGATTTTTAATCCGACTACCACCTAAAAATGGCTATTTTTTGGGCGTGGCTCCGCCCACAATGGGCCTAGCATGCCCTCATCCAGGAAAACACAACTAGACATTGATATGGAACACATAACCAAGTTTCATCAAGATCGGATCAAAGTCCACAGAGTTATGCACTGGACAGACAGACACACAGACACACAGACTTAACGAATATAGTGGTCACTGGCTGGCGATCGTGAACCAATTAATCAACCGGAAGTGCGTCATGAAAGTATTTATCAGAATAGGAACTTCATTATAAATTGAGGGCCTGCACATTGACTTGTGTACTGGTAAACTCCTGTGTACTTTCTGTGGTGGTAAGTTCAACACCTGGTAAGGTAAGAGAAACAGCTTGTTATTTTTGGATAATGAATAGATGGTTTGGTGCGTGCGTACGTGCATGGTTTCTTCTTCTTCTTCTAAATCTCTCCTTTGTTTTTCTTTGTCCATGGAGGGGTGAATCTTGCAAATAGTTTTTGTAAGGTTCACCTGGATGCGCTCCTGATGGTTCCTCCTGATGGTTCCTCCTGATGGTTCCTCCTGATGACTCCAATATGATCACTTATTTGATCACACAAAGAAACGTAAACATTTTATTTATTTATTTAGATACGACTATTTTTAAATGTTTGATGAAAAAGATAAACCCATTGATGGTGTTGCCACACTTTTGCATCACTTAGAGTGTTTGTCATACTTTTGGTTCACGAGTCAGTAAGTGACCACTATATTCGTTATGGTGTGTGTCTGTCTGTCTGTCTGTCTGTCCCGAGCATAGCTCCGTGGGTTTTGATCCGATCCTGATAAAATTAGGGTGCGAGGTTATATCATGATCTAGTTGTGTTTTCCTGAGAATGGGCGTGCTGCGCCCATTATGGCGGAGCCACGCCCAAAAAAACGTGTTTGTAGGGGTAGCCAATTTCAAGTTACATCTTCTCCGAGGGGGTTTGTCGAATCTGCAGGGGTTTCGGTATTTGGTTAGCCCAATGGCACCTGCATAGCCCCACGGAGCTCGATTTTTCATTTTCGTCCCAAGGTCACAAGGTCACTAATTTAGAAAATGCGAATTTTGACATAAAAATCATACGACCGCCCAAACTTTGAGAGCTAGGATGACAATATTTTTATGCATAATCTTGAGTCATTCCCCACCTAAAGTCTTGAAACCATTTTTGCTCTATCTCGAACACCTTGCCTGTGGCGCCCCCTTCAGGTTTGTTTTTACGCTGATTTCATCAAAGTATGGATAATCCGAGGAGTGCGAAATGCCATATAGCCTATATGACATTGTATTGTTCTTGGAATGTTCCAGAGGAAGTTTTGCACCAAAGGTCATAATCCTTGACCTTTGACCTTTAAAGTTCACAAAGGTCAAATTTTCAAAGTTGTGGGAATCGAACCGGGTTTTCGACCTTCTTCGATGAACTAACTCCAATAAGCAATTGATGCACTATCCTGTTTCCTTATTTTAATGTCCACAACATTGTTTTGTGACCTTTAAAGGTTATGCAAATGTCAAATTTCGAAAGTTGTTGAACGAAACTGGGTTTTCGACATTTTGCGGCTAATAACCTGTCACTCGCACCACATCATGTTGATCCTTTTTATAACTTGGTCAAAAATTATCACATTGTCTCATCCTTGACTTCTGAAACGATCTACATCGTCAAATACCGCTCATGAACCATCGTCGTCTTCAGACTTGTCTCTTTTACATTCTTCACTTATTATTTTGCTGGCTGTATATTCTCCATTGTAGGCGAAATGCAATCATTTCATCATTTGTGTTTGGTTATTGTGTGTTCGTTCCCACAATGCAACATTTAAAATGGCCCCTTTCCTGCAGATAAGCAGACCTATTGAAAGGTTTTCAAACTTTGTTGGCTTCATCTTCCTCTATTTTCCATTTTTACATCCACACACACATTATCTATCGAGCACACAGAGTTCGATATTTAATATCTAATCGTTGAGAGTATGTCTAAACATCACACAGTTCTAACCAATGTTTTACAATATCTCACAAAGTAATAATCATCCCTTACTGAGAGAATGCAATAATGAAGCATTTACTGAGTAATGCTTCCCCATTTCATTACGATGATGTTTCATTGCGTTTACCTGTTCATTGTGCTTCCCTGGTGCCGGCTGTCAACTCGCATCAGTGGTTTTTGAATGAAACGTTCACAAAGCGCAGGTGGATGACAACATTTGAAGAAGTACATGTTGGCTCCAGCTGGATCTTTCGATAAAATTAACTCGTTAAAGGAACATGATCGTTTGAATGTTCACAAATTATTAAAAGGCAGTATTCACTAAAATGATGAAATCCATCCATATCTTTGCTTTTCCACATGCCTTGGATATGTGTAAAAAAAAATATATGTGTGTGTGTGTGTGTGTGTGTGTTTGTGCGCACGTGGTTGTGCGCACAAGTGGTCGTGTGTTTGTGTGTGTGCACAAGTGGTTGTGTTTGTGTGTGCGCTCTCGCATTCGTGTCTGTGTGTGTGTGTCCGCATGTTTGTGCATGCATGTGCTAGTGTTTGTGTGCGCATGCGTGTGTTAGTACACATGCGTGCACACCCGTCTCGACCTGTCTTGGTGCGTGTATAGTCTCACTCTTCACTGTTATTCTTGAAGTTGTATTTAATTTGCTTTCACTCTCACTTTGTTCACAGATTAAACACCTGAAATGTTGGTGGTGTTTTTGCATCCAAAAATGAATTCTGTTGTCTCAAGGTTTTAATTATCCAAATTTAAATAAGTAAAACACTTTATCAACTTGATGTTGACTCTTGACACTGACCGAACCATTCGCGGTGCAATTTCCTCTTGCAAATCTTTCAGAGCTATGTTCCAAGCGTGACATTCATGGCGTTCATTTTTTTTCTATTTTTAATATTCTGCCACTTGTTATTCGCCTCCGGATTGTGAGTCAAATGCTTAACATTCATGTTGTGCATCCTCGACGAGTGAAAAATCAAGTGTCTGATATATTCTCACTTTTTCTATAAACAGTATTAATTTGATTATTTATTTATTTATTGCATCACTGTTGAGTACCCCAAGCTATTGAGATGATGAATGAATGAATAAAATAAAACAGTGCTGAACATTTAAATATCAATTCATTCTTTGGACTTGCTGTTGACAAGGGTGAATAAACTTTTGTAAAACACCGAACAATTTGGATGAAGAGGCAGGTTTTGTTGGCCATTGACTCTATTACCTTCGCCTTGTCCATTTTGGAATTTTCCAGAAAGTTATAATTCCATCAGAGTTTTCCAGTCACGCATGCCATTGGTCATCTGGTGGTTGATATTAATTGATAGGTTAAACAAATGGAAGTGAATTTTTGTTTTGTTTTGCATTGCACTTGCTTACTCACGATGAATGAGTTAAGCAAAGCAGTGCAAAGATCCCTGTGGCGGTTGCTTTCCTGAATTTATGGTTTCCATGTTCCATTACCTTGTTAAACATTTGCACACATGGCATTTATGGGCCAGGCAATCTGATTCCTGTGAAATTGATCCCTTAACATAATATGACAAGCATTAATGAGTTCATTCCGTTGTGCAGTGTTGTCATTGCAGCATTTCGGTAAACAGGAGGTATTTCGTCACAGAGCATTTGAACATCTGTCGTATGAACCACAATCCAACTCGATAATCCAAACCATATTTTTTTCTACATTGAGCATCTTTTTGTATACATTGTCGAGGCTCATATAAGAGCTAACACACACAATGTATAACAAAGGGAGCAGGAGACAAGAGTGGCAGGAGAGGGAAGCACAAAACATTAGGGAGCAGAGACAGAAGATCTGCGGAAGGGAGAGGGATGGGGCGGGGTACACGGGGTAAACAAGATGGACACTACAGGGACTTTCAGGAAAGAAAGCAGGGAATTTGAAGGAGGTGGTTTTAGGGTGGATTAACGGGGGTAGAAAAGATCATGGTTTTGGATGGGGGAAGATAAGAGATGGTGGTGAACAGCTATTTTGAAAATCTGGTGAGAAGAATGGGATTGAAGCAAATGTGGAAGTTAGTTCCAGAGGTGGGAAAAAGAAGAGTGAAAGAGTGAAGGTGAGCATTGATCATTGATTAGAGGTAGTTTCACCAGAAGGGGGTTGCTGGCAGACCTTGAGCACCCTGTTGAAGTATGGGGGGGACCAGATTACAGACAGAGCGGGGGGAGGGGGAGACCCGAGAGGAGACAGAAAAAGACAGAATGACCACCGACCTGCCTGCGGTGAGAGAGTGAGAGACTCAGACTCAGCTTCATCACTGGAGATACCAATGATCCTAAAAGCCTTAGTTTCCACAGTGTGAAGCCGAGAAGGGTGTGAGGTGGGAGCACCAGCCCAGAGGGAAGAGCAGTCTTCCATCAGGCACCGGATGAAAGTTGTGCTTTTTATAATTTTTAATTTTAATAACTTGATCAATTATTTCAACTTGAAGTGTGCTTTTGCCATTTAATCCGTAAAATTTGCACTCTTCTGTATCTTGTCTTCATTGAATACATACCTAACTTAGGAAGTTGGGAGTTGGTTCATATCTTGTTTCCTTCTTTATTTTTTGCTCAATCCCTTCCTCCTCATCATCCCATCTTACTTGTGTAGCCAATTTTGATTTCATCTTCCTCTCCTTCAATGTATCTTGCTAGGTCTTGGATTCAGCATTGCTGGAGGAATTGGCAATCAACATATTCCCGGTGATGACAGCATTTATGTGACCAAGATCATCGAAGGTGGGGCGGCACAGAAAGATGGCAGGCTGCACATTGGTGATCGGCTGCTTGCTGTACGTCCTGCACATTGTGCCTCAGCACAACATCGTTCTGAATATCTCTTTCCATATTATATTCTTGTCCACTTTCATCACTTTTGTCCGAGCACTCTCACCATTGTCCCCTTTCACTCACCCAAGGCATGCTCCTTGCCCGACCCACTCATACCAAAATGTTTCTGTGCGCTATTTGAGTTAAATAGTATACAAGTTTGCGATGCAGATCACTTGTATAAGTTTTTATTTTTCCCTTTGTTTATTTCTTTCGGCTTCGCGTTGCTCCTTCACCAAAATGTTTTTTTTGTGAATAGATCATGTAAAAATATTTTAATTTGTGATTGGACTTCAGGAGTTTCACCATGATGTATACATTAAACCCTCGAATATCACAGGGGTTAGTTTCCTAGAAAAATGCTGCAATAGTTAAAACCGCACCGCAATCGTAGAAACCAAGGGCCAATGACAAAACGGGGGTTCAGTTCCTGGACTTCAAGAAAATATCGAAGAATATCAACGGCAGCCATAAATGAACACATTACTAATGAAGTAAAAATGTGTATATATATATATATATATATTGTATAACACACATAAAACATTATATATATATATATATATATATATATATATAATATAGTTATATAGTTCGAATTCGGCGCCCCCGGCGTGCGATCGGCCACTGACTCGAATCGCGACCGCCTCGCCCACCGGACGGACAATTCAGTCGTGACCCTCTCGACTAACGCCGGGAGCCAGTTCACGGTGGGGGTTTAACCCCACCCCACAACCACACGTCCGGCACCCACCACCCGAGCGAGAGGGTGAATCGCCCGAAAGTCGATATACCTAAGTACCCGCACGGGTAACCTACGAGGGGTTGTACCACGCCACACAGGTCGACTTTCGGACACGAACCGCTTAAGCGGCTCGTTCCGTGCTACAGGGATAACCGAGCGGAGTTAATCGCGACCTTGACGGTTCAATAATTATCGGGCGTCTCGCGCCCACTCAAAACCCTTTACGTGAAGCAAGATGAAGACTCAACAAGGAAAAGGACACGCGAAACGGGGAACAATTCAACAAGAAAGCATTATACACGCACACAGATACAACATGTATTTACAGCAAGAATGCACATAAACAAATAGAAGATAGACAACGACGACGCAGAAGCTACAACCGACCAACGCGAACACTCGGCAACACTTATACAGGTTTACTTATAAAGACACGGCGCCACACACACACGTTCACACAAAACCCAAAAGAAATGGAAGTCGCGACTTCCCTGCTCGTGCGAGTCCCTTGGCGACCGTCCGCCGACGTGGTCCCGCTTGGCCGTGATCCTGCTCGAGCGTAGTCGGCGAGGTCTCTCCGGCGTGACCTCGTGCCGCTCGTGCTGGCCCCTCGACGCCACGGACCGAGTACACCGAGACCAGAGAACACCGAACCAAGAGAGAGCCGACTGAGAACACCGAACCAAGAGCACCGACTGAGAACACCGAACCCAGAGAGCGCCTGAGTAACACCTGAACCAAGCAGAGCCAGAATGCGCTCCCTGCTTGTCTTTCCACTCTTATTTAAAGACCCCCGGCTGCCCCGCCTCTCGTTGATCTCCGCCCCGTTTTCGGCTCCACCTCCTTCGAGAGGGTTCTGGAAAAGGGGCGTTCCCTCACCCCGACCGCCTCACACTGTCCATCCACCAATCGCGTGCGAGCTCACCTTCCCCCTCTTCCTCGCACCAAGCGCGGAGAAGCCAGACGGGAAAAACAGGCGGAAACGTGCGCCATCCTCCTGCTAGCTCTGCGGAGATCGTACCCGCACGGAGCCTGTTGAACGGCGAGGGGGCAGATGTGGCTGCGTGGATGGTGGGGGTGCGCCGGTTGTTGAGAAGCAGCGCGTTGTGGGTTGGTGGTTTGTTGTTCAAATTAAAGAACAGACAGAAAACGGCTATCTCGAAGGATCGCAGCCCGAATGAATCACATTAATTCCCTCTAACAAATGGGTTTGGGGCTAACTGATACATGGTACGTTAAAAATATCTCACCTACGGGACCTGAATGGTGGCTTGCTAATTTCCACAGCCGTAACACTACCCCCGCCCTTTTTTACAGACTCGTCGCCGAGGTCGTCAAATTCGCTGTGCTGCCATCATGTGTAGTTTCTCCACCTAGTACGTTTATACTACGGATCCCTGAGTGCGACATTCATGGTATTCGTGTTCCCCAAAATAAATAACCTGAGGGCTGAGTAACTAACTAAAAAAAACTCACTCATACGGGCACTTAAATAAAATTGCCGGCGCATGACAGACATCCGGGGCGCCCTCATATTTACAGTACACAACTTAAACAACTTAACTTATAAATTTACACATTACTCCATGGCCCAGGATCAATGGACTCGCAGGAAAAAAGTAAAAGAGTCAACCGGCGCACGGTCGCCACTGCAGGCCCGGTTGTAGCTGCCAACAGGACAGTTCCTGCAGCTTGCAAACTGTTGCTTTGATCTGGCGCACATGGAATGAACAAGGGGGCAAAGCAAAATTGAACGGGGGCAAAATGAAACATGGGCAGTGGGCATGGCATGGCAAAGGTGAACAGCAAGGCATGGCATTGACAAGGCGCTGAGGCAAACACAGCCGGTAGATGAACTGGCCGGCACAGGCCTTCAGAAAACAGCTGCAGACGATCCGGCCGGTACAGGCCTCGCAGCAAAACGCAGCCGCCGATGAAGTTGGCCGGACAGCCTCGAAAGTAAACAGCCAGCCGTTATTGGCCGGCTTGGATGCGTGCAGGTTGTGGGGAGTTGTCTGGCCATACAAAAGGGCTCGACAACACACTACCTCTCCCAATCGCCTCTTGCAATCTGATTACTAAGCGATCACCAGTGCCGACCTATTTGAAACCTAGCCCACATCTTTTGTGTTTTTATTTAGACACACACCATCACTCTAACCTGCTCCCTCACTACTCCCTTTAGCTGTCACTTGTCAGTACTACCTTAAACTATCGATACCAGTAAAACACACAATAGCCCCAATTACCTCTAATACTTATTAACCATTTATACCCTAATCGGTCCCATTCTTCCTTGGACCCATAACACAACGCCGATCCCAAGATACACCCACCACCCAAAAACACCTCACTGAGGCGGACAATAAGGCAGAGCTATGCGTCCTGTGTCGAGGCCCAATGAAGCTCGGATGGCCTCCCAGACTTTCACGATCTTTTAACCCCAAGTGGTCAGCGGCCCACAACGAGGGAAGGAGGGATGGTGTGCGGAGGGGTAATCCTCCTAATTACCTAACATTAAGTTAACTACCCGGGCTTCAACAAAGCGGCTCTTGCGTAATCTACTGGTTTCTAAACAACCCAGATTCCCGTCGCCTGTGTTGGTGTCCTCACAATTTCGGGCCTCGCCCCCAATTTTCTTCTTCCCGTGCCCTCCACACGGTCCTATGGTGGACGCGTGCTCTCCTTGCAGCGCACGACCTCTGCGATCCCCACGATGGCACCCCGGCACTAACTGCTCCGAGCCTACCAGCTCCCATAAAACCGGGGGGTGCCCATGGCAACCTCCCCTGAACACGCTCAAACTGGCAGCTGGCTTCCGGGCCTTTCCGAAGGGTCACCGCTGCCCACGACACTGCCATCGCGGCTAATGGCGCCCCGGGCCCGACCAAGCGGGCGCACCCGTGCCACTAGCTATCCGTGCCCCTCTTGGGCCTTGGTCTACCCGGCCACTAAGCCCGTGCCACGGGTACCCACTCACAGCGATACTCACGTTGCAGCACCGCTCCCAGCCCCCGTCACAGGCCTCCGCACCCCTCAAATGGGTATCGCGCCTACATTCACCAACAGCAAAACGCATCTTCATTTTGTCCAATTTAACTACCCAGCTACTCACTTTACACTGACCCGGGGTCCCTTGGCGGGGTACTCTCCCCAATCACTCATCGACCATGCATTCCACATTCGCTCCATTCACACAGAAGCTGCTGGCCTCATTCACTCAAACAGCACATTTTCCATTCCATTAACTCACCAACTCTTCAACCCACACACATCGCTGAATCCTGCCATCCTCCTATCTGCATTCCTAACTAAACTCGTGCTCCACGTCATCTCTTAAACTACAGCCGTTCCATTTTAAAACACTACGTACAGTGGGGAGAACAAGTCATTTGATACACCTGCGATTTCTTGCAGGTTTTCCCACTTACAAAAGCACGTAGAGGTCAGTAATTTTTATCATAGTACACTCAACATGAAAGACGGAATCCTAAAACAAAAATACTGAAAATCCACATGTAACATGATTTTAAAATAATTAATTGCATTTATTGCATGAACATAAATATTTGGATACATCAGAAAAAAACAAGAACATTTATAATTTGTACAGAAACCTTGTTGCAATTACAGAGATCAGACGTTTCCTGCAGTTCTTAACCAGGTCTAGCACAGACTGCAGCAGCGGGATTTGGCACTCCTCCATACAGCATACTTCTCCAGCATCCTTCAGGTTTCGGGCTGTGTGGGCAACACAGACTTCAGCTCCCTCCAAAGATTTCTATCTTGCGGTTCAGGTCTGGAGACTGGCTAGGCCACTCCCAGGACTTGAGATGCTTCTTACGGAGCCACTCCTTCACTTCCGCTGGCTGTGTGTTTTCGGGTCTTGTCATGCTGGAAGCAACCCAGCCCACGCCCCATCTTCAAATGCTCTTGCTTGAGGGAAGGAGGTTGTTGGCCAAGATCTCCGCCAGCAATACATGCCCCATCCATCCTCCCCTCCATACGTGCCAGTCAGTCACCTGTCCCCTTTCAGAAAAAGCATCCCCAAAGAATGATGTTTCACCTCCAATAGCTTCACGGTTGGATGGGTTCTTGGGGTTGTACTCATCCTTCTTCTTCTCTCCAAACACGGCAGTGAGTTATAAACCAAAAAGCATCTATTTTGCGTCTCATTTCAGACCACATGACCTTCTCCATTCCTCCTCTGGATCATCCAGAGGGTCATTGGCAAACTTCAGAACGGGCCTGACATGCGCTGGCTTGAGCAGAGGGACCTGCGGCGTGCAGGATTTATTCCATGACGGCGTCGTGTACTTATGGTTTTCTTTGTACTGTGTGCGTCCCAGCATCTCTTCAGGTCATTGACCAGGTCCGCCGTGTAGTTCTGGCTGATCCCTCACCTTTCTCATGATCATTTGAAGGCTCCACGAGTGAGATCTTGCAGGGTGGAACCCCAGACCGAGGGAGATTGACTGTTATCTTGAACTTACTTCCATTTTCTAATAATTGCGCCACATGTTGCCCTTCTCACCAAAGCTGCTTGCCTATTGTCTGTAGCCCATCCACCAGCCTGTGCAAGTCTTACAATTGGCCCCTGATGTCCTTAGACAGTCTCTGGTCTTGCCCCGTTGTGGAGAGTGGAGTCTGATTGATTGGGGTGAACAGCTGATCTTTATGCAGATAACGAGTTTAAACAGTGCAGTAATACAGGTAATGAGTGGAGAATGGGAGCGGCTTCTTAAAGACAAAACTACAGGTCTGTGAGAGACCGGCAAACTTCTTACTGGATGGATAGGTGACAAATACTTATTGTCATGCAACTAAAAATGCAAATTAATTATTTAAAAATCATACATGCTGATTTTCAGTATTTTGTTTAGATTCCGTCTTTCTAGTTGAAGTGTACCTAGTGATAAAAATTACAGACCTCTACTTCTTTTGTAACCTGGAAACCTGCAAACGACAGTGTATCAAATACTTGTTCTCCCCACTGTAGCTAAACACGTCCCCTCTAACACATCCCACAGTCTGTCACTGTCTCCAAAATGTTCATATTCCCATCTCCCTTCCTAAATCTGACCTAAATCCCTACTAACCTAATCCATTCCACGGGCCCCATGAGGACTTACCCCGCCCCATGGAGCCTGCTCTAGCTAAGCTACCCTTCCCCCTAGCTATTCCATCCTGGCCCTGGTAAGGGTCTCCCACCCCTTAGCCAGGGAATTCCTGTTTCACCCGAAAGCGAAGCCTGCTATTGTTAATTTTTTTTATTTCTAATTATGCGCAGGCACCAAGCGCGCAACTCAGAGCTCCGCGCACTTTGCACCTGCCCGTGACGTCAATCAACTGCACGTGCTACCTCCGCCCCTCTTGGACGTTAGCCATCCGGCAGGATTCACCTCCTGCGGATTCCAACCCCACTCCCGCAGCCATGACGATCACCCTGCCGCCCACCACAAAAGCAAACCTCGCACTCCGAAGGGGCTCCCCACGCGAACACATGTGCTCTGCCCGTTGGAGCTTAACACAAGCTCGCGTGCGAGAACCCATCCGCGTCCAAATCCGTTATCCTGCCTAACTTTGTCCGTCCGCGGTATCGCAAATCCACCGCTGGCGTTCCGCCGACCGGGCTTCACTCCCGCAAGCGAGCACGTGGCGGTTCCTCGGCGTTGCACTACGACCTCTCGCGCCGCGCTGGAGTAACCCGGCGCATGGTCCCCGTTACAGCTACGCGACACGCTACTCGGCTTTGTTTCCCTCTGTCGCCTCGTCGTCGCCACTCTTACCAACGCACACCTGCGGTTACGACCGCACAGCCGACTCCACTCCATACACTCACACCGGAGACGTGGCTGCGATTGCTCCCGCATGCCGACCGTCATCTCCCACATACAGCGACCTTACACACACTGTCTCTCTCACACGGACCCTCTCACTTCACACCCCAAACCTTTCACTTGCACAGGGGGTCTCACTCTACACCATGAAGCGTGCCGGAAAGCACGCATTCTCCGCACACTCGCAAACACACACCCCGCACAACCACACTGCGGGAATTTTGCCCCCACCAAGGTTCCGGGGCCTCTATACCCCCCAAGCTGCACGTGCACCTATCCACAGCACCGTCCCCTTCAACTCCGCGAAGCACGACCCGAACCCCACCCTGGTCGTGACTTCGCCACCTCAAGGGGGCATACTCCCTCCCCCTCGTTCCTGAGGCAGCCATCCCGCTTCTCCGCCACCGGGTCACAACCACAATCCACCAGCTCACCCCATTAAGCCTCGCTAACTCTGGGCTGGTTGTGTTCTCCCTTTACCCCGTCTTTATCGTGCCATCTCTCCTCTACTTTTTCTGTCTCCCGCACCTGCTCTATACATTGATTAGTTCTTATTCTCGAGGTTCCATCTCTCTGGACTTCATTTTACCTCTCCTTCAGTTCACAAAATTACATTTTCAAACTCGATATGTATCTTCTCTACGCGTTTTCTCCTCTCCCACAGTCCATCTCAACCACATCAAAGCTCCGCCCATCATACACGCCCAGACCCACACACTCCAACAAATACTCATCAGTCTCTTTCAAGTGGCTCAACCTCTCTGTGTTTCTTCGCTTTTCTCTCTCATTTACTCTCCTTGTTTCCTCTCCTTTCCTTCCTTCAGGGGCGCAGTTTACTGGCGTTCTGCTTCATTGGTAAATCTCCTCGTGCTATCCTTC
>CM068966.1:59906078-59923612 GCA_035128595.1 Eptatretus atami
AGTGAGAGATGTGGGTGGGTCTTTACCATTATATTACTAAACTCTCATCTTGTATATATATGTATGTATACAAGTATGTATGTATGTTCCCGAAATACAGCCAAAACGGTACACGATAGCGCAAAAAATTTAGGGCCACTTACTCACCATTCTCCTCGGTGTGCAGTATCAAGTTTCGTTCAATTGGTGAACAAAAAAAAATATTAAAAAAACCAATTCCAGATTCAATCAAGTACTCTTCGGAGAATTTGATCAATGCAAACAACCTCAGCGGTATAGTTCGCTGGAGCTATTTTTTTTTTCTTGAAATAATTATTAAAAAATCTCAAACATTAGTATAGACAAAGAAACGATTTATTTTTAAGCATAAAATAAACATCGCCATTTTGATCTAATACTTCGTGTTCATTAATAAACAAAATTGTGTTTAGAAGATGACGCACAATAATTATTCGACTTTCTTTTCTCCGTTTTTTTTTTAATAAACCACTGTCAAACGGGAACCCAACGGGTTCACGGGTCGTCTAATATATGTAAATTGTGTATATATGTATGTATGTATGTATGTATGTATGTATATGTATATGTATGTATATATATATATATATATATATATATAATATATATTATATATATATATATATATATATATATATATATACAGGGTTAGCCTGGTGTTGGCATAGTGGTTAGGGTAGCGGCTTGGGATCCAAAAGGTCCTGAGTTCAAGCCCCGTTGGCCACTTGAATTAATACACACCAGGAGTTGACTCAGCCTGTCATCCTCCGAGGTCGGCGAAGTGAGTACCAGTGTACTGGGCCCGGTGTTTCCCCGGTTAAAATAGGTGTACCATATCCCTGTGTCGTAAGAGGCGACGAGGTTGCGTCAGGAAGGGCATCCGGCGTAAAACCTGTGCCAAATCACTATGCGGATCATACGGATGATCCGCTGTGGCGACCCCTAACGGGAGCAGCCGAAAGAAGAAGAAGATATTAATATATTATATATATATATATATATATATATACATGGTAAAAAAAAGACCGTTTTTACAGCCATTTTCCCTGCTGTGCAGGGTTAGCTTTTTCTTGAGGCAATGTTTTATGGCCGGATGCCTTCCTGACGCCAACTTGGTCGCGTCCTCTTACGACACACAGGGATATGGACACCTATTCTAACCAGGGCATACACCGGACCAGTACACTGGTACTCATTTCACCGACCTCGGAAGGATAGGCTGAGTCAACCCCCTGGGTTAATTCAGCAGCCAACGGGGCTTGAACTCAGGACCCTAGGATCCCAAGCCACACCCCTAACCACTAAGCCAACACCAGCTTATATATATATAATATTAATATAACATACATACATACATACATACATACAACAGGGTGTCCAAAAAAAAATGTACTCACTCTATAAATGATAATAAATGCGTTGTTTATTGACTTAGAAACAAGATTAATGGTTAATATGTATAAATGATAAATGCATGTTTACAAATGTTCAAACTGACGACCATCACGTTCCAAACACAGCCGATATGCGGCCCAATGGATTTAACAGCATTACGAATCATTTCATTTGGAACTGCAAGACATAGTCGACGAGCTGAAAGAGGAAATTGAAAGACAGTTGTCTGGTTTTGAGCCGTAAATATTATCTTGAGATATCCCCATAAAAGAAGTCCATTGAGTGAGGTCTGGGGAACGCACAGGGAATTCAACACTACCTCTTCGCCCAATCCATCTGTTCGGAAAAGTTGCTTCGGAGATAGGCCCTTACATCACGGTGGTAGTGGGAAGGTGCTCCATCTTTCTGAAAGTAAATCTCTTCGTCACCAAATATCTTTCGACACATGGGACCAACGGATTCCTGCAGCAACTTTAAGTAAACATCCCCAGTGACAGTTTGGTCAAAAAAGATGGCCCAAGGATGCCCAATGCTGATATCCACCACCACACAGTAACCCCTGTAAGTTTAATGGTGTTCCAGTAGAACATGCGGATTTTTCAGGAGCCCAGTACGTGCAATTGTGTCGGTTAATTGAGCCATTAAATTGAAGCTGGCCTCATCGCTCCAAACAATTTTGGATGAAAATGCTGCATCTTCTTCGCATTTGCCCAGGTACCACTCACAAAATTCAGCTCTCCGTCAGGATCGTCTTCATTAAGAGCGTGGATTAATTTTGGAATGTAACTTTTCCAATTAATTCGCTCAAAATGCATTGGCGCTTAATTTTGGGATTCCTGTTCTCACGAGACATTTGTCGTTAACAGATTTCGGGGATCGGTGAGTTCCAGCAATTGATTTTCCTTTGCGGGTGTGTGATGACCGTGCGTCTTCCTGAACGCTCCTTATGGACGTCATGCACAGTTCATCTGTTCAAACTTATCTCGGATGCGAGCAATGGTACGTCGCGTTGGTGGATCTTTGTGAAAATGTCTTTCTGAATTGTCTTTGCACTTCCATGATGTTTCGTGCTTCCAGTAGCACTTTATGAAAATTTTCTTTCTTCAAAACCTAGTCGTAACTTCTGCCATTATTACGGTGAATTTTGATCTGAAAAGAAATGAAAAATTCAATGAGTTATGAGGAGCCAAAATGTGAGTACATTTTTTTTGGGACACCCTGCATATATATAATTATATATATATATATATTATATATATATATATACATATATATATATATGTACATATAGATATATATATTGCACATAATATATACAGATATAATATATATATATATATATATAATATATATATTATATATATTATATATTATATATATATAGTATATATAAATTGTTACGGTTGTGGAAATTCACAGAACACCATTCAGGTTTCCCAGAGATCAGTTATGTCGATAAGTGTGTGTTCAGATTAGATTTCCCCACCGATGTCTAAAGGGAATTATTCGTGTAACCGGGCTGTGAGTCTTTGACGAGTATTATTCGTTGCTATCTTCATTTGCAACAAACATTCGTCCACCCACCGTCGCCACAACCAACAACATCTCCTCACACCGTCGCCACAAACCGCCAACTTCTCCTCAACACCGTCCCACAAACCAACATCTCCTCACCACTGTCGCCACACCAAACATCATCTCCTCACCTTCATCTCCACAAACGCCGCCATATTTTTTGCCAGCAACGGCATTCCACGGACGAACGGCATCTCCGTCGACAGGCGCGGGGACCTCCCTCGTGGGGCGGGAGTCGATGATTTCCACAACGTCCGCCTCTCTCGCGTTTGCGACGAGATCGGATCAAAACACCAAAAGGGGCGGAGCCAGCGGGGTGGAAAGGTCGAAGGTGGGAGATCAAACTCACCCCCGGGACCTATAAAAAGCGCGCTGGAACGCCAACGGGCAGTCTGTCTGGAGTCGAGCTGGAGTCGGGGTGAAAGGCGCCAAGGTTCGAGTCCAGTGGAGGGCATCGGGTTGTGAGCGCAACAAGCTGCAGTACCGTGCCGAACTGTTGGTCGGTGGAGGCAGCCGAGAGAAGTCGCCAGCCGGCCCTGAGACGGTCCGAGCAATGCTGAGGAGCGGGCCGGGCTCGTTAAAAGAGCATCATACTCTTAAAAGAGCAAAGGCCCGTTTGTTCCTCTGAGGCGTCGTCGGATAGGCCGATTGACCAGGCCGCACGGCAAGGCCCGAGCAACCGAGTGCGGTTACACCAGCTAACCGTGTTGACGAACATCGAGTTTGCCCAGCGACCACCATCGAGGGTGGCAGGTAACCAGCATGGTCTCACGGAGCTCCTTCGGTCTCCAAAGCTCCCGAACATTAAAGGCCTACGGTCCTTTCTGCCCTTTCCTTTCCTGGGTTTTCTTTGTATGAAATTTGTGCGCGCATGTCCGCTAAGTAGAATTGTGTTAAGTGATTGTTGTACATATAAATAGATACGGCTGTAGGTCTTTGTTTGCTCGTGTCTTATCCCTACCCCCATTCATTTGCATACGTGCTTGTATATCTGCATTGCTTCATTTGACTGCATACGTGACAAATAAATTGTCCTTGTTGATATGTTCACCTGCTCGTTGCGTCCCCTTCCTCCATTGAGCTGCTGTAATTACGTACGAATATTAGCTGGCTTTTAATAGCCGATAACAGTAATCGGATCCGACGGGGCTTGGCGATATACAACCGCTCGGAAAATCGCAAACAGAACGAGCTGCTTAAGAACGGCTCGTTTTTCGTGCAGGCTCCGTTGAGGTGTAAATCCCGCGCATTTCTGTCTGCGCGAATACTTAGGTAATCGTCAATCGGCGATCGGACCTGTTGCGTCCGTGGACAGAAGAGTTGGCTGATTTACGTGTGGTTAAAAACACACCCGTAGCTCGATTTCGCTTTGAGCCGAAAGCTGCGACTTGGATTGCCTGTCCGGTGGGCGCCGGCTGCGATTAGTTAAAAGCGTCGTCTGCACGCCGAACGGAGTGGCGAGATCCACAACACTGTTGTCAAGGAGTGGGATACAAACTCTCCGCCTCCAAACCAAATTACGAACCGGATCAAGGGTGTCGAGGCGACCCTCCGGTTCCATCAAATTCCGGGCGGATAAATTTTTAATACCGATACGCAAGATGGCAGCGCAAGGCGAGCAGGCGGCGTGGGTGGTTTAGGAATGTTTTTGATGTAGGATCCATGGCCCGGGACGGTTCTTTTTATTAAACCCCACCACTAATTGTAGTCATGGGGCGCTCACCCTCATGATACTGAGCATGAACTTTGCCGGCAAACAAACTAAAAGTCGCAAAATAGCGGCGCGGGCGCACCTCAGCACAACACGGAGCGGGCTGCTATTAATAGCACAATGAACGGCATAATACAAGGCGGGGCTCCCAACCAACGATTTAACCACGTGGTCATGGCAGGCGAGGCAGGCGAACATGGCGGGCCTTCGGGCACAATTGGAGAAGAATGGGAAAAAAAAGCTAGAAGAGGAAAACGGAAACACAATTTGGAGTTGGAACAACTGAAGCGAGAGGTAAGAATAGGCAATCAGGACAGAAAAAGCCTCGAACTGATGATAAAAATGAAAGAGGATCGCCTGGAATACCTAATAAATACAGGAGGGAAATGGACGAAGAGAGGAGGATCATGCAAAAGAGGGAGGAGGTGAGAGAGGATTGAATAAAAAAAAACATGAGATTCGAAAACATCAAAACAAAGAAGACGGGATTGCAAAAAGAGCTGAGGATGTTGAGAAGGAAAGAAAGAGAACGGAGAATGAAACGTTAAGGAACACACTGTGCAATCGAAGAGTTAAAGCCAAAGCAAGGTTGGAGTTGTGTGGAGAGTAAGAAGGAATTAGAAAAAAAAAGCTTCTGAGTTACGAAACACCAAACAAAGAGACGGGATTACAAAACGAGCTGAGGATGTTGAGAGAGGAAAGAAAAGAGATACGGAGAATGAAATGCTAAGGACCACACTTGCAGATGGAACAGGTAGAAGCCAAGGCCAGATTAAAGAATGAGATGCCAAGAAAGAGTAATGATAGTGGGGCAATTAAGTCAGTATCCACAAGAATCTTTCAAGTTGATGTACAAGCTCCAATTTGGTAGACATGTGCTCAGACCCATCTCTCAGAAAAGTCACGGTTACCCACGTTGAAAAAAACAAAATGGCCACCATTTTTCAGATGGCCGTCTCATAAAATAGGAAAAAGGTTTTCATGCTAAAGTCTGATAAATAGCGAACATGCTAATTGACATAATTTAAATAGATTTATTTTGACTGGAGAAATATATTTTGGCACTAATATCCGAAAATGGCCACCATTTTTCAAGATGGCCGTCTCATTAAATAGGAAAAAGGTTTTCAGTGCTAAACGTCTATAAATAGGAACATGCTATTGATCCAAATGTTAAATAATTTATTTTGACTGGAGAAATATATTTTGGCACCAATATTCGAAAAATGGTTACCAAGTTTTCATGATGCGGCCATTGGCATGGACTTAAAATCAGTACTTTGTGTAGCTGTCTAAAAATTACACAAGATATTGCTGGCAACATCTGTGATCATGTATTGAGGTGATGCGGTCAAGCTCTATACATTATGTGAATGATAGAGTGATGTTAAAGCACAACCAGGGCACACTGGTGACATCACTGCTGTGAGACTCAGCATGGGGTCAGTGTCGGCTTATAGTAGTTATACTTTAGCTGGAGTTTACTACCTTAAACTGTAGTTTGTAGTGTAGCTTGAGTGCCCAAATGCTATATTAATAAGCCCCTGTATATATTTCAGCTAGAAGTATAGCTAGTGTAGTATACACTATTAGAATAGCTGCGCCTGATTGACAGGATGTTGTCGCTAGTCGCGGAGAAGCCGAGCCAGGGTAATCGGGCTTCAGTTACCCGGAAGGAGTTCAGATTCGCACGGGGGGGACTTAAATGGCACTGGATGACGATCGCGGTGTAGGGCATTTGTATGTATGACCTAGTTGTATCCCAATTCTCAATGTGCTTATTATTTTGTACGGTTTAGGTGGTAAAAGGATAAACGTCGCCTTACCTGTTCAATATGTCCACTAAATAATTCCGTTGAGTTGTACTCCTAAACCTGACTGAGGAGTGTTGCCTCTGTCAGACTATACAAGAAGAAGAGTGAAGTCTCCCACCAACCCGTTTATGAGTGTAGATCTGATGGTTATTCCATGATAGCAAAAACCTACACAATTCAGCATCCACCAGTTACCGATCAGGTTAGACCCATCATTGATTGATGAAGGAGTGGTATTGGAGAATCACTGAGGCGGAAATAGTGCCAAGTACCACCAAAGATTGGTCGCAACAATGTTTGACAGCTCTAAACTTGCAGCGTAGCCACTAAAAGAAGCAGCTGAAATCCTAATATGAATCCAGGAGAAGGGCACTCAAAATGCCGAAAACTAGCATGAAGTGCAACGCGGGTTTCCTATGTGAAAGATACAACCAAAGTCAAGTTGCGACAAGCCCATGACCATGCAGCTTAAATGAGAGGCTTCATGAATGTGCTCGCAATCTTAATGATGGCAAGCTTTTGGCTGTCTTGAGCGGTGAGATGTGGTTGCCCTGGAACTGAAATCACCACTACTCTTGCTAAACAGCTCTGTATCATAGAGAGAGGCACACATTGCAGCCACGACAAAAAAGTCCAGTCATCCAAAAGAAGTCTTCCCTTTGGTGTTCCTCGAACTTCTTACCTATGTCATTGAGACAAGAAACAGCAGTGATGGGCCTGTTCGTTTCGACTTGCTAACTTGGTGAGTCCTTACAAGGAAAGACTTGAACAATTTTGGAAAAGAATATACCTGATGTGAAACTCTTACCAGAACTGAAAGAAAAAGCTTTTGGCAGAGATACCCTGCGTTGGAACCTTACAGGATGGACGTGATGTTTATCTGACATTCAGACGAAGATGTAGTCCTGTCATGTCCAGAAGCATCAACCTACTCTGATGCCATCTTCTCGCCAAAGCTGCCAAGATATTACGTAGGCACATGCTTGATCACACATGTAAATACGAGGGCAATCTTCGGAGACCTTCAGTATACGATTCATTTACTCCAGCTTTGCTCCAATTTGTCTGCAGATTGAGCATGGAGCAGACATAAGCTCTCAACTGAGGTTTGAAGCAACTACAACTGACTGGCTATGGCTCGCTCCTTCAATACAACTGCTTTGCCAAATTACAAAGAAGGTGCTGCCACCACACAGGCATTCAATGAGACAGAGAAACCCCATTTCCGGTCTACATAGGGATGTCTGTTCATCGCTAAGACAAGAAAGAGACACCTAGTAGAAATTGCTCCATGACAATGGTCTCAGTATTCCCATATGATCGAGTACTCGACATAATCCAAGCTCAAGCTGGGCAGATTGCAAGCTGTAGCCAGATATGTAGAGGAGGTGTGTTTTGTCCTCCCAAACTGAGGAAGGTCTTTTCAGCACTCTCGCGATGGATAACATCGACCATAACCCTCTTTCCACATGGCGACCACATCATTCCATGGACCAGCATATCCATCTTTTCAACATACAACATCAGGAATAAAGGAGAAACGTATGGGAACCAATTTCTAATTAAGAATACAAGTAAAGAAGTTCAGAAATCCCCGACTCGTATACAATGTCTATCCCTGCTTCTTCACAACAAAGAACCTTTCTCCTCCCAAAGGCAAAGTGTACAATGAATCTTTGCCAGTGCTCCCCCTAACCAATGAATATGAGTGGTTGCAGGAACGATTAGCCTCACACAAGAAGTACATGACAATGTTAACATCACTTGGTCAAGCCCATCATGCAGAGAAAAAGAGAGTTCTTGGCATTTTAATGAGTATTACAGCACTCTGCCCTCCTTCGTGATGAAGCTCACTCAGTTGCCCTGTTAAGGCACTCCATGAAACAATAGTCAGGGATACTTTGCAGCACAACCTCAACCCAGGACCAGGCTCCTGTGAAACCGCGACCAAGCCTATTTATGCACTTATCAAACAAACGTCCAGTGCACTGGCCATGACCTGTTAGGTGGAGGATAAATTTGTTTTCATGTTTGGGGGCCCTCACATAAGAGAGGCTGCTTAAAGGTCTCTTGGAACCCTACTTCAAAGCAGTGGGTGGACAGGTGCTCTTGTGAGTCTGGGTGGCTTCTCTGGAATGGCAGAGTCTTTCTTTCTGCCTCAAGTTCATAGACACGGACCATATTGCACCAAGTTATCAGCATAGTTGCCTCTACACTGCTCCAAAAGGAAGCATATTGAGCTCAGTGTAGAATGAAGAAAGAAGACTCTGGATTGATGATGTGTGGAAAACGCCCAGTAAAGAGAGTCCTCAATTTTCAATCTGGGATCTTTGTTGTCAATGGAATTGGTGACGTTCTCGTTGGTCAGTCTTTAGGGGAGGCCACTTCGTTTGTATTGCCGAAGCACTGGCTTGCTCTAATCCCCTTGTTCTTTGCAAACAACAATGTGAACTACTCCAGATGGCTTCCCATCCATCTTTAGAGACGTCCTTTGGAACACACTCACCCTGAGGTCTTTAATGTTCACTGGGAAATTTTTGTGTAACACTAAGACTAACAGGAGTTTTCTGGCTTGGCCATTGCACAAGCAAGTACAGGTCAATGCAGTGTGAAAGGTCGATGGTGGTGCCATTGGCTTACTGAGGATCCAGCTGCCCTGAGTAGGTGCGATGGTGTCTGGAACAGAAGTTAGCGTGCTAATGCATACAGTATGAGTTGGCGACTGGCCAAATGGCAAATTAAGATATCACGCACCATGAGCAAACCAGCTATCTCAGAAATCCTGCTCTGACAAGGTCCAGAAATTGTTTTGGTGAAATGAAGATCTGGGCAATCCTTTTCAGGAAGAATCAAAAGACCTGCTCACATTGGACTTAAAACCATCGTGCAATCCAGTACCTGCTGAAACTTGTTAGACTCACCTTGAGGAAAGGTAAAGTTGCCCTTCCGAGAAATTCTCAATGGTTCTGGGTGACGGACTTCCTTCTATAAGCCCATCAAAAAGAACAACGCAGACTTCTTTCGCCAAGAGCAGCTGCAACTTCTTGGCGACATGAAGCAAGCAGGTCTCAAAAGATGAATTGCCCGTCGTTTCTCGCAACTCTTTAATCTGCCAAGCACGAGAGTATGACCTGCTTGAGTTTTTCCCATGAAAACCAGTCTTCCCTGCGGCGCTGTAGCGACAGGGAAAATCTCCACACTAGTCAGAATCGCAACTTGCAAAAATTCCTGGAAGCTACAGTTACTCCCTCCGACACTAGAACAGATGTGAGTGCTGTTATATCATGGATGGGTCCTCTCTTGTGTATCATTGCCGCCAACGACATCAAAGACCTTTGAGAATATGCTGTCCTGATGTGGTTCAAAGATTCAGATGTACTCATCGAATTTCGCAAGGACAGCATTATGTTTTGATGTTTATGATTTCAGCCTAAGGCTGAGGGTAACAAGATCAAATGAGAGGCAAAGGGGATCGACGACCGAGTGATCGGAGAAAACCAAGCTTGCCCACCTAACTGGAAAAGTTTCCTGAGAGACGAACCAACAACAAGACAGAGCTCTTTGGGTTTCCTTGCTGATAAGATAGTGACCATGTTGTCCTGGACAATTGTCGTTGTTGTGACCAAAGAGATCAGGCTCCTTCCAAAGAGATCCTATCAGTCTTGAATGGCTTAAGTCCTTGCAACCACGAGGAAGCCGAGCTCCAGACATCTTCACTCTGCTCTTCATGAGCCCAAGCCAACCAAAGATGACGTCTGTGTTGATTAAAAAATGTGACACATGATGTTTCGTTGTTGCAGTCAGTGTTTTTGCTACCCTTCCGAAGACGCAGCAGTGGAAATGCTGTGGGTTGAATTTGGCCAGGGGCAGTTCATTAAGTGGTTGCCAATTCATGACTTTGGTGGTGAATCTTGGCCCCAGGACAAATCCAGTGGCATCTGTCTTTTCAACCTTCAACTGGCTGTGATATTCTGTTCTCAGCTTTTCGTGGAAAAGGCAAAAAAACTGGCATGGCAGGCCATGGAGGTTTACCGCTCAAGTGACTCCTGTCCTCAAGAATGTTAAGTCAGTACCCAACCAGTCGTGGAAATGCAGACTACAAAACGTCCCTATGAGAAGTGTCATCACCATGTATGACAAGCAACAGGCACTAATGGACAAAGGTTGATGAGGCAAGACTGGACTTGTTGCTCGGAAGCAAAGGTCTTGATGATGCATTTCCACACCACGACAAGCGCGCTTCTCATCAGCATGTCAAAACGGTTGCCTACCAAGCAGGCTGCATATCGGGCCAGGCAAAGTGGCAAATGCAAACTGCAAGCCCTGCGAGGACAAAGACGAGGGACAAAGCGCGAGTAGCGGCCGTAGTCCGTTTTCAGTGAATCCGTGCCGGAATTCGCAAGGCAGCGCGCGCGGGGTCCGGCTGTGCTTCGCAGAGGCCGCGCGCGTCGTGCCCTGCGCGCAGTCAGTCGAAACGCACGCGGTGGATGTTAGCCGATTCCCGCCGGACGGACAGAGGTAGGCTGGGAATGTGAAATTTGGAAAAGGATGGGTTCTCCAGGCGAGCGTGTGTGTAAGGCTACATGTGGCCTTGCGCCGCACGTTCTGCTTCGCAGAAGCCGGCGAAGCGGCTTTCCCCGATGCGTTACGCCGTACCCCGGCTTTGCGCGAAAAACTTGCGGTTCGGGGTGCGAATGACTCATCGGGGATTTCCCGCAGCGCGGGTTACACGGGCAGAGCACATGTTGCTCGCTGTGGGAACCCTCGAAACGCGAGGCTTGCTTGGCGCAGGGTGACGTCGTGCTGCCATGGTTGGAATTCCGGCAAAGGGAAATGCCCTGCCGGATGTTACCGTCCGAGAAGGGACGAGGTGCGCGAACAGCTGCCATGACGTCACAGGGAAAAGAGCGCAGTTGCGAATTGCCGCGCTGGTGCGCGCATTAGAAAAAAAAAGTGAGCAGCAAAGCAAGCCCTCGCCACTTCGGAGTGAACAGGATTCCAGGCAAGGGGTGGAAGACCCCCTTGCTTGGGCACCAGGAATGGCATTAGTTAGGGGGAAGGGTTAGTTATTAGAGCGGGGCCTCATGGGCCAGGGACAAGTCCTCATGGGGCCCCGTGAAATGGATTAGTTAGAGGGATTTAGGATAGAGTTACGAATGGGATTTTTGGATTTGGAGACACGGACAGACTTTGAAGTATAGAGGGATTGTACTTAGCTACGTAGTGTTAAAAGGAATGTGCTACTAGTTTAAGGGATGACGAGGAGAGCCGAGTAGTTAGGGATGCAGTCAGCAGAATGGGAAAGTGCTTCGTGATGTGAGCGATGGATGAAACCATGGATTAAACTACAATGAGTGAGTGAGGGCCAGCGAGGCCTGTGTGAAGTGGAGCGAAGTCCGTTATGCATGCTATGAGTGATTGGGGGAGGGTGATTCCGCACCCAAGGGAACCCGGTGGTCAGAGTAATGGATAGTGGGTTAGTCAAATTGACCAAAATGATGGGTCGTTTTGCTGTTGGTGGGAATGTAGGCTCGAAACCCGTTTGGATGGGGCTGCAGGAGTCCTGTTGATTTGGGCGGGAGCGTGGCTGCGAACAGTGAGATCGCTTAGTGGTACCCCGGGGCCACCGGGCTAGTCGCGCGGTAGGCCAAGGGCCCAAGAGGGGACAGGATAGCGTAGTGGGCACGGGTAGGGCCGCATGAGCGGGGCCCGTGGCGCCAATAGCCACGTGGGCAGTGTCGTGGGCACGGGCACCCGGGAGGTTCGCCGTGCGCGCAGCCTGCCACGTGAGCATCGAGGGGGAGTATGCAGGAGGGCACTCCCAAGTTTTTAGGGACGCTGCTAGGCTCGAGGCAGTCGCAGGGCCCGGGGGTCGCATAGTTGGGAAATCGGCAGGAGAGGGTGTTCCTGCTCAAGGGACCACGCGTCCCAGCCACGAGACCGGCGAGGGCACGAGGAGAAAATTGGAGGCAAGGCCAAATTGTGAAGAGGAACACCAACACAGGCGACGTGAATCTTGGTTGTGTAGAACCAATAGATTAAGCGACAGGCGCTTGTTGGAAGCCCCGGGGTAGTTAAAAAGTTAATAATGTTAGGGTAGATGGGGAAGTGTACCCTCCGCACCATCCATCCTTCCTCTCGTTGTAGGCCGCGGACCACTTTGGAGTAAAAAAGATCGCTTGAAGTCTGAGGAGGCCTTCTGAGGCTTTGATTGGGCCTCAAGACAGGACGCTAAGCTCTCGCCTTATTCCCCTCCAGGAAGGAACAAGGGTTGGCGAGTAGGCTAGTACAAATAGGTTAGCTGGACAGAGCAATAAAGGGCGTTAGGGAACAAAATTATAAAAGGAAAGGAAAAAATAATAATTAAAAAATTAAGATGAGGGCTAAATTGATTTTTGAAATTAAGGAAGTGGGTATGGACAGAGACAGGCAAAGTGCGATAGGTTGGGAGGGAGACAGTAGGTACGTCCGAGCCCGCCTTCAGACCCGCCGGCCACCGGCACTCCCTCCACAACCTCCAGAATGAGAACAAGAGGCCGGCCAGGCTTCCCTGCCGGCCTGTGTTTTGCTACAGCGGCCTGTGCCGCCTTGCTTTTGCCATCTGCCTTGTCTGCCTGCCTCTGCCGTTGACCCATGCTGCTAGCCCTTCTTTGCATTTGCCCATTCCTCCTATTACCATGTGTGCCAGGAATCATCGCGCGAGCTGAGGGACGCCTGCAGGCAGCCGCACACGGAGACTGCATTGAGCAGCCCTGTGCACGGTGTTTTGCATCATCATCCATACCAATCCGCTCATTCTTGTGTGCTTGCGTCAGTGCCCATCCGGGTGTTCTGCAGGAACTGCCCTGCAGGCAGCCGCACAAGGGGACTGCATTGAGCAGCCCGTGCACCTGTTTGCATCATCTGACCATTCCGCTCATCTTTGTGTTGCTTGCGTCAGTGCCCACAGTGTCTGCAGCGACTGCCCTGGCAGGCAGCGCACATCGGACGCCATTGGTGCATGCCCGTGCACCGTTTTGTGTTCACTGCGCTCATTCTCAAGGGAGGCTTGAGACTGCATTGGGCAGCCGGCCACAATCTGTTCACACCTGGCATTTTTTCAATGAGCCATGAGACTGCATGTGGAATGGGGATGGTGCATAAGCCGCCGGGTTGGGGTGAGTTGCTCACAAGCAAGAAACAAACAAAAAGAAGGAAGAATGTACCAGAAGGGGGCCGTTTTGAACGACCCGCCGAAGACGGTCTTGCCTTCAAGCTGCTGAGCACACTCACCCACCCTGAAAAACCGTTGAACATTGCTATGCTTGCCTTTTCTCACAGAGGTCCCATCAGTCCCTGGGCCATGGTTTAGTGTAAAATTTGTAAGTTAAGGGAAATTGTACAATGAGTTGCCCCCCTGCATGTTCTGTCGACGCCGCAATTATAGTTAAGTGGCTGCATGAAGTGAGTTTGTTATGAGTTAGTACTCACCCGTAAGTTATTTGTTTTGGGACACGGAGACACCAAATTCGCACTCAGGGATACGAAAGGTAATTCGTACTAGGGAGAAACTTACACATGAAGGCACCACGAAATTTGACGACTCGGGACGAGTCTGTAAAAGGGGAGGGGTATGCTACGGTTGTGGAAATTCACAGTAACACCATTCAGGTTTCCTAGAGATCTAGCTTATGTCGATAATGTGTGTGTCAGATAGATTTCCCACCCATGTCTCCCGAAAGGGAATTTTCGTGTAACCGGGCTGTATCCTTTGATCGTAGTATTATCTTTGCTATTTCATTTTGGCAAACAAACAACATCTCCTCACCACCAGCGCCACAACCAACAAATCTCCTCACCACCGTCGCCACAACCACCAATTCTCCTCACCACCGTCGCACAACCAACATCTCTCTCACCCACCGTGCCACAACAAACAACCTCATCTCCTCACCTTCATTCCACAAACGCCGCCATATTATTTGCGAGCAACGGCATTCACGGATGAACGCATCTCGCCGACAGCGCGGGATCCCTCGTTGGGTGGGAGCCTATGATTTCCACAACTCCCTATCATCCGCTGTTTGGCGACTGAGATCGGAATCAAAACACCAAAAGGGGCGGAGCCAGGGGGGGGGTGAATCTCTCTCTTTTTCTCTCACCTGTGAATGGAGGGAATAGCCAATCAGCTCTCACCTAATCGACTACACTACAGTATATATGCATTATTTGGCAGCATTCGGTGAATCGTGTTTGTATCAACTCGTGATTGAATTTGGTTGTTGCTGATTATCCTATAAATGCGCACTTAAAGTCCCGCCATGTTATACTTCTGATTTTTTGCTTCGAAAATGTTCCGTTGAAATTATATCTTCTTTTCATCTCACCTCTGAAATAATGACATTAGGCAAGCAGGATTGTTTGTGACGAATTTATTTTGAAAAGTCCATTTTTAGTTAATGTCCGTATGGAATCTTTCAAATGGAATGAGTTTGGGATAACTGTTTCCATGTTCAACATGTTCTTTATTCTTTCCTTGGTTTCTGTTTCCATCTTGTTTCCATCTTGTGTAATGTCAAATATGTAGATTATGTTATTTGGAGTGCTTTTATCAGACACTCATAACAAACTGTTCCTATTTGTTTCTGTTTCAAAGTACCTCTATTTCAATTTTGAGGTGAAAAAACAAACCTGTAATTATTATTTATTTAACCCGTTTTCTTTCACTGTCATGCCACAAGTTTTCTCACAGTATTCTGGTCATTACTGCACCTGATGTATACAGGTGAACGGCATCGACCTGCGGAATGCTACCCATGAACAAGCAGCTGCTGCACTCAAGGGTGCAGGCCAGACCGTCACAATCATTTCGCAGTACAAACCGGAAGGTACGACTCAGAGATTGTTTATTAATTTAGTAATTGCGTGGTACAATCCAGAAGGTATGACTCGGGGATTATTTATAATTATTAACTCACCTGGTCTTTAGTCCGGTGAGCTGATGCAATGGAGCAGTGTCCGGAGGTGAGTGAGTGAGTCAGTAAACACTTCAGTCATTAGCGCTTGAACCAAAAGCACAATTTTGATGAAACTTGGCCACAAGCTTCATATCTCATGCCGAACGAAGGTTTATTGGCCGCATCAACATCTGGGTTCATTAAGGGGTCTATTGGTAGGTGGGGTTGATACCCCAAAATAGGTATTTGCTCTCTTCTCCGAAACTACACACACAATTTCAATGAAACTTGACCACAACCTTCATCACCCGTGATGTACCAAAGTTTGTTCACGGCATTAAAAATATAAATCGGTGTCTAAGGAGGTCTGCGGGTGGTTTCAGTGACTGTTGCTCCTGATCCAGGTGAGCTTGAGGATGCTCGGTCATATTTTTAATGTAACAATCATCACATGGTACACACAGAAGATAGAACTGAGGGATTGTTTATTAATGTAACAATCATCACATGGTACAAAGCAGAAGGTACGACTCTGGTAAATTAATAATTATAAACAATGCCCATCATCACGTGGTACAAATCAGAAAGTAAAACTCAGGGTTTATTTTTTAATTTCACAATCAACGCTCAGTACAAACCAGCAAGTACGATTTAGGGATTGTTAAACTTAAACTCCGCATCGAAGATGGATGGAGGTTACTGTTTTCACCCCTTTCTGTTTGTTACTTACGAAATCTAAAGATTTCGTAGTAATATTGATGACTACCGTTTCTGTTTTGTTGTTACTTACGAAATCTAAAGATTTCGTAAGTATATTGATGACTACCGTTTCTGTTTGTTTGTTTTGTTGTTTTTTGTTTGTATGTTTGTTGTTTGTTTGTTACTTAAAAATCTAAAGATTCGTAAGTAATTGATGACTACCGTTTCTGTTGTTTGTTTGTTTGTTTGTATGTTGTTTGTTTGTATGTTTGTTTGTAGGCACGATAACTCGAGAACGGAAGAAGCTACCAATGTCAAATTACATCACGTGATTCAGGAGGGTGTGGCTAGCGCTGATTAGATTTTGGTCAAAATCGGTCAAAGGTCAAGGTCACAGTGAGGTCAACATAATTCCGTAAATTAACGTGGAGAAATGTGAGTATTTTTGCTTCGCTCGACGTTACGAGTTCGTTTTAAGTTCGATTTGAATTTGTCTTCGTTTTTGCGATCGCTTCGGATGCTTAAACTCGGTTGTCGAAATTCTGGTAAAAATCGATGTTTTGGAGACGTTTTAAGATTGAATAAAAAATATTTCACTCGAAGCGTCAAGGGTCGTCCCATGATGCAGTGCGCTCGAGCAGACGTCACGGGTCGTCCCATGATGCAGTGCGCTCGAGCAGACGTCACGGGTCGTCCATGATGCAGTGTGCTCAAGCAGACGCGTCGTTGAGTCACGTTAAGGTTTCCGTGTGCGCGGTGACGGTTTTTTCAATAAAGATGGTGTTTTAAAAGTCATTTTTTATCCCAATAAAGGTTATCGTCGCATGCCTGACTCGCTGAGCCGTCGGATTATGTAAAGATTGTTGGGGGATGGCCGAATTTACGTTTTGTGACTTTTATAAAATAATATTAAATAATTGCGTGAGAAATGCCGATTTTTGCTTTGCTCGACGTTACGAGTTCATTTTAACTTCGATTTTATTTTGTCTTCGGTTTTTGCGATCGCTTAGGCCGCTTAAAAACTCGCTTGTCGAAATTCTGGTAAAAATCGGATGTTTTATGAGATTTATGTCGGGTGTCGTATCTGAGGTATTTTGCACTGAAGTTATGCTAATGAGGGGATTGTAAGACACAGCATTACGCGCTCGTTTGCGTCGCTACCTTCTCTAGAGACAGCTTTTATTAGACAAGGTCAGAGTCAAGTTGACGATTTCGTAAGTACAGTCTATGACTGCTTGTTTGTTTTGTTTGTTTGTACTTACGAAATCTAAAGATTTCGTAAGTATATTGATGACTACCGTTTCTGTTTGTTTGTTTGTTACTTACGAAATCTAAAGATTTCGTAAGTATTAATTGAATGCCTTCCCGTTTCTGGGGGTTTTTGGT
>CM068966.1:59949269-59964988 GCA_035128595.1 Eptatretus atami
TCGGGTAAGGAAGGTTGGCCAAAAAAACCTCCGCCGCCATACTGCTAGGTCACTCAACGTGAACCTGATATCCTATTCATTCAATTTGACGTCAACAGTGCTCACAAGTTAGTTTGCAACTTCCCTTTTACTGTTTAACTTTTACATACTCAATTCATTCGTCATAACTAGATTCCTTGAGACAGAAAAATGATTAACGTGGTAATCCACCTGAAGTTCCAAAATCAGCCCAATATAATTTTGGCATATTTTTTTTGATAAATCATTATAAGAGTAGAAATCAAAAAAAAAAATGAATTTGTTGAAAAAAAAGTTTGCAAATTTTTTTTTTCCTGAACAATTTTTTGGGGGGGGGGGGTTGGAAATAACTTAAAACTGTATAAATCAAAAAAAAAAAAAATCAAATTTTTCAAATTGGCAGCCAATAAGCGGCCATATTGGATTTTGGACCAAGTCAAAATCTAATGCATGCAATCCTTGGATCAGACGTAAAACCCCCCCACCAAGTTTCGTCGAAATCCGTCGCAGGAGTTTTTCCTAAGTTTACTTCACAAACAAACAAACAAACAAACAAGCAGTCATTTAGACTTCGTACTTACGAAATCGTCAACGTGACCTCTGACCTGTCTAATAAAGCGGTCTCTAAGAAGGTAGCGACGCAAAACCAGAAGTTCTACGATGTTCTGTAACCAAACCATCCAAAAATCCGAAATGTTTGACCTCCACCGTGACGCTGGACCGTTGACCGATTTTCGACCCAAATATAATCAGCACTAGCCATGCCACCCTCCGAAGCACGTGGTGTAAATTACATTGGTAGCTTCTTCCCGTTCTCGAGTTATCTGTTACCAACCATCAAATGAACGTCGAAATATTTGACCTCCACCTGATGACCTTGACTCTTTTGACGATTTTGACCAAATCTAATCAGCACTAGCCATCACCCTCGCGCTGAACAGCATGCCGTGTAATTTGACATGGTAGCTTTCTTCCGTCTCATGGAAGGTTATTCTCCGTGCTGATAAGCCCACAAATTGCCGCCAAATACGAACCCACAAAACCATAATTTTCCACCAAACAAAACATACAAAACAAGACAACACAACCAAGACAAACAGAAACAAACAAACAGAAACCGTCAACTCTTGCTGCAGATGCAAGGGTATACTTAACGAAATCTTATATGATTCGTAAGTAGAGATAACAAGCAAGTCAGAGATTTTATATGCGACGACACATATGCCATGGCTGGGCGTACTTACGAAAATGCTGTCAACTTGACCTCACCTGTCTATAAAAGACTGATTATCATCTTCGATCGGAGACTTAATTAAACCATGGCCACACCTGTTGATCGGAACGCCGTTGCTTGGTTGAGGCGGATCCTGCAAAATCTCTTAGACAGCCAGGTGTTTTCCATTTGTTTTTTTTTAAGTTACTACGTTATGTGTGACACTTCTCTGTGACTATATCCAAAACCATCTAAATAAACATCCGCGTAGCAACACCCAACCCACCCCAGATGAGGTGTTGGACGGCTCACTCACGCAAAGAATGTAGACCTGTGACCGTTGACAAATCTAATCAGCCACTAAGCCATCACCCTCCTGAATCACGTGGTTGTGGTAGATTAAGACAGATATCGCTAAATTAAAAAGTGAATTAATAGTGACATTCTATAACCCCATGAGGCCCCAGGTTCTCGACTGGGTTAGTCCCAAAAAGCCAGTAACGAAAAACAACTAATACAAAACCGAGGTCGAAATATAAATTGGAAAATGACCTCGAGACAAAGATAAAGACGGCGTGTGAAACAGGCTTATGAAACAACAGTCCGATTTTGACCAAAATTAAGTACATCCAACCAGTCTTAATGCATACTAGAGCCATGCACCCTCGAGACCAAAACATCCTGAATCACTGAGTGTAAATTATGGTATACATATTGGTCCAGCTACTTTCACGTGTTTCTCGAGATGGTTATCGCTGTGCACCCTACTCAACACATCAATAAAAAACCTAATATCCTATAGCGAAACAGAGCAGTAACGTTGAGAAACTGTGGTCAACTTACGATAAAATTGAATAACGCATGCGAGACCCTCCCTGACTGAAAATTCGTGATCTCACCAATTAGCCTCTAATAAAAGCAGGAATGTCTCTAGAGGAAAATCTGCAACTGGAGATCCCGAATGCAAACCCAGTGTGGATTTGGGACCTGTAGCACGCGCAAACCAGAAGTTTATACGATGATCTGCTACAAACCATCAAAAATCGAATTGTTTGAGCGATTTGGACCTCAATGTGACTGGACCTTAACCGATTTTGACCCAAATCTAATCAGGCGACCACCACCCTCCTGAATCACGTGGTGTAATTGACATAGCTACTTCTTCCGTTCTCGAGTTATCATTTTTTGGAGTTTGCACCCACTGTTACCTGACCTTTGACCCATTTTGACCAAACATCTAAAACGAGAAGCACCTATACGTCTCGATCACCTTACGAATGCCTTGATAGATTCCTACTTCGTTGTTGTCGCGTTTGTGAAAAACACAGGGTGCTCCCCCTCTAGTTTATTAATGTAACAATCATCACGTGGTACAAAGCAGAAGGTACGACTCAGGGATTTTGTTGAAGCTCTGTGGCTGATTGCATTGGTGAATGAATGAGACACTGCTTGGAAATCTCCACCAGACACATCATTTGGCATATGCATCTTTCTTCAACAAGAGGAGAAACTACATCCTGCATTCAATTGTAAATGTTTTTTTGTGTGCAGAATATGCATTTTATTCCCTTGATAGATAGCCTGGTGGGCAAATGTGCTTTCCTCCCAAAAGAGGATGATGTCCTTTAGCTTATGAACCATATTCTGGATACCCTTTTTGTGCCAATCTTATTGTACACCGCTCCTTCCCATTGCCATATCCAGGTGATGCATGACGTCATCGCCGCGCTCCGAATGAAGGGAATACTCAGTTTTCACTCCGTTTGTTTGTTTTTGGCTGCTCTTAGAGCACCCTTATTCTGGACATTTCCATCTGTCTGTCTGTCCACGAAAACTTTGTCAAAGCCTAGGGGCTAAACCACTCAACCGATTCCAATGAAATTTGGTAGGTAGGACCAATATTTCTGGGAATCGTGTGCTTTCGAATATGGGACCCGGGCCCTAGCAACGGCATAGCAACGGCCCTTTAAAGTGGTCAAAAAATCGAAAAATCAAAAAAAAATCGAAAAATCGAAGCTTAGAGTTCTGTGCGCAATCTATCTAGCTCCCTTCATGCCAATTTGCAGCCCTAACAAAAAATATTTGTAGGAGGAGATAGGTTTTTGGCGAGTACATGTCGAACATTTCAGAAACGGTTAATTGCGAATATCTCTAAGAGAAAGAGTCTGATTTTGATGAAACTTGGATGAAATGTGTACAATGTGGCTAGAATGTACACAAAAATGAATGGTTGCTATGCACACCTCCGTTGCTTAGCAACAGCTAAAATACTTTATCGTACATCGTACACTTACTGTGGACTGTACAAAAAAATCAATACCTCCGAAACTGGACCTCCGAGGGACCTGTTTTTTTTTGTGCCCAAGGAGAATGTCTTACAGCATCATATAAAAAAATAAAATCTTTAGCGAATAGATAAATGGAATTACCAGGCTGCCATTTGTTAGAGTCTCTTTGGAAACATGCCTGAAATTTCACAAGGCGGGTTTCTGGGCGCAAACTAAGAGGGCTGTGATAATCATATTTATTGTGCTAAATTGATTGATAGCATGTACATGAATATCGGCTAGTCGCGTCGGCCAGCTTTCCATCTAGAGCGAGCAGCCATGTCACCTACCGGCTTGTCTTGTTTGTTTGTTTGTCCGGGCGATATCTCAGCCATCCTTTGAGCGAGGAAGCTGAAATTTGGACATGCCAGTGAACAAGTGATTTGGCTATAAAGGGTATTTTTGATTTATTGATTAATCAATTAATTATATTCATTTTTCGATGAATTACTTAATTTTCATCGTTACAGATTCGGATGAAACAATGGTGGTTTGGGGATACGATTAGGCAATTGATTACCTTCGCAAACTTTGTTGCGAAGGTTATGTTTTGATCGCTGTGTATTTATTTATTTATTTGTGAATAGTGTGTTGTTTGTTTGTTTGTTTGTTTATTCGCATAACTCCAAAAGTATTGAACTGAATCGCAGCAAATTTGGTGGGATGATTGGTTATTATCCGAGGACCATTTGATTAGATTTTGGGAGCGATCGGGTCAAAGGTCAAGGTCAAGGTCATGAAAAGGTCAAAATCGTCTTTTTACCATAGCGCGGTCAATTTGTATCCAATTTGCATGCAACTAATGCCAAAATGTTCAGAATTCAATGCCCCATCTTGTGATATGTGACATGACACAATGACATAATAACCCTTATTAGCGGTTGGGAGTCAAAGGTCAGGGGGGGTCACGACATTGCAAAATGTGCGGTTTTAGTCATAACACGGTCAATTCTTATCCGATTTGCATGAAACCAACACCAAAATGTTGACTGTTCTGTTCCCCACACTCTAATACCAATTACAAAATTAAGAGTACAAAGGTCAAGGTCGAGGTCATGAAAAGGTCAAAATCGTCATTTTGCCATAGTGCGGTCGATTTTTATCCAATTTGCATGCAACCAATGCCAAAATGTTTGTGAATTCAATGCCCAATCTTGTGATATACGATATGACACAGGAAATTTAATGTTTTTAAGCCATCATAAACACATATGAGATGGCAGATGTGGTATGGGATTAAATACCCTCACAATCAACGGTTTCTGGGGGGGGGAAATGTCACGTTGGCGAAGGTATGCGCTCTACTGAGTGCCCGTTCTAGTTGGGAAATCAATTCTTTTACGATTATTCTTTATTTTAATTATGCAATTAATCACTGAATCAATCAATTATTGCGCACCGCTCATATGCTGCATGGCGAGTAAGTATCATTTGTCCACATAAACAAAGTATCATTTATACACATTTTCCTCAGAAGTGCACCGCTCCCTCCCAATTCCGTATCCATGTGTTGCACGGCGGCATCGCCGGGCGCCAGTCGCGTGCTGGAAGATTTATTTATTTGGCATGAGGGCGGTGTACTTTGAAGATACCTGTACTTGTCATTGCTTTTCTTTTCCATTGTTTCATGCACCTCTTCAGCCTCTTCTCATTGCCTTTTTATGATGGTGTGTTTGAAGTCTGTTGTTCTTGGTGTTAACCCTCCATGCTTTAATCAGTTTTACACCATCCAACTGACGTATGCAACTCCACAGATCAGCATAAATTGGAATAACCGGTATTTTATTTTTCTCTCGGGTGAAGTCAAGGCTCAGGGAAGAGTTAGATGACACTGTGGTGGGATATTGGACTAATATTGTTGTGCAAGGGAACTGGGGGAGAGAAATCCAAAATGAATGTCCATGTGTGCAGAATACAGCCGCTTCGAAGCAAAAATCCATGATTTGCGTGAGCAGATGATGAACAGCAGTTTGAGTACCGGGTCGGGCTCTCTCAAGACGAGCCAGAAACGGTCACTCTACGTAAGGTATGATTTTACCCTTGCACTCACTATGGTATGGACACGCTTACTTTACGTGTTTCTCTCAAAGCCATTTGGTGATTTTTTTAATGTACTTTCTCATTCTTCACCATTAAAGATTCATTGTGTGATGTCACACACCTCACACACCGGGAGGTGAATCCTCAATGAAATGCTCATATTTTAGTAAATATCATATTGGAGGAATATGTTTGGTCGGTGACTTGTTCACCTCCCGAACAAATCGAAATTCACCTTTGCCGTGCTGCAGCAGCCGAACTCTACTCAATCCTGACACTTTATCAAGTGATACAAACCCCCACCCTTTATTTTTAATATTCTTTCCCTCACCCCCCCCCCCCAATCCCATCCCCTCTCCACCACCCATTTACTTCTTGTTTCTTTTGTCTTTATGGTCACAGTTTTTCAAACAGTTAGTACCTTTTTATTTCTGTGCTAACATTCAAATCGGTACATTTGATTACATCACCTTTCATGATCAAGATTTCCAGCAATAAAGACTTTGTTCCTGTGCCCTTTACTGAACGGCCGATTCTACAACACACAGTTATAACCTCTGGAAAATTGTGAACAAAAATGAGGTTGATTAACTCATTCATCGGCTTTGCCAACAAAATTCCTCACCCACTATGAAAAGCTTTGAAAATAAGTCCTGATATTTAAAATGACACACTTCCTGTCTGTTGCACCTGACCCATCACGTCCAAGGAGCCAATAACACTGACAATGCCTGTATGTCTTACTAGTTAAATGTCGTGCACAATGTTAAGGAAGTTAAAGGAGACTTTTTTTCCTGGCCGAGGTATTGCCTTCTGCAGCATGTTCAGTGGAGTTTTGATTTGCTGGTCAATCCAACCTTTTGCTTACTTCCTGTTCTCGGTGAGCAGTAATAATTATTCCTCACTTTGGACAAGCAATCTCCATACCCCTTGGACATTCAAATGCAATAATCTCAAGCTTCCTTCTTTACCTTAAATGGATAAAACTGATCTCACAGCTGCTGTGAAGCAATGTGTGGAAAATCTTCATTTTGATTGGGTACTAAATAATCATCGATCCTCAACTGCTCTTTCACAAAAAGATTGACTTCATTTGTATGTAGTTTTCCTGTTATTCATGCTAAAACATTGTCTTGTGAGTTATCCCCTTGCAGGGTCATGTGGCTGCTCCACATTCAAACTTTGACACTCGTTTCATTGTACGCGACCTCCAACAACCTAAAACGGAAATGAAAGCAATTCCTCGCTTCTCCCATATCGCGGGTTGAGAGGCATAATGTTGTAACTGCATTTTTGGCGAGGTTGAATGGAATGACTCTCATGTCTAACAAAACACCATTTATCTTTCATTAGCGATTTGCAGGAAATGGGAAATTTTCAGTTACAACATTATGTCTCTCAACCCACGAAATGGTGTTTTGTTAGACATGAGAGCCATTTTATTCGGTTTTGCGAAAAGTGCAGTTACAACATTATGCCTCTCAACCCGCGATATATGGAGCCACCTTCCAGAGGCTGTTCTGTCTCACTTTTTCCCTCTATGGCTTCTAGCAAGCAGTGCATCGCCATGTAATGTCATCCTCAATTCTGACCGATGATCTTTGTTACCTCCATTAACCTTTCCAAACCAAATCACCTTACTTGCTAGTTTTGGTGTTTCCTCCCTCCCCCCTTTTCCTCTTAATTCATTCCTTATGTTTGTCCCACTATCAATTCTACCTTGCCCTTGCGTGAGCCTCGCTCATCTAAAAATAAAAATAGAAAAACGTGATTGCAATTTATGCCACACATGCACCGCGTGCACGGCAAACGTGCTTCTGGCGAATCGGCTACCAGGAATTCCCCGATTCGCCCTACGTTTTTGATTGTGGGTGGAATGATTTGTGACGCAAATAAAACTTTTATTAACAAAATGAATGTTCACTGAGAACAATTGGGAAAGGAAACAAACCACATAATCTGGAAAATTCCAGACTGACTCCAAACATAATCCTATGCCTTAATGACACTGATGTACACCAAGGAAGGAAGATGAACAAAAAGGAAAAATGTAATTAGAGATGAACCGAGCTGTTTGCGATTTTATTTATTTAGTTCACAAGGGAACAGAAGCTGAGAGCTTGGTAAAGCTGTCACTTTATGTCGCTCAAAGCAGCCATTCTGGGCAAAACGTCGTCATGCTGGCATCGTCAATTGTATCTTGTCACTTCAGATGAACTCCAACTGTCTACATTTGTCTCAAAGACCAGAACACATTCCAACCACATCCACCATGTTTAGTGACCCGTGTACAACTGCTTACTCATATTCATTCCAACCGCCAGCTGCAAACTCTCTGCCTCGTTCAAGGGAGAACACCAACTGTCTGTCTCCAGGACGAACTCTCACTCAAGCCCTCCTGGATCATGACGTCTGCTCTCACGATTGGCTCCCAACAAAACACTTTTTTGTCCTGATTGGGGGGGAGGGCGGGGGGACGACATAGGTTCAGAGACTTTACAGGCATTGGCTAAGTTGAGATGCGGTTTTGAATTTGCGACCTTTGATTGGCTCTGTGCCAGGACTTGACCTCATGTTCAAATTGTTCAATAAGAATACAGTCTGAAGCTCTGACATCACAGAGGCTTGTGTCACATATGATGTACTCATGAATGACCTGGAAAAAAAAGTCCAACAAAAACAGAATTTATAATCATTTTAAAATTTGTAATTCTCTGTTTGTCTGAACCTTGTATAATCAAAAACAGCTTGGCCGATCTACACCAAACTTTGCATCGATGCACGGGATCATCTCTTGGGCATGAAATATATCCACCTATCCCCCTCCCTCCCCTGCGAGAGTGGGGAGACTCCTTGCAATTTTCATCTGTCCAAGTGGTTTAACCACCAACCCCTGCCAGAGGGAGAGGTCTTCACACCAAGTTTTTCTCCCGGAGAGAGTGGTTATTACTCATGAGAGAAATAGCAGGCATTTTAACAGGAAAATTACAGAGATGAGAGGAATGGTGAGGAGCGAACTAGACACCTGCTCTCTGGCACACTAATGGGAATTGACACATATTCCAAACACGCATAAATTATGTAAGGCCTTAGTTATTTTATAACTTGGTTTACACAGTACTTCAGCTAAAATGTAGGGTCGGTAAGTCTAAATATAAATATAATTTCAATTTTTAGAAATTATATATTTTTACGATTTGTTTTCGGATGTTCCATGGAAAAGACAAGGGTAGGTGGGGGAGAAATAAATATAAATCCCGGACCAGGAGGATCTAGGAAGACATTGAAGATGGAAGACCATTCAAATGCAGGATGCCCATGTTCAATGTATCATCTAATGTGAAAAACAATAAAGAAGGATTAAAACTTGTTTTTACAATATAGTCTGGCATGTTTTTCTTATAGAAACCTGTTGGATCATCAAACAAATGGAAACAATGCTGAGAAAATTACTGTCCAAGTCGTAGATGTGCGCATGCACACCAGTGCATAGTGCTGGATATGATTAAAAAAGGTGTCTACTAGGAGTCGACACGCTCAAAACGGTCAATCAGAGCCATAACCAGCTCTTACTTTTCAGCGGGCATCTGATCGTACAGTATCTCCATCCCCATGAGCACATCAAAGTGATTTCTGATCCGTTGAAGGCTGAATATCAGCATCTCGCAGGGAAACTTTGACGTACTTGGCACCGAAATCTTTCAATACGACAGCGGTGTACAACTTTCGACGTAAACAAAATCGGCACGATCGAGAGTAGCCTGCGAATCATCCCTGCTGCTGCACTGAATTGATGCAATCGTTCGGCCAGAATATTCGTCGTCAAGATGTTGTGTGATTAAATCACCAATACAGTCACTCAAATTTATACCGCTGACATACTTCTTAACAATCACTTTCGCCCCAGAAACCACAGTCAATCTGAACCACGCTGGCCACTGCTCAGATGCCATGACCGAAGACTACTGCGCAGTTTGGTTAAAGGGGACTCGGCATTTTGGTGCGTGCGTGCGAAATATATTTTTGAAAATAAATGCCGACGTTTACATTTCGGGTTTTGAAACTTTTGCACCTTCGGCAGAAAATGTATAAATATAAAAGGCTAAAAATGTGTTTTATATCTATATTTCATTTCGGCAAATATACCGTAGGCAGATCTGTAAACCAAGTTATAAAATAACTAAGGCCTAACTACTGACTTCATCAAATATGAACTTGTGTACGTGTGTACACACACAACAAACACACAATACACACACACCATACATACATACATACATACATACATACATGTAGTGGACATAAAAATGTAAACGCCAATGTAGAGTCACTTTATAGGGTGTTGGGCCACCACGTGGGGCTATGTGCCATGGCATAGAGTCTACCAGCTTCTGGAATTCTGCAGAAGGGATGTGGCACCATTCTTCCATGAGAAAGTCAATGAACTCTCACCTTTTTGATGGAGGTGGAAAATGCTGTCTTGGGCATCGTTCCAGAATATCTCATAAATGCTCGATTGGGTTCAGATCTGGTGACTAAGAAGGCCATGACGTCAGTGTCACTGAGAAGGATAACATCAGTGTCATGTTCATCAAACCATTGGGTGACCAAATGTGCTCTTATGGATGGGAGCATGGGTGGGAGGGGTCTCCTTGTAGCCATGCGAGCCATAATTTTCAGCAACCAGGCCTGTGCAGGATTTTTATGCACGACCATAAGCATGCTGGGATATTATTTGCTTAATTAACACATGGGCCACACCTGTGTGGAAGCCGTTGCTTGGTGTCCCTCATTTACCGGTGTTCCATTTGTTTTTTTTTGTCCACTATCTGTACATATATACATCCGTACACACCCACCACCGAGGCTCATGGAAGATGAGGTGATAAGAGATATGTAAAAAAATAAATAATAAAACCATGAGGCCACAGCTGGGTGCAAAAAGCCAGGGAATAAGCAAACAGGATATGAAAAGAGAGAAAAGGAAGGAAACACAGTAACAACGATTATTAGGGGAGATTAAACATCAAGGATAGGAGATTGCATGAGATGATGGTGCACTTCCTACTTAACTTTCTGGGGGAGGAGTGTAATTGAACAGCCTCATGAAAGTGATTCCACAAACGAGAGAAAATGGCAATGGGAGTGTCGGTATGCAAACAGTGTGGATTTTGGGACTTTAACCAGGAGAGGCTTACTGGAAGAATGCATTAAGATGCAACTTTCGTTGTTGTCGTCGTTTGTGAAAACACAGGACCACTCACTACTAAATGCAGTTCCAGCTGATACACCGTTCCTTCCCCACAGTGTAACCAAGAAAGCTTCAAAATCCCTTTGTGGTAATGCTAAATCCCCCTTCCCCAACCCCCAAACCTCCTTGGGAATGAATCAATCCACAGACGTATTTCTGCCTTATTGACTATTGTCAATGTGGAGTGGATTCCGCCCTCTCCCCATCCCCCTCACCCCCAAAAGTTGAGCTGTAAAGCCTTTCCATGTGGGATTATATCTAACGTTAAATTGTTATGGAAACATGGATCCATTGTGCTGATGTTGCATTTTAATCTTGATACCTTATTTTATTTCTACACCACATACGTTTCATTCTGTCAAATTTGAGCTTCTCATTTTTGGAATCTCTATCAAATGTTATTTCTAAACACCAACGCTCCATTTTGAAAGCATGTAAAGCTGCACATACTAAGCATTGTATAATTTCAGTCCTTCCTGGGTGATTGTTTACATGGTTACAGGGCTTTGTTTGATTATGACCGGAGCAAAGACAGTGGTCTTCCAAGCCAAGGCCTCAGTTTTCGCTTTGGTGACATATTACACGTGGTGAACGCCTCGGACGATGAGTGGTGGCAAGCTCGACGCGTAACACCTGAGGGAGAGAGTGATGCTATTGGAGTAATTCCCAGCAAACGAAGGTATCACAAGACCCCCACTCCCTCAAATATTTGTGTGCTGTTCGACCTGAAATTCCACAGTCCTTGTTCCTTCTTTGATTTCTTCACTTTGCTTTTGCCTGGCAACTTTCACTTTAACAGCTGCAACCTTCTTTGTTCATGCATAACCTTTTGAGTATCGTACTTTCTGAACGAATTGAGGAGAATGTGGAGTTTCCTTATCTTGGTTTTGTCGACCTGTTTGCATATTCCATGCACGCACTCCGAGGAGCTGGTAATTTGAAATCCAACATTCGGAGATGAGCAAAATGGTATACGGGATTTGAACCTGGGGTCATAGAATCTTGAGCCATGTTCAAATTGTCGCCCCAAACGTAGCAAATGCATTGCACATGTCAACATAGAAGTTCAATTTTGATTAAATAATCTTTGAATAATTCTTGTAATAAATAAAAATTACTTTTGAAACTTGAATGACTGGTTCACCTCAAAATTCCTTGATTATTTTATTCAGGGTGGAGAGAAAAGAGAGAGCCAGACTCAAAACGGTGAAGTTCAACGCACGATCTGGTACCACAGACAACAAATCGGTTTGTACCCTGAACTTCTTACACCCCCATAATTGATATTCAATACAGCATATATTATATATATATATATATATATTATATAGTCTGTCCATAAAGTCCTTGTGCAACTCTGAAATTTTCTAAATTTTCATACACAAGATAGAAACAAACTGTAAATGGTGCATGAAAGTACAGTTCATAGTTTTGTTAATGTTCATGTTGCGAATGTTGTTTATCCCATGCACATAAAGTGAAAAGGGGGGTTAAGCAATTGGTTCATGTCCGTCCGTCTGTCTACAAACATCAGTTTATGATCGAGGTACAACTTATTTAAATTGAATATTATATTTTGAACACTAATTACGTCCACCACTGAAGGTGAAGGAGGTTGTTTTCACCCCCTCTCTGTCTGTCTGTTTGTCTGTCTGTCTGTCTGTCTCTGTGCAGGATATCTCAAAAAGTTGTCAACGGATCCGGATGAAATTTTGTGGACATGTTAGTTGTTTGACATGGATGAACTGATTAGATTTTGGTGAAGATCCGGATCCGGATCCGACTATTACAATTTCTTAAAGTGATTCTTCACCATTGAGAGATAGGGCTAAACCGATATATAGCAGGACATCTCAAAAAGTTGTTGACGGATTCGGACGAAACTTGGTGGACACGTTGGGTGTGTGACAAGGAAGAATTGATTCCATTTTTGTGAAGATCTGGATCTGGATACGATAATTATTTTATTTTTAAAGTAATTCTTCACCATTGAGAGATGGGGCCAAAAACGATATATCGCATAATATTTCAAAAATATATTGGGCCCGATATGTTCTTGTGGATCAGGCATTGCGTGATGGGGGTATGCGCTCTACCGAGTGCCCTTCTAGTTGTAACATGAATCGAAAAACAAACCTGTAGTTTTGCAGTTCTTTGGCTCTGAATTCATCCCGAATGCACAGGAATGAGATAATTTTCTTAATCTGTCTGCGTGTCTAGCAATCAAACAAAATTGAAAATCATTCCAAACAAGAAACTTACTGTTTGTAAGGACATCATAAAGGATACTAACAGGCACAAAGAACTAATGTAATGTGTTAGGGTGGCATGTAATAGACACTGCAGAAAATGGTGGTAAAACTCGGAATTAATTTATTTGTACGATTTTTACAATCTTTATTTTATTTCAATTGAATTATACACTTGAACACTGGAGAACACAAATCACCTTCTTGTCACTTCCACGAACCTCCAGTTTTGCAGTACTTGGCCATGTTAAATAAGGTGCTGTATAATACTGCTTCAATAGTGCTAAACTTCCGGAATTTTCTTTAACGATCTTTAAAATCATTTTATCTAAAATTTGTACTAATATGAACACTGTGTGGGGTAACGTGTTCTATGAGCTCTCTCGTTATGACTGTTAAGTCCACAATTCCCTCTGAGTTCTTGACGAGTTGACATTTTCTGATGAGGCTACTTCTATATCAGTGATAAAGTCAATCACCACATTAACCGCATTTGGTTCTCAAACTATGACGATTAAATCTTTCACATATCACCTTGTACTATTAGGCCTAAGTCACATTTGCTCTACGGCGAGGATACGGCAGCCGTACGCCCTCTGAATTGACAGAAACGTGCGGCGGCCGCAGAGTTTCTGCGGTGGCCTCAGGGTGGCCCTACGCCGTTTGGCTATCTTTTACAGGCGTAGGGGTCGCCGTGGAATTTATACGTGGAGTTATAACTTTTTTCATTTCTACGTTCGCCGTAGCAATTCGACAAGCCGAAAAAAAAAACTGGTAAAAAAAAAAAAATGAGCCCACTCGTTACCGTCCGTCTGGCCGCACGTTCACCTTAGGGCCCCCTGCGGTCGCCTTGAGACTACCTTGCATCTGCCTTGAAAATTCTATGGGCGCCAACGGGCCCCCTTAAGGTCACCGTGCGACATCAAATCAAAGACCTACGGCAACCCCACGTTTTCGGTCTCTCCACAATTTCTAAATACGCCGTGCGGCCCCCGAAAAATAAAAACATATGTGACTGCTACATTGTGTGACCGTGGAAATACTGCGGCCACCGTATAATTGGTAGTGGCCGTAGATTTTGGAGACTCCACGGCCGCTGTGGCAAATGTGACTTAGGCCTAAAGAAGAGGCTCCCTGCCACGATGCTTCGAATGTGAGATGGTTCTTGATTAATGTCTTCCCAGCCAAGAGGATTGTTAGATTTGGACCAATTCCTTGGCCACCTTGTTCTTCTGACCTGTCCCCAATTGGACATTAGATTACTTTTTATGGGGCAATGTAAAACTGTTGTTTACTCATGAAAACGACATTATTTGGATGAGCACAGGGTTAGGATCACGAATGCAATTCATGAAATTACTCAGCAGCAACTGGAGAATGTTTTCAACAAGTTGGAGAATCGGATTTAACGATGTATTACCAAAGATGGCGCTTATGTGGAAACCTAAAATTTTCAACTGGATTGAGTAAACACTTCATGAATAATAACTTTAATTTGCCATTTATAGTTTGTTTCTATCCTATCCATCAAAAGCTATAAAAGTTCAAAGTTTCTCAAGGACTTCATGGACATCCTGTGTATATACTCGTATGTTGTTTTATTTTAAAATGTTCCTCAGCTTAATTGATTTGGTGTCATTGTCAAGCATACTTGACATGGGGAGGGGGTTTGGAGGGGTGCGGTAATCCTTTTTTACGAGCATTATCGTCATGGGAGGTGGGGTGGCGGTGGAGTGATAGTTTTGCGCGGCTGGTTGATTTGCTGGGATGGGCTGCGTTTATGTGGAGGGATAGGGGAGAGGTCAGGGAAGGGAGGGGGTGCAGGAGGTCATTATTACGTTGAAATTTGATATTGTGATTTTTGGAAATTAAACGATTTGTCAACAAAAATGTCTCTGCCCACTCTGCCTGGGCTCCCCCATCCCACCCCTCGCTCAGTCCACCCCATCTGCTCAGGCCTCACTTTTTCCATTGGCGATGTATTACATGTTGTAAATGCCTCATTTCATCCCGCACTGCTTGTGTCCGGTGCACTTGCTCTCCTTCCCCCCCCCCACTCCAGCTCTCCCCTACCTCCTGCCCCCCCCTCTCCCATGCTGCCCCTCCACCTGCCTGCATGCCTGCTTTTGGGGTTTAGTGGGGTGATTAGAGACGTCTCTGGGATGAGAGTGGGTGGATTTTTCAAATCTTTTTGCATGCAAGAGATTGCATGACAATATTAGCTTTTCCCTTCTCCACCGCCCTCCCCTCCCCCCCCCCACCCCACACAATGTTTAATCCTTCGTGAAGTTTACTGTTTGTAAAATCTATCGAATTGCTTCACACTGATGCTTACGTTTGACAATTGAATTGATCCGTGCCAGCTCTGCATCTCCTCCCAAGGCTTGCTTATTATTGCATCCCTGAGCACTTTCTCAGGGAGTGGTTTTGCTTCAACTAACCCACATTTTCTAATTGGTTTCCATTAACTATAATAACCAGAGAATGGAGCAGCATGACCATCATTCACCATTGCTTTCCTCTTACATTTCTCTTTTCATCAAATGATGTTTTTCGGGATTCTTGCATTTCTTTTCTTCTCAATCTGTTTTATTGTCCATTGTAACCAGAGGTGTTTATGT
>CM068966.1:59966475-59980384 GCA_035128595.1 Eptatretus atami
GTTCCGCTACGCTGGCCATAAGTTGTAGGCACGTTATGCGATGGTTGACACACGTCGACACATGTTACTTGTAAGTTACTCATAAGTCGAAACATGTCCAGGTAATGATTAGCGTACCCGAAACTTATTTATAACCTATGAGTAACGTGTTGTAGGCACGTTACTCGATCGTGTTGACACACGTCGAGCACGTATGTGATCGTGACACACGTCGAGGCACGTTACTTGTAAGTTACTCATAAGTCGAAACACGTCGAGGTAATGCTTAGCGTACCAAAACTTATTTCTAACCTATGAGTAACGTGCTTTGAACCTATTGTAACGTACCTCCAACGCATATTGACGTATTTAGACGTATTTGATTGACGTCTTCCGGACGACCACAGACTTACTGAACGTGTTTCAATTTACAGCTAAGCTATAATGGCTATGGCAGCGTTTAAAAAAAAACAACAACAACAATAACTTCCGATATTTCGTCACGTGCGTTACGTCACGTCCGATTGCCTCTTCAGTTTGCTCATGTCTTATTCTTAGTTCTCCTCTGTGAATATTTTCTGTTGAGGTATTCTCACGTCGACGTCGAAACTTAAAAGCAAATGTCCGAATATATTTTAAAATTCGTGATAGACTAAAAAAAAAACAACAACAACAACTTCAGATATTCACACGTGCCTTCACGGAGCCAAGGAGAAAAAAAAAATGTGCCTTGACGGAGAAAATAAGTTTTGGGGATGCTAAACATTACCTCGACGTGTTTCGACTTATGAGTAACTTACAAGGAACTTGTTGTTTCGTGTGCTCAACGATCGCATATCGTGCCTACAACTTATTCCCAGCGTAGCGGAACGTGTGAGCCATACGGCGAGTACGTCATAAAATTTTCAGCATGCTTGAAATTTCACGACGTACAGATGTACCACGAAATATGACAGCATACTTCATCGTTTTTCAGCGTGCTCTTAACGTATACACAACTTACCCATACCGTATTCGACGTTGCCAGCGTTTTAGACACATTTTTCATAGGTCGGCATACGCTGGCTAAATCGTCAAGGTGTGACTGCGTGGTTGACACTTTCAATTCTCAGGCGGTTATGATTTAAATCGGTGTGCGGCAAGTTTTTAACAGGCTACGCCACGAGTGTTCGGCGATACGTGCAGCGCGCTATGCCTAAGTTAGACTATCGTTGGGTATAGTTGTGAACGCCGACAACAGGCTAAGCATTCGTTGGTATAAGTTATCTATAAGACAACGAACGTTCTGTGCCCGTTACTAATATGTTATGCATACAACCAACACGTTATGAATACGACCAAAACTTTTTTAAAAAACAAAATTTCCACGTACGCCAACGTTTTACATAAATTTTTATACGTTGCCATTGCTGGCTAAATCGTCAAGGTGTGACAGCACCTTTATCGAGCTCAAACAGTTGGGAACCAGGTAACTGAGGTTCTGCTTTAATTCCTCTTTCTTCCATTATTTGGCTTCTTTCATCATCGAGACAAACCTGTCGGCCTTACTAAGATGGTCTTCGCCGTATTCTGCCACACGCACGGTACATGATTATTTTCGCTTTCTCTCGTTTGAGCTGTTATTACAGCAAAGAAAACTTGTTGGACAACAGTAAAGTGCATTTTAAAGGCTATATAATGGAGATTCTTATTTTGATTTTCTTTTTGTTAATCCACTGTTCTGTCATGGACAACGGTTCACTGTAGTATCCATTCCACCTCATCCCTTCTTCCTCCATTCCCACCACCTCCCACCCTCCTGATACGAAAAAACACCAGTCAAGCATGATCGACAGGCGTAGAAAAGGCCTGCTCTCCCGAAAGTTTGGCTTTGGCAAAGGCATTGAGCAGGACTCGAGTGATCTTGAACGTGAGTATTAGGCCTAGGCCACCCCGTGTGTGACCACTTACCCTGGCTCTTCCTGCCATGGCTGAGAGATGCAGAGGCTTGGCGTGTTCTCCTGGTTTGCTGTGATTTGGAAATGGTTCATTTCTTTTTTTTAATGGCATTGCTCCGTCTCAATTGTTAGTTGCATCAGTAGAGCAGCTCATTGGTCCTTTAAGGACCATCCTGCCTCCACATGACCAATTCTATGCATTGCCAGGAGAGGTGCTTAACCTAGTCTCCTCTACTCTTTTGCCCCAGTCCAGCCAAGTTTCATATGGAATTTGTCATTACCAAATTGGTCACTTGCTTTTTGGTACTGATCTGTTTCCATCTTGTACTATCTTCCTGAATTTATTTTTCTCATTTAGCTGAACGAGAGATTAATATCAGTTTAAAATTTATTCGCAGTGTACAAGGTTAGCTTTTGCTCATGAGCTCATGTGAGAAAGTGTTTGATTTGGAGAATTTAACTGATTGATCAAGAACACCTTGTCATAAAGCACAAACTTTCTGCATAAATGGAAAGTAAAAAACTTATTGAGGTGAGTGGGCAAGGGGTTGAGGAGCGAGGTTCTTGACATGTCATCAGAGTGGTGTGCAAACTTTGTTGATGGTTGTCATTTCGGTTTACCTGCCTGCCCTGCGCTTCCCATGGGGATTAGGACTTTCCAGGGTTTGGCGATGAAGGACTAAGGTCACGGGGACTGAGTAAGTTTGCTGCACTTGGTTTCACATCCACGCTCGATGTGCACCCTTCATATTGTACCCTTTTCCTAGGACCATCTTTCTGTGCTTGCTTGCTGAGTGTTTATTAGCATGTATATTGGTGTCAGCTCTGTGTTCACATAGCCATACACACCTTTACCTGTGCTGCAGGCCTGCCACCACCTGCTTTCATTGTCGGGCTTTCAGGCATGCTCTCTGGTGCCCCCAACTTCTTCCTTTGTTGACTTGACCCCTTCCATTCCCCTCTGTCCCTCCTCACATTCCTTTCCTTCTCACTGACTTTGCCCTTATTTCTCACTTCCCAACACCACTGTAGTTCTTCTTTTCATCCAACCCCTCCCCCCACCCCCTGCACTCTTGTTATTACTCACTCTCCCCTCCTCAACCCTTTCCATTCTCCCTTCTTGACTTTGCCCTTCTTTCTCACCACCCAACACCACTGTTATTCTTTTCATCCTACCCCTCCTGCCTCTCCCAAAACTGTCTTCCCCCAATGCTCCCCAAACCCTGAGCTGCACCCCTGCCTGTACTTTTTTTTTTGTTTGCTTTATGACCCCTCCCCCTCCAATTTATCTATGGTACAGTAAAGGATAATATATATATATATGGTGCCATCTTCAGCCTGCTTCATTAAGTTATGATGGAAATCAAAGCTGCATTTCTAACTGACTGTGCAAAACACCTGCTTTGTGTAATATAATCAGGCTGGGAGAAATATTGCTCGGCAGGAATGTAATAATTGTGCAGGACAACAATGGGAGCACGAATTACAAACTGGATTTTTCACAAGAGAAAAGAATCTTGTGTGACCGATTAATTAGTTAAAATGCAATAACCAGAGACAAGATGACCTTGCTACATCTTGTTTTCATGCCTGACCTCGGTACAGGTTAAAGAAAAAGTTATAAACCTACTGCAGGTAGTCCATGAGTAATAACTAGATGTGGATTCCACCTTATGCAGCTGAGCATAGTTCTTTAAACAGACACTCATACGTAATCCTTTAGCTGAACTTAACTTGCCATTCTACATTGAGCCGAGTAACTGATAGGTGTAGTAAACTTTGCTTATACTAGGCCCATCGAATGTCGAGGTTTCAAGACGCGCGCGTTGTGCCGCTGATTAAACTTGCCGTGAATATCTGTATTGTTATTTTTTATTTTACGATGCATATTTTCCACAAAAATAATTCATCGATTGTTGTATGTTTGAGAGCAGATTCGGGCTTTGCTCAAGTACTTCGTGTCTGCCATTCAAAAATGGATCAATTTTCAAGACCAACAATTGTTTTAAGTTTTAAGACGATGATGAAGTAGTCGGTTGGTAGAGGTGGAGTACACTTTCCACAGTTAGCGGCTTGCGGAACTGTTTATCGACTTTCTTTGTTTGAAACTGCTGCTCACCATCAACTTTCTGTGCTGTTTATAATGTGGCAATAATGAGCTCTCAGCTCACGGTGCACTTAATTGGTGCACTTGATACGATCATGGGTTTTCATTTGGCGGGAGAGCGGACGACAGCAACATTTTGGTACATCGATCCTGGATAGATCTGCAAATGTCGTTGAGAACCCAGAAGAAAGTTTAATGTTCGAACACACCGCATCCTGGTACTAAAACAATGCAGAAGGAGGCCTGGCCCCTCACCTTCTGATGAAGGCCTCAGGCTCTTAGCACTGCCACCAATCACTACTTTCTCAGGCATCTCTGTATTACGTATGCAAAATGGTGGGATACTGCTCCACAGGCGAGTACTGTGACATAGAGAGACTGGCATGTTGTGTCCTTGCTCAGTAAACATCGCACATTGATACTCGATGGTTGGCAGGCCAAAGCTTGGAAAAACTTCTTGCCGGAGGAAATTGTGGACATACTCAGGACACACAAAAAGGGATGGTACAATATATGACTTAGTAATTCAGGCAAGCAACACATCACTCATACGCTGCTTCATAACGCCACCGCACCATGCTTCCCCGCATTCCACCAAATATCGACAACAGACTCGGTGAATAAAGATGCCATTCTCCCTCGTCCGCATCATGAGCTACACATCATATGAAATGCCTGATGCATGTGGTATATCACCAAGCACAGTCTGAAGAAACTCTAGGTCTTAACCTGGAACTGTAACCCAACTGCTTACATACAACAAGAGCTAGTGAACTATCATTGGCATCCTGGCCAAATTCCAAATTCCTGCTCTCGCCGACAGGAGGCACTGCATCAGCGGCACAGCTGCGCTCCCAGCAATTATTCAACCAGCAGCCATGTGTTGCAATATCTAATATCTAAAGCTCTTTCTAACTACTCACTGACTGACTGACTGATATTGAAGATCGGCGCCTTCCAGGTGATGTAGAAAGCTGAAATTTTGTGTGCCGATGGACATCAAAGCCAGTACACTGGGAAAAAACACAGAATCGCAACATCCATAAATGAAAAGATAAATAAACGAGAAAAAAATGTAGGTGTTTGAATCGGGACGATGGGGAAGCATGCTAATTGTGTTTGCCGACTGACATCAAAGCCGATACAACAGGAAAAATCACAGAACCGTCGGAAATCATCCGTGAAAATATAAATAAATGAAAAATCAAATGCAAGTGAGCAACCTGAGAAAATTTGGAAACACGGTTCATGTGCTTACACAGTGTGTAAAAGAGAGAGCATTCGCATTCCCTAAAGCATTTTAATTACTTATGCAAGGTTCCATGCTAACATTTTAACTACAAAGTCTGTGCACGGACCCCCACTTTTAGAGATGATTGGAGTCGTGCCGAACTGAAAGCCCAGAGGGCAATTAGTGAGGTGGATGGATGCAGATGAAGATTCCCGAGGGGGTTGATGCCATCGTTTACGCTGGCCGGCTGAAGTAAAGTAACGTGAAGATGCAAGTAGAGAGCTGCGCTGCGAATAACGATTCCTCAAAGGGCTGTAACCAAACGCACACAATGTGCCCCACAAATTCCACCAGCAATCGTGCCGATTGTGGAATATCCGACAGCCAGCAAGATGCATGAAGGAGAAGCCCTCCTCGAGAAAATGGCGTATCGAGGCCCGTAATGGATGCACTCTATTTCATACCGAAACACGTTTGGCGCCAAACCTGACACGCAAATTTACCCCCGCTGAGAGGGGACAATGTAGCAAGTATTTCCCTCCAAGGGAATTAGCGATCCACCCTCAACAGGCGTCGATGAACTCGGTTCCAACCTCAAGGTAACCATTCCAAAGGAGGGTGCCGTTTCATTGCCTCGAGAATCCAAAAAGGTGTGTCCAGTTCTTCTTCTTCTTCCCATTTTGTCAATTCCGTTTTCCCTCAAAAACCGTTTCTTTCGTTTTTATTACCTCAGTCATCTCAATTTTACACACCAATCATAACAACAATATCACCTTAACTAAGAAAATTTAAAGTATTGTTGTGGACCCAGGGTCGTGGAGGTACTGCGCAGTTGGGGGTATCCCCAGTTCTCCTCCGACTCGCCGGGAATCGAGGCCGTCGTACATAAATAAGTTTGTCGTGTCGGGTCGCTAATCAACCGCGAACGCCAACAATTTAACTACGTGACCCAGTGTCCTCCGTCTGACGACCGTTTAACTGTGAATCACGAAGTCTCCTTATCAGGCCAAGCGGAGCTGCCAAGTACACACCGGCGAATAAGCAGATTCTTGGGGTGTAACTTTCCGGCTCGGCGAATGTGCGGACCATGCTGGAACAATGAAGGAAAAGACTAAAATGAGCTGGATAAATTTAAAACAAAGCAATTTATTAGGAGAGGAAAGTTATGTGGCACAATAATAGGAAGTACTCTCAAATTATGCACAGCAGGAGAAAGCAAGGAAATTGTGGGTACGGAAAAAGAAATGCAAATATTTACAAAAAAAAGAGTGCAGAGTTACCCCGGTAAACTTCTACAATCTTCATTTATGTTACACATAACAGGCGCCATCACACACACACACACACCCGAGTAAATTAGAGGTAGCCCAGAAAGAGGAGAGACAGTTGAGGTGTAGCGACCTCGTTGTTCCTGGTGCGGTCGACAGACCTACGCAACCAAATCGCTTAGGAAGGGGGAGGAAGGAGGAAAACTGGGGTGTTTACGGTGTGGGAATGGGAGGTGCAAATGCAGTGCAGCATGATGTAAGAGTAAGGTGTGAGAGGTGCGAATCAGTAATTGGTACTTTTAGTTTGGGAGTCTGCAGTGGATGAGACACAGATGGGAGAAAATATGCGTGAGAGAAAGACTTAACAGGGATGTGTAAGAGGTCTGTAAGTGTGAATATTGGCTGCGGAATGTAGCCAAAGCCGAGCGCCGATGAGCCGGGGTCATCCCCTGGTCGTCCTGGCAACAGCTCGCTCTACCCCGCTCGCCTTGCTCAGTTGCTCCGCCCTCCCTGCTCGGTTGTGCTGGCTCGTGAAGAGATTCTGCTCGGATGCTGGACCAAGGAGAGATCCTGGACGACTGACTCACTGAGCCTGGACGAGAGAGAGAGAGAGACTGACTGACAGCCTGAATTGCTCCCTTTTATACCTCCCCAGCGGAGGTGGCACTTGAGAGCGGAAAAGGTGGAGCGATGGGTATTTCCCCGCACCCTCATTGGTACGCAGACTCGAACTACTGTGTTGGCCCCTCCCTAGCGAGGGTTTTCCACCGGAAATGGCCCCATTTGCCTTGCGCTTTGCCACACGACGGAGCTCCATAATTAACATGGGGCAGGGTGCTCCATCATACACCCCTGTCCATGAGCACATCTTCACGTTCCTGCTGGTCCCAAAAGGTGGTGGTGGTTGAGACGTCGTGGTTGTGGTGTTCGGAGCGGTGAAAGTAGGCGAGTTTGGATGGAAGCAGCTGTGGCATTGTAACGGTGAGTTGTGGTAAGGTTGTTGAGGCATCAAAGCAGTTGTGAGGTAGAAGAAGCGCTGTGGCATTTGTGGTGAAGGCTTTGAAGTGTTGGGAGTGGTTGAAGCATTCATCATGAGTAGACTGAGGTGGTTGGTTGTGGTTGTGGCCTTTGTGGTGAAGAGGTTGGGCATAGGTTGTTGTGGAGATTTTAGAAGGCGTTTGGAGTGATTATGGTGAGCGATGTAACGTCGTGGTGAGCATGGTAAAAGTCTGAGGTGATGTGTCAGTTGGATAATGGCGTGATGTTTTAACAGGTAATGGTGCGCGTATGCAAATGAGCTGTCGTGATGCCGTTCTTCCCAACGCTCCTGGTAGCGTCATTGATCTGACGTGTATGCTTGCATGGCAGGATTTTGTGTGTGAAATAAAGTGCATTTAAAAAAAAAAATAATGAAAGAATAGTGGATTGAAGACCTAACTAAAAGCCCCCTACACAACGCATCTTTCCCCATTTACCCACTAGACATATGGAAAGTGCTAACTAAACAAATACTAATGAGATAACTGTCTTAGGATCACTATATGTTAGGTGCCATTGCCTCGGAGGAGTGCCGGTTTTACAGTACCGCAACAGTATATTCTAATTATAAATGGTGGAAGTGACAAATCTGTGACGATATGTATACGTATATGTATATATAAAGTATAAATTCAAGATAAAGCTTAAAACCAAGATATTCTAGTTTTGTATTTTTAATTAATTTTCTGAAATTTGTAGAATTTGTTTTTCACTTGGAAGTTGGGTTACAATGGAATAAAATAAAGGTGAAAATTTACTTTCTTGTAAATAAAGGTGGAAAAAGTCGGATTTCATGCAATTTCATTCCAGACTGTCAGGCAACAAAAGGTGAAAAATTGAAAGGGGGTGTAGACTTTCGTGTGTGTGGTGTGTGGTGTGTGTGTGTGTGTGTGTGGTGTGTGGTGTGTGTGTGTGTGTGTGTTGCGTGCGTGCGTGCGTGCGTGCGTGCGTGGGTGCGTGCGTGTGTGTGTGTGTTTTCTCCGACGGATCGAAACACACTCGTAATGTGGAAGCCAAAAAATAAGAAAGGAACTTTCGTAGAAATTTGTTCTGTTCAAATGGTTACCCCAACAGCCCCAAACTTCACGCTGATTGGTCCCCAGCGCAGCCCAATTGTGACACGCAGCCGTTCGCGATGGAACAAATAAAGTGGCAGTTAATGTCTCTGCACGTACGGTGTTATAAATGTTTTTACCTCTGAGGATGAAAGATAGTGTTTTTCTGAAACATCAGGGTTTTAATGAAGAGTTTTATTATTCTTTTCGGCTCGGTGTGCTTTTTCTCTTCGTACAAATATGTCTCCTGAGCTGCCTATTTTTAGTTGTTTATGTATATATTGTCACGAAATCGAGCGTCACATGGGAATCACGAAGGAGGGACTGTCTTGTGTTCCTTTCCGGACTCACCAGAAATAACAGACCGTCACACGTGAATAACTTCCTGTCGCGGCGGGTCACTAATTGACCACGAACTCCAATAACTTGACCACGTGACTTAGGGTCCTCCATTTAACAACCGTTTACCTAAGTACACGTGACCTCCGTATCAGGGATTGCGCCATCGGTACGTACTTGCGTTATTGAGATGACCTTCTGGATCAGGTGCAGCCGCGTGGAGCTACAAAGTACATACCAGCTATTGAACAGATTATTGGGGAATAATGTCCCAGCTAAGCTCGGTTGCGGGCCATGCTGAACCAATGGAGGAAAAGACAAGAACGAGCTGGGAACATTTATAACAACACATTTATTTAAACCATGATGTGAAGAAAGTTATGTGACACTGTAAATGGGGTTTATTGCTAATGTACTGCAGGGAAAGCAAGGAATTTGTGGGGTGCGGAAAAAGGCAAACAATATTTAAAAAACAGAAGACGTTGCAGAGTTATCCCGGTCGTTCTTACATCGTCTTCACTTGCGCTATGACAGGCACCATCACACACACATACACATAAAAACCCCAGGAAAATTAGAGATAGCCCAGAGAGAAATAAACAGTTGAGGATTAACGACCTCTCAAGACTTGGTACGGCCGGCAGACCTGCGCAGCCCAGAACGCTTAGGAAAGGGGAGGACAGAGAAATACTGCCGGTGTTTAGGTTGCGTGTTTCAGAAGTGCAAGTGTAATGCGATGTAGGGTGCAGTGTAGTGCAAGAGGAAAAATGTGAGGTGCAGGTCAGTTTGGTTTGCTCTTTCAGTTCGTTATTGGGTCCTGCCCTGAAAAGAACAATTGGTCGGGCTTGCCCACATTGATTGCTCTTTAGCGTCCACAGTAGACGAGAGATAGTAGAAGAAATATGTGGGAAAGAAAAGACCCTATCGTAATTGTGTAAGAATCTGTACGTGTGTGTTACTGCGGGAGGCAGCCTAAATGAGCGTCGATTGAAGAAGAGCAGCCCCGGCTCGCAGCAGTAACACATGATCCCACGCTTGGTCACACGGACTCACGGCGCCCCTCACTCAGTGCCGACGCTTGTCGTCCTTGTACCGCCTGTCTCCCTAGTGAGGTCCGAGGTCTGGCGAGTTCTCCCTCTGTCCCCAGTGATCTACCAACTGCGAACTGCTCCTATGAGCCGCATTCATCTTTTTATGAGCCCTGGACGAGGGGAGGAGTCAAAAAATCAGATCAAATGCGGCTGTTAGCGAAATCAAGCTTCTCTATTTGTATATAGCAGTCATAGCCACTCCCCGCCATGCCCCAAGCACAAAAAATGGCTCAGTCACTTGCTGACATGGTCATGTGTCGGAGCTCCAACGTTAACATGGGGCCGTGGTTTGTGGAGGCGCTCTCTGGCCCTGAACATGCACTGGCCTCCATTCAAATGTGGAGTTTTAGGGAAATCCCTGCGCCACCCGTAGGTCCTTAAACGAGCTCCAGCGCACGTTCGCGCTTCGAGTTATGCCTCAAAATAACCAGACCTATGCCTCCTCCGTGTCCTTCGATAATATGATGAGAGTCCATTGACCATGTGGCAGTTCCGGCGGTTATAGAGTGGTGGGAACATGTTGTGGCGTTTGTACTGAGGGAGGATTGTAACGTGGAATTGTGGGGAAGAGGTTGAAGTTCCTTGTAATTAAATGGGGAATAAAGGTCATGTTTGTTGTGGAAAATGTAAGTGTGGGTTGTTGCGGAGATTTTTCGTAGTCGTATGAAGTGGTTGTGGTGAACGTGGTATAGTTTGGTGAGCGGTATGAAGGTCTGAGGCAAAATGGCGGTTGAGAATTGGCGCGCAAACACACGGGAGTCTCTCGCAGCGCGAATGATGGGTTCCTCGTGTTTTCTGATTTGCGTGCTGGCTTGCTTGCGTGTTTTGTGTGAGAGAAAGGGGGTGTAGGAAAAAGAGTAGAAGAACTGTGAGGGTTAAAGGTTAAAGAGGTGTGAGGTCTAACTGTAAGAGTCCCACGAAACGCATCTTTCCCCTTTACCCACGAGACATATGGAAGGGACTAAGTAATATACATGCTGTTGAAATAACTGTGTTAGGGTGACTATGTTGTGTGCCATTGCCTTGGAGGCATGCAGTCTCACAGAACTGCAAATGTATATATATATATATATATATATATATATATATATATATATATATATACATACATACATACATACATACATACATACATACGTACGTACATACTGTTACGATTGTGGGGTTAGATGGAAGAATTTAATGGGGAATATAGCATTGTGTAGAGTTGCTTGGTCCGTGGACGTGTAGGAGGCATCTCGATGTAAGTAGGGAACCTGTGAGCTTAAGTGTTACGTGTCACCACACGAGAGGTGGTGCAGTGTTGATTATCCTCGAAAGGAAGAATAAGTTCCCCAGTATGTGATTTCCCTCTGATTTTTCCCGATGTTTTTATATTTCAAGATCGGCAATAAAGGTTGGGAACACATCCCTGAAATAAGCAAATGTGCCAGCGGGAAGAAAGCCCTGCCTTCAAAGGTTGACAACAAGCGAAGTCACGCCCCGAGGTACGATTGATGGGCGTGACATCAGAAGCTAGCCAAACAGGAGAAGCCCCGCCTTCCTAGGTTTGATGCAAGGAGGCTCGCCCCAGAGGCGGAGGATATATATCGGCGTGATCGAAGTCAAAGTGAGAGGTTGCGCATTTTAATAGGAAAAAGGTGTTGGCTTGTGCATTATGGGAGAGCCATGATCAAAGTGGAGGCACGAGGCGCATTGTTTGGAGAGGCAAGAGTGGAGGATGAGCGCACATCGAGGCCGACGACACGGCCATTTAATTTGTGTAGAGGTGATTTTGCTCACGTGGTGAAGTAAGATGCTGGTCTTTTGCTCTTGGTCGGGTCAATGAGGACGATCGGAGCACACGAAGCCGATACACTCGGGCCTTAAGCCTCGATGTGGAGTGCCACTCCCAGATTGCCTGGCGTGCGTTTGTCCCGCTGCGAGAGAAGCGCCATTTGTGCACGTCTGTCCATGCGGATAGAAGCGCCTCGATTCCATTTTCACAAGGATCAGCTCTGGGCCAAGCTAAGTACAGGAAGAGTTCAAAGGGAAGGTCGTTCTTTTCATTTTGTGTTACCTTTGTCTGTAGTTGAGTCTGTGTAAAGGTGCCTCGACTGTAGGATTTATTTACTTTATTATTATTATTATTATTATTATTATCATTATTATCATTACCTTTTGAATTATTGTCCGTTGTAAATATTCATTTATTTTCATTAAATGTATTCCTTTTAAGAAACTGTAGCCGTGTGCTGTTCTGGTGCAGCGCCCCTGTGCTGTGCTCCTCCTGGGTGGATTGTCTGTCCGCCATTACGCCCCGTTGACGCGCACGCATTAATCTCCGAGTCTCGGTGGTAGCCTTCAAGGGAGAAGCTTTGCCATCCGTCCAGGTAGGGTTAAAAAATACCCCGGAAATGGCAATACATACATACACACATACATACATATACATTTACATAGACATACACATATATGAGGTGTGTTCAAAAAGTATCCAACCTTAATTTTTCGTGCGTAAACAAATCAAGCTAGGGAGACGTGGTTTGGTGCATGTATGTAGGCGATCCTAATCCGTATGCGTGAATATTTTCCCGCCTGCAGAAGCCTGGTCAAGTCGCCGACAGACCGTCGATGAGTGAGGAAGTGTAAGTGAGCGCCGTCAAATTTTCGTTTTTGACAAAAGACGGAAAAACTTGAACGCTACTGCATCAAATTTGTGTAAAGCTTGGCGATTCCCAGTGGAAACGATCCGCAAGATTCAACAGGCCTTCGGAAGGAAGCAATGGGACCACACAGATAAAGAGTGGTACAACCGCTTCAAAGATGGTCGCACATCAGTGGAAAGTGAAGCACGTTCTGGTAGGCCCTCAACATCCGAAATGAGATCGTCATTGACCAAGTGAGGCCCTGCTGATGCAGGATCGTCGAATCACGATCAAAGAACTTTCAGGCGAGGCTGCGTCAGCATTGGATCCGTTCATTCCATTGTGACTGAGGATTGGGCTTAAGGAGAATCTCAGCGAAGTTCGTGCAAAGCTGCTAACGATCGAGCAGAAGCAACTCCGTTTGGAGATCGCACAGGACATGCTGGAGACTGTGAACAGCGATCCCAACTTCTTCAACACAGTGATCACTGGCGATGAGACCACAATGATCCGTCATTTTGTCAAAAACGAAAATCCGACGGCGCTCACTACACTTCCTCACTCATCGGCGGTCTGTCGGCGACTGACAGCTTCTGCAGCGGGAAAATATTCACGCATACGAATTAGGATCGCCTACATTCGTGCACCAAACCACGCCTCCCTAGCTTCATTTGTTACGCACGAAAAATTAAGGTTGGATACTTTTTGAACACACCTCGTATATATTATGTATATATGTATATATATATATATATATTATATATATATATATATATATATATATATATAATATATATATATATGTATAATTATATATACACACATATACACATTCAAATTCAACGAAAGAAGCACACTAACGATGACACTATGATGATGTCATGCGCATAAATTACACCAAACACATCACCTCCAAACTAGGAAGCATCCGAATGGTCCTCAAGCCTTGTAGACTGAGATTAAAGCCTATGGTCTTAAATAAACGAAAGCAGAGATGTCGATCTAGATTTCACCCTTTTTGTTGACTCATCAGGACAACATACTGCTAGTCGTTTATTTGTGACCATTATTAGGCTCATTAATATAACATAATCGAAGACCTCACACTCGACATAAGGCCCACCCAATTTATAACGACTTAAACGAGAAGCAAGGGTGATAAAGGTGATGAATCAGGGGGTGATGAAGAAGAAGCTCAAGACAGCAGTGGATTTACAGCAATCAGTGGGTGGTTTGA
>CM068966.1:59987189-60010772 GCA_035128595.1 Eptatretus atami
ACCAACACATCACCTCCAAACTAGGAAGCATCCGAATGGTCCTCAAGCCTTGTAGACTGAGATTAAAGCCGATGGTCATAAATAAACGAAAGCAGAGATGTCAATCTAGATTTCACCCTTTTTGTGGGCTCATCAGGACAACATACTGCTAATCGTTTATTTGTGACCATATTAGGCTCATTAATATAACATAATCGAAGACCTCACACTCGACATAAGGCCCACCCAATTTATAATGACTTAAACGAGAAGCAAGGGTGATAAAGGTGATGAATCAGGGGGTGATGAAGAAGAAGCTCTAGACAGCAGTGGATTTACAGCAATCAGTGGTGGTTTTGAACATTTTGAAAACGTTTTAATCGCAAAATCTGAAGATTATGGGCGAGTCGGCATCAAGTGATCATGAAGCAGCAGCTGCATTTCCTTGCGAGTTAAAGGCACTTGTAGAAGAGAAGGGCTCCCTGCCGCAGCAGGTTTTCAATGCTGATGAGACTGGGCTCTTCTGGAAGAAGATTCTCAAAGATGAAAAAAGGCTCCTGGCTTCAAGGCTGTGAAAGACAGGTTAACCCTTCTATTGTGAGCAATGTGGCAGACTATCCGTGCAAGCCAATGCTTGTTTATTGATGGTAAATGTTACTGATTTTATCTTATTTTACTCAATTGTTCTTATTTTTCAATTAAATGTGTGTCGTTTGATATACTATATATATATATATATATATATATATATATATATATATATATACATGCATACATACATGCACACACGCACACACTAGTTCTCCGACCTTGACAAACGCCATGATGATACCATCACGACGATGTCATGACTGAAAACCTAGAAGGACCTCTGGCAATGCAAAGATGTCATGGTCAAAATGCTGTTGCCAAGCAGATGAAAAGCAAAGCTACTGACTAGTTTTGCCCTTTTTGGGGCTCGTTAGGGCAACACATCGCTGTTCCATCCACTTAGTGACTTTTAAGCCTTACAATGTTATCCTGGTTAATGATATGTCTGTCTGTGTGTGATATTGCAACTTGGCAAGTGGGATATTTTGCAGGGTAATTGTCATGACTGCTGTGGTTGCCTGAATGAAACATTACCTTTCATTAGGTGTGCTGCTTACCTTAGATGACGTTAGACAAGGTTTGCTCTTTACATTCGATGTTACTTCAGAGCAAAGCTTAAAAAAATCCAAATTCCCAGCCTGATAATAAAGTATCATATGCTTGGCTTTACATCACCGCGTTTCTGCATGTTTAACATCCCCTCAAGTGTGGTTTTGTTTCATGATAAATAGCCTAGTTGGCTCTCTGTCAGGTATTGTCCATCCGAGTCAAATTGGTCTTGCTTAGTTTCTTGATTTAACATAAATTTGTGAAATTCCCCCATTATTCTTGGATTTGACCACTCGTTGCTTTGTGTCTGATTCCTGCATCTCCATTTTTTATTTTTTTTACTTTTATCATATTTAAATATCTACTTTCTTCCGACTTATGTGCAACTATCAACCAAAAATAGCAGGGGCTGCCCAGGGGTGAGGGGGGGGTGGATGGGGGAGATACCCCGTGCTTTCCCGGCTGGGTGAGCTTTTCCTGGCGGTAGTTTTGGGACGTGTTGGACATTGGAAAGCTATGGAGTTGTTGATCTCATTTTGGTTACCTTTTGCCTGCAGGCCAGCAGCAGCACTGCCTCACACCATGTCCCAATACTCACTTTATAGCTGGTGGCCTCAAAACGGACACCAAGGCCAATGTGGAGTCGCTTAATACCTTGTCCAGATTCGGAAGTACCTACATCCAAAATTTGGGGGCTCGAAGTGCTACGGTTCAGCCTTGAAAGAATAACATACAAACGCCCAAACGGACACACAAACAAACACACAAAACGCCTGAAAATACAGTATGTGTCGACTGTTAATCACATATCTGCCTTTGGACCTCTTTTCCTTTTTTTTTTAGTTAAGTTGCTTTTGATGCATTTGTGGACAAGTCCTGATTATGATTTTTTTTCTTCTTTTTGCATGGTGAGGATGGGAGGAGGGTCCTTAGTTTCACTCTTCTTCCGAACACACCTCACATGGAAAATTACCTGTTGTAATCATCGTAGTTTTATTAGTGTCCATTTAAAATTTTCCGCATCCTTTTGAATGGATTAGATTATCATGATCACACTGATGTTGGTCTCTATCTGCCAGCTTGTGTTCTCCACAACTTCACGCCTCTGAAACCAAATCACCTCCAGAATCCAACACAATGGCTTTATTGATTTTGCTGGATGTGTGCCGGCGATACAGGGTGGGGCCGTTTGCCTACGACGTGTGGTACACATATTAATTTGGGACACAAGAAACACAAATTAATATGTAAAAACCTCTTCCTGGAGGAATGTGAGATGGATTGGCATTTTGAGCAGGAGGAGGCTCCGATGGAAAAATTATCAGAGTTAAAACTTCGCACACATGATTATTGACAGGTGTGGTGACCCAGTATCGATGTAATTGGTGCTGCACTGCAACTGTATTCGTGTAACCAAGCACCTGGAGTGAACTAAACAATTTGTTTTTGGTAAAGTAAAATGAACCTCCATATTCATACTGAATGTCCAACATTTCCTCGATGAGTCTTTAGAAAGGATAAACTTTTTGAGTGTGATCGGTGCATGGGGGGAAACTAAGATATTTGACAGAGAGCCAATTAGGCTAAAACTCTTCAATTTGCTATTTTTGACGTGCATAAGCTTTGAGTGTTACGTTTTATGGGCAATGCCATTATTTCCTTTTCCCCTCATTATTGTTTTTTTGGTTTGTAAACTCCATGCCAAGTTTGTGTTGTGCTTTAGTTCTGATCACAACTTGTGTTCACAGCACATGTCACGTCCAATGCCAGCGACAGTGAAAGTAGCATGCGTAAGTTTGCACACGTTTGCTTTATTTTCTTTTTCTTTTATTCTCTCACCTGGCTCCCCTATCCTCCCCTTTGTTTCCATGTGACATTTTCCATCATGCATGAACCACCACCCCCCCCCCCCCCCCCCCCCCCCCCCACCACCCCCTCATGACTTGGTTTTAATCTTACATGTGGTTTCCTCCAAACCTTCTCCCCATCTCCACCCCAGTTGGTGCACAAGATGAGTACATTTTGTCATATGAACTTGTGATTCAACAAGAACGTGAGTTTTGATTATCATATTGATGCTAACCCTCAGCCGTAAGGGTAATTGAGTGTTAATTGTGTGGTTGTTGTCTGGTTTAGTGATGATTCAGTAATTGAGAGTGTGATCTTGTGCGGCTTTTCCGAGGAAGGACTTTGCATGACGGAGGGGAGGATATGCAGTCGATGGCTTCCTTTGGAGGCCAATATGAGATATACTGTATGTGGCTGGTGCTTGCCTTGTGCACAAAATATGAGAAACATATTTGCCTTATTGTCTGTTTCTTTTCAATTTACAGAAGTACTTAAATCATATCTCCTTCCTCTTCTTCCATGTCATTCTCATAGTGCGATATACGAGGCCAGTTATCATCCTGGGTCCAATGAAGGACAGGATCAACGACGACCTCATCTCTGAGTTTCCAGACAAGTTCGGTTCATGCGTCCCTCGTAAGTGCTCTTTCAAGGCATGGTTTGTTCAAGACTCGTGGGAAACCATGTGTGATTCAGTGACAGCTGGCATTTGCCAACGGTAGAGCTGCCGACTGCTGTGATCCATAAATGACCTTATATCATCAATGCATCCCAGCAGTTGGCAGCTCCATCAATTATGTATGTATATATATATATATATATATATATATATATATATATATATATATATATATATATATAATATATATATATCATTGGGGCAGTTGGGATTACACATTTTAAAAGAAGAAGAAGGCGCTTCCAACCAAAAGAAAAAACGAGATCGACTCCGCTAATTTGAGCAACAAAGGGAGAGCAGACCCGGACTCAGGAAAGTTTCGCTGGCTTCGCAGCCAGCTTTATCAGGCCACTGCCTGCCCCTGCTGCCACCGCCTGCCCCTGCTACACCGTCGCCACCGCCTGCCCCCGCCACACCAATCGCCACTGCCTGCCCCCACTGCACCGTCGCCGCCACCTGCCCCCACTGCACCGTCGTCGCCGCCGCCCCTCCCCACTGCACCGTCGCCGCCTGCCCCCGCTACACCGTCGCCACCGCCTGCCCCGCTGCACCGTCGCCGCCGCCTGCACCGTCGCCACCGCCTGCCCCCGCTGCACCGTCGCTGCCGCCGCCCTGCCCCGCTGCACAATCGCTGCCGCCGCCTGCCCCCGCTGCACCGCCGCCGCCCCCGCTGCACCGTCGTCGCCGCCCCTGCCCCCGCTGCACCGTCGCCGCGCCTGCCACCACTGCACCGTCGCCGCCGCCTGCCCGCTGCAGCGTCACACAAATTTCTCACATTCTGCTATTCCTGCAAATTTTCTATCCGTTCTTTCAACTTAGTAATAGCTATCTTCAAGTGAGCTATTTCCTCACACTTCCTGCAACAGTAAGAATCCTCTGCTTCCCCTGTTTGGTAAAATGGCCCACATTGAGCATCTATCACATTTTATGAACTCCTTTTCCTTTCTCCTTCAGTTTATATTTATACCCTTTTTTATCCCCATACTCCCAAGGCCCCAACTGACTTAGGCCTAAGTCACATTTGCTCTACGGCGAGGATAGGCGGCCGTACGCCCTCTGAATTGACAGAAACTGGCGCGGCCGCAGAGTTTCTGCAGTGGCCTCAGGGTGGCCCTACGCCGTTTGGCTATCTTTTACAGGCCGTAAGGTCGCCGTGGAATTATAACGCGGAGTTATAACTTTTTTCATTTCTACGTTCGCCGTAGCAATTCGACAAGCCGAAACAAAAAAACTGGTAAAAAAAAAAAAGAACCCACTCGTTACCATCCGTCTGGCCGCACGTTGCCTTAGGGCCCCCTGCGGTCGCCTTGCAGGCACCTTGCATCTGCCTTGAAAATTCTATGGCCGCCGCAGGAACGACCTAAGGTCACCGTGCGACATCAAATCAAAGACCGTACGGCACCCCACGTTTTCGGTCTCCACAATTTATAAATATGCCATGCGGCTACCCGAAAAATAAAACATATGTGACTGCTACATTGTGTGACCGTGGAAATACTGGGCCGCCATATAATTGCTAGTGGCTGTAGATTTTGGAGACCCCACGGCCGCCGTGGCAAATGTGACTTGGCCTAAATACGCCGTGCGGCTCCCGAAAAATAAAAACATATGTGACTGCTACATTGTGTGACCGTGGAAATACTGGCGGCCGCCATATAATTGCTAGTGGCTGTAGATTTTGGAGACCCCACGGCCGCCGTGGCAAATGTGACTTCGGCCTAAATACGCCGTGCGGCTCCCCGAAAAATAAAAACATATGTGACTGCTACATTGTGTGACCGTGGAAATACTGTGGCCGCCGTATAATTGCTAGTGGCCGTAGATTTTGAAGACCCCACGTCGCCGTGGCAAATGTGACTTAGGCCTTAACGCTAAACTTGACACGATGCCTCCCCCTGCTTCTTTCAATAAATACACACAAAACCAGCTAAAACTGTGATGAACACAACTACAGCTTTATAAATAGTTCCACAGCCCCCGACACAAATCCCGATAACAAAATACGCAAAACAACACACACAAAAAACCACTTGTTTTGTTCTGTTCGAGCTTTCACAGCCTCTTGCGAACAACAGGAAGTGACTTCCTCACAGTTGTTGTTGTTGTTATTGGGAATTTATTTATGTTACATTATATTTGCTGGGTGGTGAAGGAGTAGATACACCTTGCTTTAATTTTTTGAGCGCAGCGGGAAAAAGGACTAAGCTGACAGTCCAGAAGCAACAACTCAAACAAGGAAGCGAGAACGAGGCAGACAGAGGAGGGCACGACTATCACAGGTAGGCCTGACTGAGATTGAGACATGAACCAAACGATTCAACACAACAGGACACGATTCGGGATAGAAAAGTTGACGTAAAACACGAATAACAAAACAGAAACAAAAATGAAATGGCAAAAAATCGTAAATGGTCCGGGAAACATAGCTTTAGAAGAACTGATAGGAGAGCTCGCCACCCAGCCGTCCACGTGTGCCGACTCCCAAACCAGAAGTATCCTCTGATCAACTCGTTCTGCATTCGTGCAGATTTCCTCATTTTCAAAATGTCTGTCATTTTGGAAATTTGCTTCGAAAACTGACAACTAGAAGGGCACTCGGTAGAGCGCATACCTCCGTCAGGCTGAAGAGTTCACGTTTTGTACCCCACTGATAGGCTGAATCTGTATCCGGGCCTGAACCAAAATCTAATTTGCTTGTTCTTGTCACCTCCCTAACTTATTCACCTTGTTTTGTCATAACCCGTCCACAACTTTTCGAAATATCTTGCTACTTATTGCTTTTGACCCCATCTCTCAATGGTGAAGAATCAGTTGAAAAATTTGAAAATTCTCCAATCCAGATCTTCACCAAAATTGAATCAATTCTTCCTCGTCACACACCCAACCTGTCCACCAAATATCATCTGAATCCACCCAAAACTTTTTGAGATATCTTCCACAAAAACAAACAGACAGGGGTGAAAATATTGTCACGTCAACGGCTCAACCAACGTTGAGTTCGTTGCTGCAGAAGGTTAAAATCCCGCGATGTTCCGAACAGTTTTAACTCGGGTGGAGACATTCTGCATGATGGCGGACGATGCGCACACGGTTGTGAGGAGAGACGAGAACCTTAAAGCTTTTGTTGAAACCAACGGGTTTATTTTCCGTAACTAAAGAGAAATAACCATTGGATGATGATCGTGAGGAGACCATGGCAGCTTGGGATGGGAAAGAAAGAAATGCAATTAATAAATAATTATATACAGTGTGAATAAAATAAATCTAAAGAAACTAAGGCGCCTTACTCTGGACGCAATCACAGATGGGAAAGGGACAAAATTGGGGTCTCAGCTCTGGTGGGGGGTGGGGGGGAGGATGGCTGTGGAGCAGCCAGGAGCAGGTGAAGAGGAGGATGATGGGCAAAACATTGGGCAGGCAGCAGACAAACAAGCATAGAATAGGATGAAGGCAGGCAAACAGGATGATCCTCTCAGAGCTCTCCTTCGCACTCTTTTCCTCCCTTGAGTTAGCTCTCTCAGCCCTCGTTCTCCTTCACAGTTTTTTCAGCTTCATGTTCTCCTTTACTTCAGAACTCAACAGTTCTCTCAGACACCTTCTCCATAGAACAAAGAAACTCTCTCCATCATGTTTTCCTCAGAACTCTCATCCTCCATCCTTGTCAGCTCCTCCCTCTTCTTTTTACTCAGAACTCAACAGTCCTCCTCTCACACACCCAACCGCCCGATTAGCTCCTCCCTCTTCTTTCTGGGCAACGCTCCACCCCTCTGAGGCGATCCATAGCTCCGTCCCTCAGGAGGCGACAAAACACTCCTCCCCTCGCTCTAGAGGTGATTCAAGCTCCACCCTCTCTTCCTCTCTTTCCAAGTGTTCTGGCGCTCCCAGTATTGGTTTACATTGGGGTTTATACACACAATTTCCTTAACCATAATCCCTAACTAATTATTTCCATGAACTGCCCCCTATATGGTGCACATTCAAACAAGACGATCCTTAAGCTGACGTGTCCCAACTTATTACATCGAAATTGGCTAACTACTCGTAGATGCACCATGCTACTCTATACATTCCTATCTGCTCTAATGGAATATCTAACCCCCCCCCCCCCACCTCACAAACGTAACAATATTCTGGTGGACGGAGAAAATGAGTTATAAATTATGATTTTTGTCCTTTTTCTCAAACATTATTGTTCCATTTATTTGTGAAACTTTCCCGGTGTGAAGATACTGGCCTGGATGGCGTTAACGCACATTTCCAAAAAACTGCTCTGCTGCTCTGGAACAAATTATTTCTGCTTTTTTCACCCAATCATTTGCCCTCGGTCATCTTCCATCTGTTTGGAAGTCAGTCAATAATCACTGCATTTCATGAACATGGTGCCAAAACCAATCCTCTTCACCAAAGACCTTATCAACCCACTTGTAATCACTGGCAAGATCATGGAATCCATCATTGCAGTCAAAATCAAATCCTTGCTTTTCTTCTAATGGCCTGATCTCAGACCATCAGTTTTGATTCAGACAGTCACTCCACCTTGGACATGCTGCTCAAACTCTCCCAACAATGGATTGAGGCCCTCAATGCCAGACATGAGATCAGGGCCGTCTCTCTGGACATATCTCGAGCTTTCCATGCAGTCTGGCATCCTGCCGGACTCTCCAAACTCCATGCATGACTTGCTGACTGCCTCTACTCTCATCGCCAGTGTGTGGCACTCAACGGAATCCTTTAATCTCCTCTCCCTGTCAAGGTTGGAGTGCCCCAGGAAATGTTCTGGGTCCAGTCCTTTTCCTTATCTTCATCAACGATCTGTCTGACTTTGGAAAATCCTCTTTATCTATTTGCTGATCCCTCTCCCTCTCCCTCTCTCTCCGAAAGGACCCTACCTCAAGCCCTCCCATCTATTCACAGTTTTCTTGGAAGACATTTAGTCACTCAAACTCTTGGGCCTCAATGTCAGCCATGATCTTTCTAAGTTGTTCTTTCTCATGATCTTTCTAAGCAAACCACAGTTCTAATTGGTCTCCAAAGATGGTAGTAGCTGACTGGGCATCCTCTGTTGTGCACTGTTTATTTGGCACACCTGAACTCCTATCCACAAACAAGGCCTTCGTCTGCAATTTGATGGCGTACTGCTCTCCCCTCTGCTCTGGCTCCCCTGCCTCACATCTTGCTCAGCTTGACACCGTGTAAACCAAAGTCTTCAAGATCATTGGAATCTCTTGCGATGAAGCTGACTGAGTCTCTAGGCCTATCACTTCGCCATCACCTACAGTTCGGTGGTCTCTCTGTCTTGTCTCACCTCCTTTCTGGTATTGCACACTCTGCTCTATCTGTGCTCTGGCCTCCCGAGGTTTCTGCAGCGCAAGTTAGTTACTTTTTTTCCCCCTGCCCTGCGGAACCACCTTCCTCATATAGTTACTTTTTTTCCCCCTGCCTGTGGAACCACCTTCCTCATTCTCTTCAATCTCATCTTTCTTTCCATGACTTTGGACAGCTATTCACGACCATCTCATATCAGATCATCCGCCATGTCCAACCATAATCTTTTCTATCCCCGTTAACCCTCTCCAAGCTGATCTCTAACCAAGTTTCCTGTTGTTTTTTTTCTTCTTAAGATTTTGCCGCTGTATCCAGATTGTGTCCTCCCCGAGCCCTCATTCTTCCCCACATCCCTTATTTCACCAAGCCTCCCTCTATTTTCTCCCTCAACCCTGCTGTTGGTACTCCCCCTTCCCCAGGTCCAACTCTCCCCACTCCGTCACTAACTTTCTCATATTCCTTTTGTTCTGTTGCATCCCAATCCATTGCATAATCGTAATACTCCTCCATGAGCCTCGACATTGTGTTAAAAAAAAAACTTGAGCAAAATGAAACATGAGGGTTATGACCACACGGATTGACGCCATTCATCATCTTCGAGTACTTATGCCTCCTTTGCGCAGCAATGGAAATGTGTGATTGCAGAATTAGTAACGTGTGATTACAGCATTAGTAACTGTGATTGTGGCATTAGTATCGTGTGATTGCAGCATTGATAACGTGCGATTGCAGCCTTCGTAACGTGCGATTGCAGCATTCCTAACGTGTTGTTGTAGCATTAGTAATGTGTGACTGCAATTATTACTTTAAATGTAGAATCAGTGTTAATGCTGTGAGGCGGTGTCAGCACATTGTCAACATACCTGAGGTTGTGTGCTTAGGTAACTTGCCAATCGATGCCCGACTGAATGTGTGTGGCTTTTCCTTTCTGAAGTAATTTTTGTCCGTAGTGGTACAATTAGCTACAGATCCCTCATTGTTGCGTGGTTTATTTATTCCTTCTGTGTGCTGATAAAACGATACGGTAATGCCCTCGAGCAGGTGCTGATTTGCGTCATTGTTTCTCTTCTGAGAAGTCGTAGTTGTTTTGTTATTTGATTTGTTTTTCAACAGACCTTTTTAATGTGAAATTAACTGTCTGAATGCATGGTCCCAATATGTTGAGACAGAAAAAAAAAATTCCATTCTGTTCATTATTTTATTATTATTTGCAGTTTTATTTTCTTTCACGATACAATATTAGAATTTTTTCTTTTGAGTGATGTTTGATTTTACTCTGAACGGCCGAAGACTTCCACATCAAAAACTGCTTCGCCAATTTCCCTCAAGTTTTTGCATACTTGCTCAGAGTACCCATGGGCAGGTCATGGGCACAAAAACTTTGGCGAGAAAAAAAAGAAAAAAACCCCCAAGAATTGGGAGATGATTTGCAAGTTAGGGTGTATACAAAACTTTGTTGGTACTTTTAAAAAATCAACTATCACTTTTTTTCCTCCAGTCTCATTTACTCTGGATTCTGACTGACTTTCTGCTTGTATCCCTGGTTAGTTTCAGCTGTTTCTGCCCCCTTTTCATGGCTGTGGTTGATCTGAATAGGGATCGCCTGACCTGTGATAGTCTCTTCTCCCTTTCAACCAGTCTTTTAAGCTCTTCGTGGATGCTTACTCTTTCGATGTGCTTGCTTCTTCTCTCTCCTCGGCGAATGAGAATTGCGATCAACATGTCTGTGTGTTTGTGTTTGTCGACAGAATAACTCGATATTATGAGCATCTTGAATCACCAGGATGGGCACAGAGCTTTATATTGCACACCTAGCAATAATTATCCAATACTTGCGCACCGGCATATAACCCTGGCATGAGGAAATATAGTTGTGTACTAATTTCATTTTTTTTTTTTTGTGAGCTAAAAGTTGAATTTGTCTGTGACATTCACCATCTGAAGCACTGCGCCAAATTTGGCGATCTTAGCTGCCCTCGTTGTCCAGTTATTCTGCCGACAAACAAAAGCACGCAAAAGGGATCGTCGCAATGCTCACGCACTCGGCCTATGGCCGTGGCTTGATTAACTAGAGTTCATAGAACACCATACCCCACACAGTCTTGAGAAAAAGGACATGGGAACGGTCTTTTCAACTCTTGCTTTGCATTTCTGAGCACAACTTGTCATATCTTTGTTTGTGAACTTTGAATAACAGGTGTGATGGAAAAAATAAAAGCAGTAAATACCAGAAAAGAACACAGTATTTCCTGACTCCTCTGTGCGTATGTGCGCTTGGAGTGACATTCTGACCAATTTTCCAATCTCAGCCAAAATACCGCTAAACTGCAGGTTCGTGTTTCAATTCATATTCTGATTTGTGTTCTCCATTGTTTCAAATATTCGATTAAATTGAAAATAAGTTGTTCCTCGATCTTAGAGTGACATCTGCAGACAGACAGACAAAGTGAACCAATTGCTTAACCCCACTTTTCGCTTCACGCATGGTGGGTAATTATTGCATACACAGGCTACACGAACCTTCTGTTCACCACATCCCGTACGTGGCCCAGGACAGGCCAAACTGCGATTGGCCCAATTTGAAATCACATGCAGGAACATGGGAACTCCCACAACGGCTTGCTCTTCACCCAACAGGCCGATGGTGGGTAGACTAAATGTCCCCACACCAGTAATTTGCTGACAATCACTTTTAATCACAGAAGCCATGAAAATATTGCACAAAACACGGCAAATATCACTACATCACTTGCAGGTGTGTTGTACTTCCTTATCCGTGTGTATCACCTGTTACATTTGTGTGATTCTCGCTTCTGCAGTTACCACAATTACCCCAAAACGTTTCTTCTTTTGCACCAAATCCATTAATTATTTTCGATTTTCAAAGTGAAGCACACTCATGTACATGTTGATAAAACAAGCAAATGACATTGTCCTCATTACACACTAAACTTTCCTTGATTGGCTCATTTTGCTTTTCCCATTCGATCACATTGCTCCTTCTTAATTATGTTCGCTCTGACATCTCATTTTCGAAATCCATTTACCATATTCATTTATCTGTCATCTCCTCACTTAATTGTTGTAAAGGTTCAGTGATGTCCCCAAGTGCCTTGTGCTGCGTGTGGTATATTCACGAGCTCTTTCCTGAGCCTGAAGCTGAATCTCGCCTCGGGGTGGCATTGCTAATTTGATGCCGTTATTGCACCATTTTTGAAGCATGTTACAATGATAGGTTGATGCCGGTTAGTCCAGCTGCCCTTGCTGGTAGTGCACTTCGATCGTTGACACATCAGCAGCACATTTTGGGGTTTTATCTCATGAGAAGTTTTTATTTTAATCGACCAATGATAAGGGGTCTTGCTCATGCAGACGTAGGTCGAGCCGTTGAGGATTTGTCTGGCTTTTACGGATTAATTGATGATAGTGATGTGACCTAGCTGGTAAGTCCTTTGTTATTCACCGGGGTTTCCTGTCCGTGCTGTAGTTTGTCATCATCAGCTAAACAAATGAGACTCGGGTATCACAGAACTAAATAAATTCAGTTGAATTGATGGAAATTATGAAAGAGGACATTGTGATTGAAATTACAAAGAAAAAGGGGACACTAACACACCATGTTTCATTCGTTTCTTGGCTTTGCCTATTTCAAATTTAAAAAACGCGATGTACATGCATGAAGCAATATCATACATACGGCTTGTGTGCATTTAAAATACATCTTGGTTATATACCTGGGATCATTCCAATTGCACTGGGCCATGGACTAACACACTTCTCAGTTAGTGCCCTGGTGTGCTCGGTGAGTGCCTTGTGGATATGCAGCGAGTGCCTTCATTGTGTGTGGAGAGAGTATGTCAAGTAAGAATGCCCTGTATGTAATCACTTGTTAGGATATCATCAGAACTTCTCGAAATTCCATGTGTAGTGCCAAGTATTGAGCTGCTTGTTGTTTTTTGTTTTGTACTTGTCTTTTGCTCCAAAATGCGTGTCCAATTGTATAAATATATTAAGCCTAAATTGGCATTAATTAGGAAACGATATGCTCTTCATGCAGGAACTTGGACCAGAACGGCTCGTTTTCTTCCTTTGCAACAGGAATTTTAATATCCTCGTTCCAGTCATTTGAGTCAACGTTGAATATGAAAAAAGGATAACTGAGTCCTTCCCTTATTGAAAAGCCATTTTTTGCTTCCTCTCCCTGTCCCGTTCATCTTGTTAGCCCATCCCCTTCCACAATCCCTTCTGCGTGTCAGTCTGCCTAGGCCATAACTTTTTGTTAACCATTTGAGCTTTCAAAATCAAATTTTCAACAAACCTTTGTTATGCGAATTTGGAGAACGCAAATTAATAAAATGCACAATTTTAGCTGCTGTTTTCGTCAAATTTCGTTGGAGTACAATGCAGACGTAGACGGGCTTTACATTTTGAGTTTCTTTCTAGTTCCTCTTTTTCCCACCTTTGGAACCAACTTCCACAATCTCATTCTTCTCTCCAGGTCTTCAAGACAGCTGTTCACCACTATCTCACTTCTCCCCCCCCCCAAGTTTTCACTGTTTGTAATTATATAAATAATTTCAGATAAACAATTATAAACTGCTAAAGAAATAGAACTCTGAGGAGCGACTATCTCTTCAAAAAACATTGAGATGAAACAGAATCAATGTAGTCAAAAAGCTGCACTGCAAAACTTTGGGTCAGGTACATGGAGATGATCATCATCATGTGGAATTCCATATGAACAGAACGAACAGGAGACTGGCTACTTCATCGAGAGACAATTCAAGAAATGCTACCATACTTGGCAGCATCTGGTCACAATCTGTATACCAAGTCATTATATATTATATATATATATATATATATAATATATATATATATATATTACACAATGTCAAGGCTCATATAAGAGTGAATACACAGAACGTATAACAAGAGGGACAGGAGAGGGAAGCACAAAACAGTGGAGAATAGACACATGAGGAGATCTATTAAGGGAGCAGGATGGGGCGGGGTACACGGGGTAAACAAGATGGACACTACAGGGACTTTCAGGAAGGAAAGCAGAGAATATGAAGGAGGTGGGATTGGCGTGGATTCACGGGGGTAGAAAAGATCATGGTTTTGGATGGGGGAAAGTGAGAGATGGTGGTGAACAGCTATTTTGAAGACCTGGAGGGAAGAGTGGAATTGAAGAGCGTGTGGGAGTTTGTTCCAAAGGTGGGGGAAAAGAGGAGTGAAAGAATGAAGGTGAGCAGTGATTCTTGATTTTGGTAGTTTGACCAGAAGGGGGTTGCTGGCGGACCTTGACTGCCCTGCTGAAAATCTGTTGTGAGGTGGATTACCTTAAAGCCTTCATCGGCCGTTTGTATCTGTATCCGCAGAAGATGACACGTCTGGAGGAGACACATCCTCACACTTACGTGCAATTTATCACGTCGTTCAGAGATCAGGTCGTTTTGCGGCGGGACTGTTTCCAGGCCTTGTTATTGAGCAGGCTTTAATGAGAAGTCTAAAGACAACTGGCAGTCTAACTACAGGGAGAGACATCACATGGACTCGTGTGGTGCTTATACAGACCAGCCTGTGCAGAAATCAACGTTACCATACAGCAGCTTACGTCCATTACATTTGAGACAAGTGAACAGCATAAAGGCCTCTTAGGAGCAAGGCAAACTGGGACAATGATGATTCTAAAATCTGCTCTCCTTCATTCAATGGAGGTCCCCTTTTGATTCACACCCATCGCTTCCAAACACTGCCAGTGCTGTATTAGCTGGAAACCAAGTCAATGATCATAATGCCAGGGATATTGGAGAAGCAATCATTGATCAAATGGAATGGAAAAGTGTGCTGCAACATTCGTTGAAGAAGGACCAAGCCATAACATTTAACTTGAAGGCTAGTGTCAAAATAAGAGAAGTGATCCACATTTTCCTGTTGTTGGCTTAATGGTTAGCGTGGTGGGCTTGGAATCCAAGGGTCCTGAGTTCAAATCCAGCTTAGCCATATAATTAATACCACATGGGGCTGACTCAGCCTGTGATCCTTCTAAGGTCAGCAAAATGAGTGCCAGCTTGCTGGGATGATTGAGCCATTCGAGTATCCTGCGTCGGAGTGGTGACCCATCCAGGATTGTGTCCAATAGCCCAGCAGACTGCTTCTGCAGCACCGACGCTCTGTACAAAGTATGGTCCCAATGGATGGACATAAAGATAATGATCTTCTTCTTACATATCACAAATTACAGCTCACAGATCTAAGTCTAAGTGGGACAGCCAAGTCACAGCACTGTCTGTTGTTCGGTGGATTACCTTAAATCCTTCATCAACTTTCCGTTGGTGATGCTCATTCACAATGTGATGAATAGTCTGATCTGGGTAACCACAGTGACATGCTGGGCTGTCTTTGAAATTCCATTTGTGTAAGTGTTGTGATGTCCTTGCCTGGAGAGTACAGATCCTGTTGAGTGCAGTCCATAGTTTCCGGGGGAGGTTGAAACCTGGAGGCTCTTCTGTCGGATCACTGAACAGTTCTTTGTTAGCAATGTTGTTGGTTGTCCAGAGATTGCGCCACTTGTCATTTGTGTAAAACCCCGCATCACTCAAACCATTTGCAGAACCCCATAAAGGTTTGTGTGACTTGAGTCGCATATTTGGTAGATTCTGCACATCTTCATGGATTGGAAGCTTTGGGTTGGTTTTGATGCAGTCAAACTCTCTCAGCTTTCTTGCCGTCTGGCACACATCAGGGGGTGGGATGTTAGATAGGACTAGAAACTACTGCACGGGTGTTGGTTTCAGTGTAACGCTGATATCCGCATCAGTATTTTCAGGACAGTGTCCAAGTGGTTCGTGTTGCTGCTCTCTGCCCAAACATGAGAACAGTATTCTGCTGCACAGTCGACTATAGCAAGGCTGTCAGTGCGAAGATTGCATGCACTTGATCCCCAGCTGGTGCCTGCTCATTTCCGGATAATGTTTACCCTGGTCTTGATCTTTTCTTTGACCCATTTTAGGTGTTCTTAGTAAGTGAGGCTGTGATGAAAGATGACTCCAAAGTACTTGGGGAACGGTTCGTTCTTGACTGGTTTGCCGCAAAAGGAAACCTGGAGTTTGCTGGTAGCCAGTTGGTTACTGAGATGGGAAGTGGTAACTGTGGTCAAGTTGGGTTTTGGTGGAGGTGCCAGAAGATGAAGTATTGCTCCATTACCTTTAAGTACTGGGATAGGGTACTGCTGAGATCTTCAAGGTTGATTGCTTGGGTAGCAAGGGCAAGATCATCGACATAGGCAAACTCTCTGGAGGTGGTACAAAACATGTCGTTCACATATATATGTTGAAGAGGATTGGAGCAAAGACTAGACCCTTCAGGAAGACCATCATTCAGAGTCCTTATGGACCTTGTTTGCTCTCTGAGTGAAACCCTATATCTTTCACTGCTAAGCATAGAAGAGAGGACATGCATTGTGGCTTGGCACTGGAAAAGTATCATATGCTGATGAAAGGTCATTTAGCGCAACACCTGTCTTCAGTGTGTGTTGGTAGCCAGTCTCAATGTGGGTGGAAAGTGCAAGTACTTGATCAACACAGCTCCTACCAGATCTCAAACCAACTTGTTCCTTGGGAAAGTTGAGCTCAAGCAGTGAAGAGTGCCTGGCCAGAACGACTTGCTCAAACAACTTGTATGTCTTACATGGTAAAGATATTGGCCAACAGCTAGTTGGGTCAGCAGCAGGTTTCCCTGGCTTAAGTATGGCAATGACTTTAAGCCTTTCTCCATGTTAATGGTCTGACTCTAGTTGCATGGATAGTTTGCCAGTTTTTTCTCTTCTTTTTCTTTCTTAGCCCCTTACCGAGATTGGCCTTATGCCTTGTTTTGGGTGACTTTCATTAAAAACAAAAAAGTGAAAAGAGAAGCCAACCAATCATGTCCGTGAGGTCCCAAGTTCTTCAAGAATTCCGGGTAGTTGCCATCAATTCCTGCTGCTTCCCTTGTTTGTGTGGAGGAAACGCCAGTGTCAATGTCAGCGCTTGGTGTAGCAGGAAGAAAGCAGGGATGTTTGAGGACATTATAAAATGGTCTTGGAGAGTTCCTCATGGACTTCTCTGTGAGCCTCCTTAGTTGAGACAACTTTAGAGTTGAAGAGCAGCCTAAAAGCAATGACATTAGCTGATACATTGGGAGGTTGATATTGAGCAGGTGAAACTCCAAGATGCCTTCATAGGTTCCATGCCTTTCTTACTTGAATGAGTGAAATAAAGCTCCTCCACAGTCTCCTGAGATCTTTATCATATGGCCATGTACAGAGATTCCATGAGCTCAGATGCAACATCTGGACCCCCAGAAGTTTCATACTGTTGGAGGAGTTAGTTAGTTTCTGGCAACCAACAAGGTGTGCAGCATTTGTGAAAACCATGTGGGATGTTGTTTTTAGCTGCATCTATCAGGATCTTGCAGAGCTGCAGTCGCACTTCGGGACAGGGTTGAGGCTGGTGATCTGCTCCTCAACTTCTGTTGTGAAAGCCTCCCAATTCGCTTTCCAAAAGTTCCAGCAGGCCTTACGTTTGGACGTAATCAAGTGAACTTCTATTCCAATGTCGATTAATGCTGGTAGATGTTGGCTGTGTGGAATGATCTTACGAGATGCGTAAAGAGGGTGTCCATTACCACCGTCCCTGGAGACAAAACAGAGGTCAGGATTGTAGTCCTTCCTCCATATACATGAATGGAAAGTGCCTGGATGCTTGGCATCGTGCCAGAGATAGCATTCACAAGCAGAGGCCCAAGCCACCAGTTGTTAACCTGCCTCATCTGAAGTATATCCCCATGAGGTGTGATCGCTATTGAAATCACCAGCATGAACTTCAGGATAAGCAGTTAGGGTTAGCTAACAGCTTGGTCAGTCAGCATGATAGTGCTGGAAGCAGAGATGTTGACTCGAGTCGGCGACTTGGACTCGAGTCACAAATTTATGACTTGCAATTTGACTTGAGACTTGGCCTTAAAGACTTGAGCTTGTAGACTTGTTGACAATGACGATGAATGAATGAATCCGATATCAAAATCAATATATCTCAGTGATGTGTTTGTGACTACTTTTCATTTGACATCTGGTCGGATGTGATTATATTTATAAACAAAGACCGCCGGAGTTGCGTGCCAAAGGGAGCACAAATTCGGTAAATTGATCCCGCTGAGCTTACAAAAGTATTCGTTCGGATTAGGGTTAGGTATTAATCAGGTATTAATCACCAATCTTCCATATTCGAAGCAGAATCACCAAGATTAATGACATGCAAAAGACGGAGTCTGGTCACCAGTTTGAGTTAAAGCAATTAAACTTTGGAAAATAAATGACAGGGAAAAAATATAAATGACAGAGTACACATGCCCAAAAAATCAAGCTAATGACTCATGTAAACCTTTTGAGTATGAAAGGCTTACACGTACCAAGGTCTATGATAATGATATTATGACGTGACACTTGGCTCGGGTGACTTGTTGACATCTCTGGCCGGAAGGAACCACTCTACCTGAGGTGGTTTGTACACGTTGGTGATTGTTGTTTTCCCCAACTTTTACAGTAGCTTTGAAGACATTATTGGCACTAGATTCTTTAAGAATATAAAGGTCAGTCAGGTTGTGTAGTAAGTAGGTTGTAATGCCATACTTCACATAATGCACTGCTGCAGTAAGTTTTGAAACCATAGATGTGGAGCTTTGGAGGCACTGGAGTCATCCTCAACGTGTCTCTTGAAGAACAAGAACATCGACATCGAGGTCTTCAGCAGTTCTTGATATGTAGTCACGTTTTGCTCATGACATACCTTCCACATTTAATTGGTATTTTAATTGGTAAATGCGAAGAGTTCCCTGTACTGCAAGACAATTGGCCCAAAAAGGGCCGTTCATAAGAAAGTTGTGCTGCATTCGTCGATGTGATGACATTGATTAATAACAGGGTGGAGCATGGGTAGGTTGTCATCTCCAACCCTGATTATGATGATCGGGTCACAGGGGTCAAAACTGACTTGAGCTGATCAAAAAAAACAAAAACCGAAAGACGAGAACGATAAGGATAATGATGCACAGCAATAATAATGATACATAATGATAATAATTATAATGGTAATGATAACGAGAACGAAGTCAATGGCATGCCATCGCAAATCCCCACCGAAAGCAAAGTTGAAAAATGGCAAAAGGTTCCACCAGTTCAACCAATGAACAAATATGAAATTTTGAGTTTAAAAATTTTTTCCCCCCACTTTGACCCGTGTGGGTCCAAGTGAAGTCACCAGCATGAATTTCATGAGCTTGAGGGTCATATCCCCTGGGGCATGAACTTGGGGATCAGATTCCATATATAATTTAATCTATAGATGTGCCATCATTGCATTTTTTGGTATCTCACCTTTTCACCCCATCCGAGGGTCGCAGTGTGGGGCGTTGGGGTGGGGGTGGGGGGTGCGGAACCAAATATGATACTGCTCTTCCACATTCTTTCCATATGGTGATCATAACTGCCAAGTTTGGGAAATTTCTGCATGACCATTTAATTTAAGAGATAGTGTGACGGACGGACATTAGGAGCCGATAACAGCTCGGTTGTTGTTTTTTGTTTGTTTTTTTTTCAAGCGTGGAGATAATTATAATCTGTATTCAATGGAGTAAGTGTATCAATGTCCAGCCACTAATGGCGCCTTCTATAACATTGATCTATGTTGTTTATGTTCCTGTTAAGAGCATAATAAAAATTGCATATGTGCTGGTAGTACCCAGTGTCAGGTCATGGGCACAAAAAGACCCCCCCTCCTCCTGCGAGGGTTTTTCCTGTAAACGTAACACAGTGTAAGTGGTTTACTGACTTCTGCTGCACACATGGGGGGTTATTAGCCACGGCAAATCGTTTTTTATGCCCACTCCCCCCCCCCCCCCACACTACACCACTACCTCATTCCCCCACCCCCTCCCAAGGCCTTCTCTGAAGGGTTCGGGTTTTTCTAGTGGTACAATATAATAAATAAAACAGCCTTTTTACAGCCATTTTTCCCTGCTGAGCAGGGGATTAGCTTTTTGCGGGCTCCATGCAATCATGGTTCCCTTCTTGAGGCAATGTTTTATGGCCGGATGCCTTCCTGACGCCAACCCTTGGTCGGCCTCTTACGACACACAGGGATATGGTACACCTATTCTAACCGGGACCAGTACACTGGTACTCATTTCACCGACCTCGGAAGGATGACAGGCTGAATCAACCCCCTGGTGTTAATTCAGTGGTAAATGGGGCTCAAACTCAGGACCCTAGGATCCCAAGCCAGCCACCCTAAACACGAAGCCAACACCAGGCTATTGGTGCAATATAATTATGATGGTAATACTGTACATGGTATTGGTACATGAGTACATATTTTAATTATGTACGATTGCAATGTGTGTCTATGAATTAGTACTGTTGGAACGTAATTACAGGTATGTCTATTATAAGCATGCAATTGGAGCATGAGTATGTCTTCTAATTACAGAACACCCCAGTACACAAATATCACACAAAATACACCACACACCAAAACAAGTCCTGGCAAGGGTCTGCAATCTCTGGTTGTCCTTTCTTATTTCTTTGTTTTTAGGTTTTTTTATTTGAGGGCTTAAGATTACATTGACTCGGTCCACACCCTCAGCCGCTCTCCCTTTCTTGCACGGCAGATACAACAAGACCTCGGCGAGACTATGAGGTCGACGGACGCGACTACCACTTTGTTCCGACCCGTGAACAAATGGAGCGGGACATCCAGGACCACCGGTTCATCGAAGCGGGCCAGTACAACGGCCATCTGTATGGGACCAGCGTGCAGTCAGTGCGGGCGGTGGCCGAGAAGGTGAGGCTCTCCGGCAACCAATTGTTTGACATTCCAAATGTTTGTCCTTCCAGAGTTTTGTTTTAATTCTTGCAACAAACTTTAGAAACATTTGATCTCAGACACTTGCCTCTGCAGGGCAAGCACTGCATTCTGGACGTCTCCGGTAACGCGATAAAAAGGCTACAGTTGGCTCAGCTGTACCCGGTGGCCATCTTCATCAAGCCCAAGTCCGTCGAGCACATCATGTTCGTCTCTTCGACTCTCTTGCGTGTCCTGACGGGTCTATGATTGATTACGTTTGGCTGTGTGTTGAGTTCTACCACCTTGTAGTTGAACTGTAGTGTTGAACCTTGCACTGTTTAATGAAACACTTTACTTCTCATTCCAGTCTATGAGAACTTTTCTCCCAAAGATCATGGGCTCCACTTTTGAGTTCAAATCCAATGTTGAAGTTGCAGTTTAAGAAATATTTTTTCCATGGGTGAACATCCATTTAGCAGCTTTCCAAAGGCCTGTCCTTGTGAATTTCGTCGTTTCCTGCATGTTCTTTGTTTTTCACTCGAGCTCATCTGTAGCTTTTCCCTCGATTGCCTAAGCTGCTCATTCTTCCTGTTAGGGAGCTAAACAAGCGGCTGACAGAAGAACAGGCCCGAAAAGCCTTTGAGCGAGCGGTGAAACTGGAACAGGAGTTCGGAGAGTTTTTCACAGGTTGGTATGCAATTTGTATTTGCATCCTCGTGCCTTTTGACCCATGCCTCGTGCAATATCTAAGAATTGTGGGTTTTTTTTCACGTTTAATTCTTCAACCTGAAAGCATGGATTTTGATTCTCACAGAAGTGATTGGTAACAAACTAGAACACAACTCTAGATAGCGTGGCAGATGTCGTCCCCCCCACCCCCACATTCACCTGCACAATCATTATCAAGTTTTTCCATTATTGTCACTTGTCTTGGCCCTTACTGTTATGGAGTCGTCTCCCACCGACTCTCTATGTTATGGAGGTGGAGCAGTGGAGTCATCTCCCACCGAACACCCGGAATTTAGGTCGTGACTCTCGGATAAGTTCGAAGGTCACGGGTCCCTTAGCGGACCGTGGTAGCCAATACTTCGACGGCGTGGAGTAGGGTTGTCTAATTTCAATATACCTAAGTACCCACGTCGTCCAATTACTGAGGAAAACCACACCGTAACCGAGCGGAGTTACCAGAGCCGCGCCGGTCCCAAGGAACAATCCACGGCACGAACGGACCTACCAATTCGCAACACGCACCATACTATGCCAATGGAGGAAAGCACAGAAAACGAGCTGGTACATTTAACACGGGGGATTTATTTTACAATAATAATCGGGGAGGGAACACACAGAGCAGAGTTATCACGAATAAAGGCGGCAATGTACAATGAGCAAGGAAAAAGCACTTTAGGACGCACACAGGACGGCGCCACACACACACACACACACACACACCACACACACACACACACACAAAAGAAATGGACCTGTGATCTATTTCAGTAGAGGCGGGTACCTCCCCGCCTCGTGCGGTTTCACCGGACCTGCACTTGTGGAGCTCAGAGTCTGTGGACGGGAACGGGGATCCCAGCTCGAGCGCTCCAACACAAAACACCAACGGTGGGGACTCGAACCCACGACCCAGACCAAGCCGCACTCGCCACCAAAACCGCAGACCGCAATCGCCACGATCCTGCAGAACACACTCGCCACGATCCTGCAGAACGCACCCTTGTCTGCCCAACACTGGTCCAGACAACCACTCTACCCTTCTGAGGTGGGAGGGGTCTCTTCACTCACCTTCTGATTGGACGAGGGGTTGTCGGACGACTCGTGGTCACCTCCCGATTGGCTGGGGCGTGCGTGTCATGCCCGCCCTTCGCTCATTGGCTGGAGGAAACGGTCCATGCCCTTCCTTGGGACGGAGCCTCGATCTGAGGCGTTGGAGGCTCCGCCCACGCCTTCAGCCGAAAACACGTGGGCAATGGCGACCGGTTGAGTGCGGGACGGTGGCGTTGTTGTATTTGTAGTAGTAGTTGTTGTTGATGAGGAAAAACCTAGCTAAAAAATAACTTGTAGCGCACACATGTAATTCCCATTAGACAGAAGGAAGGGTTCTAACTTTTAACACATACTTATCGAAATAACTGAACTATGGGGACTCTGGCTGCTTGTGTGCACAAGGTTTCCAAAATCCGTAACAATATAACCGTTCGATGTCCTCAGATCTGTCTGTTCGTCTGTCTGTCCATCCATCTGCCAATTTTTTATTTTTCTATCTTCTCCTAGACGTCTTGGCTGATTGAGTTCTAACTTGACACCATGATAATACTAGTTGCTCTCTATAGATCGTCTGAGCCCTTTTTTGCATTTTCGCCTCGGGGTCAAAGTTACAGGGTCATCAAGTGCAAAATGACCAGTTGGTCGAATGGCCTATAAGGAAGCATCAGACGGCTATAATGCATAACTGGTTTCAAAGGGATTATTAAGAAGATTTAATTCGACCAACTAGTTTCTCGTTACTTGTCGTCTGGCCCTGTTTATCGGGCAACACGAGTTCCGCTGACTTCAACACGGCTTCGCGTCGTTATTTTAAGTTCAATATAAATTATGTTTTCACTTTTCATAGTCGCTAAGGTTGATTAACACTCGGTTGCCTCAAGTTTTATGAAAATTGAATGTTTATATCCTCGGTCTGTGTGGAATGCATTGCATTATTGCACAAGGCATAGC
>CM068966.1:60017343-60029807 GCA_035128595.1 Eptatretus atami
AGCATTAGTGACAAAATTACTGATTTTTTAGGATCAAACGAAGCATTTTAAAAGTTGTATATTTTTTGGGCACCCTATATGTACGTACACGTAATATGTATATGCATACATGCACCCGAATGTGTGCACGTACTTCCTTCCCAAGGCCTCGCTCTTCGCAGGTACGAAGTTCACTCTAGATAATGTTTGACCCATCCCCCACCTGCTGTACAGCTGTACATAAACAGCTGTACAAGACCACCATTCTGCCAGTCATGGAATACTGCAGTTACATCTGGGCTGGTGCTCCAACTCATCTTCTGTCCATTCTAGACAGAATTCAACGACGAGTTGTTAACCTGGTTGGCCATGATCGAGCGTCATCTCTGGAACTTCTCTCAGTTCGACTTTCTGTGGCCTCTTTGTGTTTCTTCTGCAGGTACTATAATGAAAGATTCTCAAAGGGCCTTTCAATACTTGTCCCTCCTTTCATACTTTCAAATGCTCTACATGTTTGGCAGCCTCTGCACACCCCAACACTATCTGTGTTTCTAAGGTCAACACAGTACGATATTTCTCCAGTTATTTTCTCATGCACTGCCAAGCTCTGGAATTCCCTTTCTGCATCCTATTTTCCAGCAACATTAACCTTTCCCAGTTCAAGAGAGATGTGAATAGTTATCTCTTTTCCCCGTAATTACCCTTCCCACAATTTCTTTTTTGGAGCCCCCACCTTTGAGTGGCCTTAATGGCCCTGTGATGGGCGAATTCCCCATAAAAAGCACACACACTTACCTACACGTACGTACCCACATGTACGTACATATGCGCACACACACACACAACCACACTGTAGTGGGGAAGATGAATAAATGGTAGGCAATGTTGAGCTTTGACTTGATAGTCCGGCAGATATGTGAAATATTTGGTAGTTTGTGCCTTTGATGATACAAGATGAAATTTGGTACACAGTTATAGATACCTTAGGAAACATTTTGGATATAGGGACATTCCAGATTACCCCATAGGGTCAAAATGGTGGCCATTTTACAAAATGGCTGCCACGAATAACAAGTTCTGCCTACAAGGTCAGCAAAGTCATATGTGCTTAGTGCAAAACACAATGTAGTGAGTATAATATGATTATTATCAACTAGTATGCACATGCTTCATTATCTACTTTCAATATTTGACTAAAAAATGCATCTACGGTGGTCTATGAGGGACACAGACAACAGTTTACCATCGCAATAATGCATGGCTGGAACAAGAGCTCTGCAATATGATCATGCATGTGAATGTTACCTGAATATTGTTTCTGGAAATATAAATAGATCAAAAATCAAATTTGGTGAAAGGAACTTAGACCTCATGAATATTTCCATTATTAATTACATACTGGTAGCTGGCAATGTCGCGATTAAATGCATAAATTGCGAAATCGATATTGATGTACTCACTGTATTATTTTTCATGATTGCATAATAGAAATGTTCAAACTACAATGGTGTGTTCATATTTATTTGGGTTTAACATGGTCCTGTCCAGCGCAAAGAAATAATGTATGGTGGCCTATTGGGGACATCGAGTGACAATCACCCAAGATCGCCTTTGTGTATATATGCATCTCCTCTGGGCTGGGGTTCGTAGTTGAAAACATTTTAACTCTGCTATTCTGTTTTCAGGTGATAACTCCACTGTAGTGTACCCAAAGACTAATCCCCTGCTTGGTGGTGGTTCTTCCAATTTTACAGTGACTGATTGGTGGTGGTTCAAGACAATGGCCAAGCATTTCAAACTATTAGACCCCCAGCAGCGAGGCCAAGTACATCTGTTACATCAATTAACCAGACACACTGGAACCTATATGTGCTGTGTCAGATGGACACCACTGAGCCTCTTCATTGTCCAGCTGACTCCAAGCGAAGCACAGGAGGGTCTGGATACCAGACTCTGGCAGACAACCTCCTCAGGTTCAGTGAGATCGACTGCTTGCCAAAATCTCTCGACATCTCCCGCTTGGACGATGGTGAGGGTATTGAGTCCACCTTCCAGCACCACAGGCTAAGTGGCATGATTCGTGCAGACTACAACACAACAAAACTCAATTGATTCGGCAGAGAAGAGGAAAACAACCAGTGGGGATACCGAAGGCGTGACACGAAAGTATACCCGTCAGAGTGTGGACCGCACAGAGTCACTGCTCGAAACGTGTTTCTTTTGTGACAAGCCAGCAGGTAACGAGTCTTTGCGCAAAGCTTCTACTTTGACCTGGACAGACGAGTCAGGAAATGTGCTCTGAAACTAGAAGACAAGCCACTTATTGCTAAACTGAGTGCTGGAGATATGATGGCGCAAGATGCCCTGTACCATGTGAAGTGTCTGGTTTCCCTCTATAACAAAGCAAGGGACACAAAGAGAACCTTGGATGACCAGGATGATATCAATCTTGGCATACTCTCGGAGAACTGGTGTCCTACATCGATGATGCCCGCATGGACGCTCTTGTGGCACCAGTGTTCAAGCTGGCAGACCTAACAAGTCTGTACAACAACCGGCTGAAACAGCTTGGAACAAGTGTCGAGGTTTGCATTCTTCCATGCCCTCACTGGATGCGACACCGTTTCAAGCTTCGGAGGCAGGGGGAAGAAAAAAGCATGGGAAACCTGGAAAGCCTGTGATGAGGTCACTTATGTCACTGCAGCATTCTGTGCCTTGGCTGCCACGCCAACTCCTTCAGCCGTAGATGACCAATGGATGCACTGGAGCGTTTTGTTGTTGTGCTCTATGATCGCACCAGTAGCCAGGAACATGTCAATGAGTGTCGCAAGCATCTGTTCACCCAGAATGGCAGATCAATAGATGCTCTCCCACCAACTCGTGAAGCCCTGAAACAGCACATCAAGAGAGCTACCTACCAAGCCGGCTACTGTTGGGGCCAGATGATGGTGTCCACACCAGAGCTCCCATCGCCCAGTGACTGGGGTGGGTTCACACCGTATAATGGCTGGGACATATACTGGACAACCCTCCCAGAGGCAACTGAGGCATGTCGGCAACTACTAAGGTGTGGCTGCAAAAAGGGATGCAGAGGACAGTGCAAGTGTGTCAAGGCTGCACTCCAGTGCACAGCTCTATGTCACTGTGGTGGGAGTGTACAAGAGAGTAGAACTGGGACAAGAGAGATCACAGATGATAATTATGTAACATTACACATGTATCCATGCATCATAGTAGACTCTGTTACCTGGATCTAGAGGTTCCACTGTATAATTTTGACTCTGTAAGTTGATGTTAGGATCAAACAGAAGCACTTCCTCTGAGTTCAAGAGTGTTAAATGAACAACAGTCATTCCATGGTGCTTGATAAGTTTTTTGAAAGAGTTTGTTGTAGAAAACCGTCCAAAAGTGCAAAAATGCACCAAAAAATGACCAAATAAATGGTTTATTCACGCTTTGTCCCCTTTATTTGCTATTTCTTATTTGCTAGAATCTATATTTAGTTAAATAAAACCACTGGTATGCTTCTTAAATATAGTTGTATCCACATGTATCCTCCTTGTACAACACAAAATCGGCTATTTTGTAAAATGGCCGCCATTTTGGCTCTGGGAAGAATCTGGACTGTCCCTATATCAAAAATCTTTGTAAGATACTGCCCTAGCAGTGTGCCAAATTTCATGCTTGTATCACTAAAGGCACATTTTTTTCACATATCTGCCGGACTATGAGAAGTTACAAGGTGGACTGTTTCTGGAAGGGTTTTAAGCTCAGTGTGACCAAGTATTGAGCAGAGAGGAGAAAAGATCAGGAGGAGCAAGACCCTTATAGAACCAGGTTAGACCATGAGGCCACCATTATGCCTGTGGTGAACAAGAAACATACCCTGAGACTCATTGTCCTGTCCGGAAATGCCAATGACATGGACAGCAAGACACTCCACGGCCTCAAGACGGGAAACTGACAGCACCTGCCATTGTGTGGCTATATAACCATGGTACCTCTTTTGAAAACCTTATACACTGTTATAAGCTGAAGAAGGACTTGGTCCTGTGGACCAGTGGTGAGTTGGATGCCAACTTTTGAGATGTGATTTCCCCAAGAAACCTCCAAACAATTGCAGAACTAATGGAAGGCTGAGTGTTTTCATCTGGGGAACAGAAGGATAACTCTCCCGAAAGTGTCCTTGACTCCGAATTTTCTATCCATGCATTTATTCTCTTGTAAGGACAAATCTGAGTACAATTTGCATCTCGGAGAATTGCCAGAGAAGGTGTCATATCTTGGACCACTTTTGTTTTTTTGTGAACATAGTCGAGGCTCGTGGAAGAGCTAGTACACTGAACGGATCAGGACGTAACAGACAAAAACGGGACACAAAACATGCATTCATGGGGTGGACACGATGGATACAGAAGGAAACAACAAGGAGGGAAAATTGGGAGGAGGAGGGATTTGGGTGGGGTTAACTCGGGTGTAAAATATCATGGTTTTGGATTGGGGGCGATCTGAGGTGGTGGTGAACAGCTGTCTTGAATACCTGGAGGGAAGAGCAAGATTTAAGAGGATGTGTAAGTTGGTTCCACAGGCATGAAAAAAAGAGGACCAAATTCGTGGGGGTGAGCAGTGATCCTGGATTTTGGTAGTTTCACCAGAAAGGGGGGGGGGATGAAAAGAGCAGAGGGTGCCAGGCGAGAAAGGAGATTGAGGAAGACAGAAAGACTACCAACCTGTGCGATGGCAAATTGATAAGCCCATAGACTCAGCTTCATCATGGGAGATTCCAATGGTCTTGAAGGTCTTTGTTTCCACGGCATCGATCTGAGAAAGATGTGAGGCAGGGGAGAGCAGTACTCCATCAAGCTGCAGCTGAAGGCCTTTCAGTGGATAGGAATTCAGGTATGCCAAAGTAGGACTTTGTATGATGGAGGATGCCCAGTCGGCAGCTGACTTTGGAGGCCAACTTTGAAATGCGGTTTTCCCGAGAAAGATCATGGCTGATGGTGAGACCCAGGAGTTTGAATGACAACTTCCTCAAGGGGATTGTTCAGAAAGATGGAGGTTGGGGGATTGCCAGATGGTCCTTTCGGGTCCAGAACCTTGCCTTGGGTACTCCAGCCTCGACAGGGAGAGGAGTTGAAAGGATTCCGTTGAGAGCCACTACGAGAGTAGAGGAAGTCAGTAAGCCATGTGTGGAGTTGGCCTTGGATGCCATTGGCAGAGAGTTTGCAGAGTAAGGTAGGATTACAGATCAAAAGCACAAAATATGCCCAGAGAGACGGCCCTGATCTCATGTCTGACATTGAGGGCCTCCATCCATTGTTGGGTGAGTAGAAGCAGCATGTCCAAGGTGGAGTGACCTGTATTGGTCTGAAACCAAATTGGTGATCAAAGATGAGGTTGTTGGAGAAAATGAAGGATTTCATGTCAACTGTGATGATGACCTTGCTGATGATTGCAAGTAAGCTGATAAATCTGTAATTGAGGGGATCGGTTTTTGCACCTTTTTATGTCATGCATATGTTGGTGGATTTCCAAGCAGATGTAAGATGATTAGTGCAAATGACTGGTGAAAATAGCAGAGAGAGGATGTGCAAGAGTAGCAGAGCAGGTTTATAGGACACGTGAACTGATGCCATCTGGTCCAGTAGCAGAGTCGGTCGAGTTTTTTGAATAAACCTTCTCGGGTGCAAAAGACACAGAGTGCAGGGGCAGTTGGGTACGACCGGGAAGGATGGGTACTGAGCGTGAGGGGGGGGTTGGGGACACAGGATTTGGAAGCAAACACAGGATTGAGACATTCAACCTCTCACAAGCGGAGTCGGATGTGGTGTCATTCGAAGAGAGGGGAGCATCAGAGACAGTCTTAATAAGGCCCCACCAGGTTTTAGAGGAACGACAAGTTTGAAAGTTCATTATTGAAGTTGGACAGATGTTGTTTTCCGGCTCTCCTGAGAGTGGACACACTTGTTGCAGACTTTTTGGAATGCACTGAGATTGCCTTATTTCACTTATTTCAGATTAGAACATAGTCTGATGGTATTCCTCTTAAGATGACGCCATTGTATGAAGTACAGTGGAATTCCATGCCCAGACATTAAATTTGAGCTGCATTTGTGTGTGCGGTGGTGGTGGTGTAGTTTGTAGTATGGTGCAGTGTAGCAGCACCTCAGTTGACTGATCCGTTCTGTTTAGGTTTGCACTGGTAAACCCTTGGGGGAGACCTAGAAAAGGTGGACTAAAAATTGTTTGCTCCACACCGCCCAGCCAGCTCACTTCGGCTGACGGGTCATCTTAAACAGTGGTTGAAATCCAAGGAAACGCTGGAAAAACTAGAACATAACTCGGTAGAGCGCTTCGTTTGTGGATCTTGTACCAACATCCCGATGCCAACACGAAATTGAACTAGAACGGCACTAGGTCGAGTGCGTGCCACCACCAGGCTGAACAGTTTATGTTTTGTATCCCACTGTTTGGCCAGATCTGCATACAGACCTTAACCCAAATCTAATTGGCTTGTTCTTGTCACCTATCCCACTCATCCACCTCGTTTTGTCATAACCCATCCACAATTTTTTGAGATGTCATGCAATATATCGTTTGTGGCCCCCATCTTTCAATAATGAAGAATCACTTTAAAAAATTCACATATCAGGTTCCATCCATTGGACCATACCTGTGTCGGATGTTGGTGTGCATAACAGTCTCCTTGGCTATTGGGCACAATCCTGGACGGGTCATCACTCCGACACAGGATACCAGCAAGCTGGCACTCATTTTGCCGACCTCGGAAGGAGGCAGAGTCAACCCCACCTGGTATTAATTCAACAGTTGAGGGGGATTTGAACTCAGGATCCTCAGAGCCCAAGCCCACCACCCTAAACATTAAGCCAACACCAGGCATACATATCAGGATCTTCACCAAAATCTAATCAATTCATCCTTGTCACACACCCAATATGTCCACAAAGTTTCGTCCGAATCCTTCCATAAGTTTTTGAGATATCCTGCTCACACACAGACTGATACAAACAAGGGTGAAACCATAACCTCTGTCCACCTTTGGTCATTTTTACAATGAACTTTTCATGGACTACCAGTATGGCTTTCACCATTCTCACTCTACTGGTGTTCTGCTATCCTTAATGATGGATCATTTCAACAGGGCATTGGAGCTCAAGGGTGCAGCTCGATTCGTTGCTTTTGATATCTCAAAGACCTTTGATAAAGTGTGACACAAGGGTTTGCTCCACAAGCTTCAATCGTATGGTGTATCTAGAGTTTTAAGATCAAAGATGAAACCTTATGAAGAACAAGTACAGTGACAATAGATGATTTTTTTTTAAATTCCTGACGAGATGTCCAGCTTGATAAGTTGTTCCCTTCTCGCCTCTTGTAACGTAATAAGATTTATCTACAGACTTGGTTTTGTAGAAGAGGTTCTTATGAATACCCACATCATGACATACAACTCTTTTCCACCTATAAAGTCTAATTTTTTCATCTTGCTTGGATTTGTAGATATCATGTATTTAAGAGCACGTACAAGTTTCACTGATGGGAATATTAAAGGGGGAGGGGGGTGAGAAAGAGTGAGGAGAGATAGAGGTGGAAGGCAGAAAGAGAGGAGCGAGGAAATGGAGGTGGGTAATGCGACGCTTCACCAAATGTTTCTGTACACTTCGGGAGGGCAGTGGAATAGAGGAAGGGAGGGTTTCGGAAGGAGGTAATTTGAGAGGGGTTCTCCACTTGCGTTTGGTCATGGGACTGGTGGGGTGGGTAGTACAGGATTGAACGAAATTGGATATGTTAAAACAGTACATTAATACAGCACGCGGAGACCACTGGGAGATATCAATGGGTGGAGAGGGGAGGTGGTTGGGAGTAGGTAAGCGTGAGGGAGGAGAGGGCAATGTGGAGCGAAGGTAAGGTGGGTGAAGGGAAGGAAAGGCGGTTTTTGGAGAGAGGAAGGGAAGGCGGTGTGGGGGAAAGGGAAGGCGGTGTGAGGGGAAGGGAAGGCGGTGTGAGGGGGGGAAGGGGTGATGAGGTGGTGTTGTAGGGGAAAGGAAGGGGGTTGGTGTTGAGGGGAGAGGGAGACGGTGGTGTGAGAGGGGTAGGTAAGGTGGTGTGGATTGTGTGGCGTGGATTATTGGGTGATTAGGAGAGGTGGGTTTGTGTTGAGGGGGTATGAGACGGATATACGTGTGCGGTGTATGTGTGTATATGGAAGTTTGGGAGGTGTGCGTCACGGAGAGTGTGTCAGTGAGATGGGGTGTGTGAGAGGTGAGCATGGCGCGGGGGGATCAGGAGATTCGTGAGTGAGATATGACTATGCAGGTAGAAGGCGACAGAGCGTGGGAGAGGGAGCGAGGGAACGCCGACGAGGATGTGTTAGAGAGTTAGTGAAGTCTGGTCGAGAAACTCGGTTTTGCTGTCGGTGCGAGCGAAAGTGGAATGTGGGCGTGTTCAGTGAAGCGGCTGGCGGAAAGGGGAAGGGCTGTGTGCAGGGAAAGGTGGTGTGTTAGGCGAAGGGAATGGCGAGGTGTATTGGTGTGTAAGCGCGTGTTCGGGGTAGTGGAAGGGCAGGTGTAGAATAGGAAGGTGCATGGGGTGCTGGGTAGGGCAGTGCAGGCGGGAGGGGTGGGGAAGGGTTAGAGAGCATTGGATCTTGGCGGAGATTCAGAGCAGCATTTTTGACTGTAAACTATGCGTGGGTCTGGACATCAAACAGGCAGCAACATTTTAAAACCGATTTTCTGACTTACCTTGTGCAAGGCCTGGCCTGCATCATGTCGCGAGCGATATCGAGCGAATGTTTCCCTTGCTATCCTCTCTCTTTTGTCGCTTCACTCTGAGAGTCATTGCGAGCGAGCAGTGTGGTCTGTGTCACTATGGGGAAGCAATTTTCAATTCAAAACGAAACCGTTCATGTCTTTAACTGTCACTGCGGAGACAGGTGAAGGGTTGGAGCAGTGGGAATGAGAGGGAAGAAAGAGAGAAAGGTGTGGGAGAGATGATGTAGTAGGGGGTTATAGTGGTGGGAGGGAGAGGGACATCGGGGTGGGAGAGGGAGGGGGTTTCGGTTGTGTGGGAGGGGAGGGGGGGGTCGTGGGTTAGGGAGTAGGGGATGAGACGAGGTGGTTAGGGTGGGAGAAGCTGATGGTAGAGGGGGAGTGCGGGTGTGGTGTGGGGTGGAGATTGAGAGGAGGGGGAATTCTGCGGCGGTGGGTAGATGAGGATGAGGGGGTGTGGGATGCGTTGTGTGGGTGGGAGAGAGATGAGTGTTTGGGGATTCGGGTGGGTGGGGAGTGCACGCAGGTTATGTTAGTAGGTGGGATCGAGGTGTGGTTGGAGAGTAAGGAGGAGGATCGGGCGGATTGAGGGTGGGTTGTTTGCGGTGGTTTGGGGGTGCTGGGATGAGAGTGATTTATGTATTTGAGTTATTCTTGTTTTGTTGTTTTGGTGTTTGTGTGATGATTTGAGTATTGTTATGTTTGTGTGTGGGGAGGTGGCGGGTGGGAGGAGAGAGAGGGGGAAGTCGTGAGGGGTGGGAGAAGAAAAGATCTGGGTGGAAGAGAGAGAGAGAGAGGGGGGATCGGGGTGGGAGAGAGAGGAGAGGGGGATGCGGGTTGGGGGAGAAAGAGGAGATCGGGGTGCGAGAGAGAGGGATTGGGTGCGGGAGAGAGAGAGAGAGGAAGAGAGAGATCTGGGTGGGAGAGAGAGAGGGATCGGGTGGAGAGAGAGGAGAGGGATCGGGTGGGAGAGAGAGAGGATCGGGTGGGAGGGAGAGAGAGAGGGGGGATCAGGGTAGGAGAGAGAGAGAGGGGGATCAGGGTGGGAGAGAGAGAGAGGATCGGGGTGGAGAGAAGAGAGGGATTGGGGTGGGAGAGAGAGAGGATCGGGGTGGAGAGAGAGAGAGGGCGGTGATCCGGGTGGGAGAGAGAGAGGGATCGGGGGTGGAGAGAAAGTGAGAGAGGGATCGGGGTGGGAGAGAGGGGGATCGGGGTGGGAGAGAGAGAGAGGGGGATCGGGGTGGGAGAGAGAGAGAGAGAGAGAGAGAGAGAGAGAGAGAGAGAGGAATTGGGGTGGGAGAGAGAGAGGGGATTCAGGGTGGGAGAGAGAGAGAGAGAGAGAGATCGGGTGGGAGAGAGAGAGAGAGAGAGAAGAGAGAGAGAGAGGGATCGGGGTGGGAGAGAGAGAGAGAGAGAGATCGGGATGGGAGAGAGAGAGAGAGGGATCGGCGGTGGAGAGAGAGAGAGAGGGACGGGGGTGGGAGAGAGAGAGAGAGAGGATCGGGATGGGAGAGGGAGAAAGAGGGGATCTGGGGTGAGAGGGAGAGAGAGAGGGATCGGGTTGGGAGAGAGAGAGAGGGGGGTCGTGGTGGGAGAGGGAAAGAGGGCACTCCAACAAAATGGTTGATATGGAACAGCTGGCTTGGCAGCGATTAGCGATGGTCGATCGTCATGGTAAACACCATGCACCCAGAATGTCAGGCGATGTCCAAATTGGACAAATGAACACTGTTTTTTTCTTTTCTTTGTAGTTGGAACTATTGCTGAAGTCAATGTCGGAGCTTAAATTTTGTAATTCAGCTGAGATTAAAAGATTCTAGGAGTTGTGGCATGTGCAAAAATGAAATAAAGCCATGAACGCTGGCGTCTCCAGGCATTTCTAAGCATTGCAATGTAGCCAGCGATTCGTAGGTATGATGATCAGTCATTCGATGATACGAGTGAAGAAAGTGGAAAAACAACTTTATCATTAAGAAACCATTGCAGCCTGTTCCAAGTCGAGGCATTGTTTAGCAAACCAAAAAAATGGTGAATTAAGATCCCAGCATGGTGGGTGACCAAGGATGAGCCTTGATAAAGGATAATTAAATATGGCCATGCGCACACACACACACACACACACACACACACACACTGACTGACTGACTGACTGACAGACACACACTGACGTTTATTATTATAGATAATAGCAAAGCATTATTTAAGTATATAAGGGTTTAAGAAGAGGGAGAGGTGTGGAAAGCAAACCCAACTGAGGGTAATCTCAGTTCCTTCCATAAAGCTCATAACAAGTATGTGTCTACCCTCAGGAGAGCCAGAAAACAACATCTTTCTTATCTCAAGTCTGAACTATCAAACCTGTTTCCCTCCTCCAAATTGTGGTGGTGTCTAGTTAAGTCTGTTTCTGGTGTATGTTCCCCCTCCATCACTTCCCTTCACTCAAATGGCCTTACCACAGCTGACACCGTGTGTGAAAAGGCTGAATGCCTAAACTGGGTGTTTGCATGTAATTCTTGTGTCCCAAACCCCTCACTTTCTCTACCCACCTTACTCAGTCGCACCCAACTGTTCCTGGACTCTGTGTCCTTTCCTCCTGACAAGGTGGAGAGTTTGATGTCAAACCTCAAGTCAGATTCTGCAACTGGTCCAGACGGCATCAGCCCTGTATGAGATATGTCGTCGTCGTCCCCACCCCCCCCCGCCATATTTTTGAATGGGCGCTCAAGGTCCGCCAGCAGCCCCTTTCTGATAAAACAAGCAAAATCACAAAATCTAGCATCACTGCTCACCTTCACTCTTTCATTCCTCTTTTTTCCCCACCTTTAGAACAAACTCCCACACACTCTCTTCAATCCTACTATTCTCTCCAGGTCTTCAAAACAGCTGTTCTCCACCATCTCTTGTCTTCCCCCATCCAAAACCACAATCTTTTTTACCCCCATTAATCCACCATAAACCCACCTCCTTCAAATTCCCTGCTTTCCTTCCTGAAAGTTCCTTATCGTGTAAGGACCTGAAAGTCCCTGTCGTGTCCATCTTGTTTACCCTGTGCACGCAGTGCACCCCACCCCATCCCTCTCCCTTCCACAGATCTCACGTCTCTGTTCCACACTGTTTTGTCCTTCCCTCTCCCGTCCCTCTTGTCTCCTGCCCCTCTTGTTGTGCATTGTGTATTAGCTCTCATTCGAGCCTCGACAATGTACACAAAAAGTGTGTTTTTTAAAAGAACAGGATAGGACAAGTGTGGGCCTGTTGAGGAATAGCACAGGGGGAGTGGTTAGTGAGGAAAGAGATTGCAGGCTTATTACCTCCACCACCAAAGGTGGAAGGAGGTTTTGTTTTCATCTCTCTCTGTCTGTTTCTTTGTTAATTGCAAAATCGAAGATTTTTTCAAGTGTATTGATCAGTCGATTTTGTTATTCTGTCTGTCTGTCCGGTTATTGCCTACAGGTCACAATTCTAAACCGATCGTCATGACATTTTACCAAGTCTGTTGTGAAGGCATTCTCAACTGAGAAGCCTCTTGATTTTGAAGTCAGAGGTCAAAGGTCATCTTGAGGTCAGATTTCTAAAATCGTCATTTTTCATCCGAACAAGATTTGCATATTGCGTCACTGGATTTGGAAACCGACTGTTTGAGGTTAAAAGATCAAAGGTCAACTCAAGGTCAAACTTCTAAAATCATCAATTTCA
>CM068966.1:60042201-60056558 GCA_035128595.1 Eptatretus atami
AGAGGGTGAACAAGAGCAGAGGAGCAGGTTTTTAGGACACATGGGTTGATGCTGTCTGGACCGGTTGCAGAATCTGAGTCGAGGTTTGACAGCAAACTCTCCACTTTGTCAAAGGATAGTACACAGAGTCCAGGGATAGCTTGGTGTGACTGGGTAAAGTGGGTAGAGAAATCGATGGGTTTTGGACACAAGATTTAGCTGCAAACACCGAGTTTAAGCATTCAGCCTTTTCACGTGCGGTATCAGCAGTGTGGCCATTTGAGGTGAGGGAGGGATGAAGGGGAATTACACCAGAAACAGATTTGATTAGATGCCACCAGGATTTGAAGAGGGAGAGGTTTGAAAGTTAGACTTGAGATTAGAAAGATTTCTGGCTCTCCTGAGGGTAGATACGCACTTGTTTCGACTTTTGTGGAAGGAACTGAAATTACCCTCACTTGGATTTGCTTTCCATGAGGCAAAGGAAAGTTGTTTCAGACAACTGCCTCGCCACAAGCTTCAGTGAACCACGGGTGGGAAGAAGGGTAGGACAACAGCCTGAAGACGAGAGGAGATAAATCTGTGCTTGAGAGAGAGCAAGTTTTTTTGAAAGAATTCCCAGGACGAGTTGATGTTGGAGAAAGTAGCGATGGGAGACCAGTCTAGAAGTTTGATGGCTGCTTCAAGACCCTGCCGGTCGGCCTGAGTGAAATGTCAGACTCAACGGTGCTGAGGTGGTTCTCTAATAGCCAGAGAAATGTCTACTTTGACAAGCATGTGGTCAGATGAACCGACTGGAGTGGAGGAAGAACAGCAGATATTTTCAGGGAAATTTGTCAAAATCAGATCCAGAAGAGATAGAGTACCATTGGTTGAGATCCGGGTCGGGAAGTTGACCGATTGAGTCAGTCCCATTGAGTCGCAGAAGTCTTTTGCTGAAGTGCCATGACAGATGAGAGGGGTGCCCACACCCAGCCAACTGGCATTATGACAATTGAAGTCACCACATATGAGGAAGAGAGATGAGAGGATAGAAGTTGGTCAATGTTTTCAAATAGTGAGGTGTAAATGGAGTCATCACTGTTTGGTGGATTGTGCAGTAAACATATAAACATGAGGTGGGAGTGGAGGGGAAGCCATAGCCAGAGGTATTCCTGGGGGTGTGGGGGAGTGAGGGCAATACATGGAGAGTGAGGAATAGAGTCTTTGATGAAGAGAGCAACTCCTCCACCAGGACAAACTTGGACAGACAGCTGTTAATTACGTCTGCAAATTTAATTGCAACATTCTCCGTATTCATGCTTCCCCACCTCTGACCCTCCTCGTCTTGCATGGCCGTTCCTACTAAGGGAAGGATCTCTTTTCCTTCGATCTTCATACCATACTTTTAACCATATTAAATTATCTGATGATGACTTTTAAAATGTACAGAACCTGCTGCAATGGCGGATTATTTGGCGTCAGCGCCTGCCTTCTAGGCAATCTCTATTTCCAAACCATATCCCTCCTGCTAACCTTGAGCTCGAGCAGAAGCCCATAGGAATGCGCGATTCCAGGAATTTTGGAATCAATTCGATTCCGAGTCCTTTTTTGTCTGAATTGATGGAATCTAGTTCGCTTCCGAATACTTTTTTTTTTCATTTTCTTTTTTTGGGGTTTTTGGGGATAGCTGTTCCAATCGCTTTCCAATCCTTAAAAATTCCAATCGCTTGAACCAATCAATAAATCAATCACATATATATATATATATCTTATATACCAAGCTTGCACACTAAAAACTCGGCTCGCCGTCACACGATCCCTATGAAATTGCTGTGCACTTAGCGGACATGCCGACAATGTTTGGGAAGTCTTGGCGTTCCATCGTACCACTTGCATTTTGCACAATGCGTATTTTTGTCATTCCCCGTGTACGGTCTGTCATCTACTACCAGCTTGTTGTACTGCTTATCCCGTGCATGTGCACGGGTATCGCTAGTATATTAATATATATATATATATATATATATATATATATATATATATATTATATATATCTATATATATATATATATATCGCTTCAATTAAATCAATCGCCAATTGCTTAAAAATTCGATTTCATATGCAAATTCTAATCGCTGTCGAGGAAGCGTGCCATGAGAGTGATATACACCTGAGTTTGACAAAATGTCCAGATGTTTGCTGTGAGGGCATTGGAAGTAGCACAGCAGCAGCAGTCATCCGAGCAAGCTTTCACCCCTACACACTGCAGGAAGCATGTTTCACATGATAGTGCGATGACTTGGGAGGTCGTATGTCCCTCACAATCATATTTATCAAGATCTGGTTAATAATGCGATTTTGTCTGGGGGAACCAGTGCCATACTTGGAGCAGTTCAAGATTTTACAGAACATGCTTTGAATGATCGATTGCGAACTGATTGCCGTTGCAGACTTTGGTTTCTTTGATTTCACATTCTTAACCATCGCAAATTGGAACTCATTCTGATGCTTGGTGTTCAAATGCTTCAACATGTCAGATGCACAGTATTGTTGTGATGAATAATCTCTGTTGAACAAAGAAAACATCAAACTTTTGGACCATCTTCTTCATCCCTCCTGAAATAGTTCCAAACTACACCTCTGGACCTCTCTACGAAGTAGGAGGTACTTTGAATAGACATCGATTCCGGTTCACTACTGGAATCGAGATTCACTGCTGGAAATCGACACTACTGGAAACATGGATGGATTTGAGTACTTGGGAATCGATTCTGCCCACCACTAGTCAAGCCAGTGTTGTTACATTTGATGAAACATGATGGATACTGCTTATGACCTACTCTGCTTTGAACAGAGCTCCCTATTGAGACATCTAGCTCTTTGTGAAGGACCTCAAGTACAGTAACTAGATATCTCGAAAAGTGGCATCAATACTTACTAATTCTTTCCGTTTGTCGAATGGGCATCCCAGAAAGTTTAAAATATAATGGTAAATAATAAAAATGTGTTCTTAATCCTCAAGATGTCGTCAAAAAGGAGTCCAAGGAGTCCGTGAGACAAAAACATTTGTTAATCACCATCCTCCCTCCCCACCCCTGTCCCGCAACACCTGTTCTCTGTTCCCAAAACAGTAATCGGTATGTTTCAGTGTGGAAATGAGCAAAACTTCAAGCATAACCACAGCCAAGTGCAAATCATTGAGACCTATAATTAACATCTGGCAATTGCAATGGTGGAAACGCACCAAAGAGAAGGGCCTAAGCAGCTGAAACATGGGGTGTGTTCCGTTAACAAGCAGCTTGCCAGGCCAGCCATCCTGTATCGACTGCTTTGCAAGCCACTCGACAAGCTGCTCTGCAAGTGGAGCAAGCGAGTAAGAGAAGTGTTTCGTTGTGTTTGCAAAAATGGCCACCATAGTTGGAATCAAAACGACACGATAACCAATTAAATGTTCAGAGATATAGCCTGTTATGTGTCGTCATAATATTATTGAAACGTGCATTTAATGCTTTCATTGTTACTACACTTTTCATCCCAATTATTCAAGATCTACAAACATGCAAAAGCCCTCCCAGAAATGCACAGTGGTGGGGTCCAGAGATGAGCTATAGGCAGAGGCTCCTCATTCTGACTCCCCATTTCTTTATCTTTCTTTCCCTCTTCCTCGTACTATGTAGCGACGGCGGGCCCAAACCTGGTGGCCATGACAGAGCACACTGACATCTCCTTCATGGGCCCAGAATGGTGATGTAATACGTCTTGCATAATTTGCAGGAGTTTTGCAGTTTCTAACATCTCCCTTCCCTTCAAACCGACCACACATGGAGGAGGTTTACATGAGGTATCAGTCCCCCAAATCGATCAGTACGAGTACGTATATTTATAACAAATGTTCATTACCATTTCTGTTCTTCCAGTAACTTCCTACTGGTTACCCTCCAAAATCCCAGCTTTCCACAGACCTCATCTCTTTTGTTCCTCTCTTCTCCAGTTTGTGGAACCCCCTTACTGAGGGTGTTCAATCCCAATATTCCCTGCAGAGCTTCAAGCAGGCCATTTACCACCATATTACCATTAAGCTTACTTAACTTAACACAATCCTTTTAATTGCAGGTTACTGCATTTCTTCCCCCCCTCTCCTCTTTTCCTGCTCACTTATTCCCTTGCTTATTCTGTCCAACTGTTGCCCCACTGCCTCATGATCAGGTTATTGCCTTTGACCCTCAGTCACCTTGCTATTCTTTGAGCCTCAATCTCATATAGATCTAAAATGGCATTCGGTAGACCGCGCACCTCCACCAGGCTGAACAGTTCACGTTTCGTATCCCACTGATAGGCTGAATCTGAATCTGCACCTGAACCACAATCGAATCGGCTTGTTCTTGTCACCTACCCAACTCATTCACTAAGTTTTGGAATAACTCGCCCCCAACTTCTTAAAGTAGCATGCTCTATATCGTTTTTGGCCCCATCACTCAATGGTGAAGAATCACTTAAAAAAAAAAAATTATTCTGATATCTGGATCTGGATCAAGATAATCACCAAAATCGAATCAATTCTTCCTTGTCACACAGAAGCTGTGCAGAAACAAATCGAAACACGATCCGCCGTTATCAGCAGGGATTGGAACCGATGCTCACATCCAGGGCTACGCATCATGCTACTTTTGCAGACTACGCCATGTTAAAGATTCAAGAAGTCATGAATAAACATGTAAATTTATTCAAACAACATTTTCGATGCTATTCCTTTGATCATGATATCATATAATATGTCTCTATCTTCTTGTAAATATTTTCGTGTTTGTTGTTTGTTTGGACGTTGTTCTTTTACAGCCGAACAGTAGCACCTGGAGGCTGCAAATTTTGGGTGGAGGTACTTCAGAATCTTGGCAAGGTTTTAAACGACTACTCCTCCCCCACAAGGAAATTCTCTATCTGTATTGTTTGTGTTGGTCTTTCATCATAGAAAAACTAAAACGGCGCTCTTCATCATTGCGACATCGACAGATATGCCTCTGCCCACATTATTACATCATTTATTCATTATACATACTTGTACCAAGTTTGATTTCAATCCCTGAACCCAGATTCAAAATATTAAATAATTCTGGCTGCCAGACCATACGTGTCCATTCAGGTTGAAATTTAAAACATATATTCCCCATGACTACCAGATCATAATTGTAAAGTTTCATGTCGATTGATGAAGCGGTTCAAAAGAAAGAATTTTTTAAATATTTTAGTTCAATCCAATATGGCTGCCAGACCATGTGACCTATTAATTATGCATGAACACCATGGTATCCTTAAGGCTTAGGGAACATGTGGGTGAAGTTTCCCTTCGATCTGCCTTGCCATTCTGGGAGAAGGACATATTTTTAAAGGTTTATTCTTCAAAAAATCATAGCTGCCAAACCATGTGATCTTTGACATCACAGGTGGATAACTTTTTGTTCCTCATGGATAGGCAGTGATCATACTTGTAAAGTTTTGCGTTGATCTGTCCCAGCGTTTCAGCGGAAGAATTTTGAAGGCTTTGATGTTTAAAAAAAAAAATGGCTGCCGAACCACGTGACCGATGACGTCATAGATTTTTTTTTCTTCGCCCCTCCCCCGTACAATTTAGCCCAAGATGACCCTCAAATTTTTCATACTGATCGGATAAAGCGTTCAACGTGCAATGATGACGTCAAAATGAAGGCACCTATGAAATCACCAAAACGGCACACATTCCCCGTGAGGATTACTTGCCATGTGCCAAGAAAAAGAGGGGGAAGAGAAAGAGACGGGGGAGAGTGAGGACATGGAGGAAGAAAGACAGAGGAGGGAGTGAGGAGGGGTGGGGGAGTGAGAAGGGAGGGAGAGCAAGGAGGGAGGGAAAGTGAGGAGGGGAGGGGAAGGGAAGGCAGGGAGAGGTGAGACGAAAGGAAGGCAGACATGCAGTGGAACGTCAATTACGATTCGTAATGTCTCATCAAATGCTTCTGCATAGAATAACAAGTGAAGATGGAAACAAAACAATGTCTCAAATCCATTTTTGACTGGTCATGCTATAAATACCGTCCAAAGACAAGCACCGCCCGGACATGAAATCACTCCAAGCTCCTAATTTGAAAACTGTTAACACTTACAAAAGCGATGTATACAGCGATTCATAGCTATGATGAACAGGCATTCGATAATGTGAGTGAGGAAAGTGTAAAAAAAACCTTTATCGTTCAGAAATCGTTGTGGCCTGTTCCAAATCAACGCCTGGTTGAGCAGGCCAAAAAAACATGGCGGCTTCAGACCCCAGCAAGGTAACCTAGAATACGCCTTTAGACCCCAGAGAGAGAGAGGTGGCCGAGGATGGTGCCTGATGAAGGATATAATTAAATATGGCCGTTAATTATCTTCAAAAGGGATGTTTTCATTAACCCAAACATCCAATTTTCACTCTTGTACTTCCTTGAAGTTTTCTTCATATGCATGCAAAGTTTCAGGCTGATAGTTTTCATGGTTTTGAAGCTATGGAGGAGACACACACACTGACGCACATACACACTGACATTTATTAGTGCAAGATGGGGATTATTTGAGATGTGCCAAGTTTCAATTTTTTTCCCATGGAACGGTTTCGGATCTACAAATGTCCGAAGTTTTTCCTATTTCTTTTTTTTCAACATGGCTGCCACACCACGTGATCTATGACGTCATAATTATCATTAAAACATTCTGCATGAGTAGTCGCAACTGTGATGAAAGTTTCATGTCAATCAGATAAGTGGTTGCAGAGAAAATTAGCACAGCCAGACGGACAGACGGACGGACAACCCAAAAACACAATGCCTCTGGTGTCTTCATCAGCGGAGGCATGAAAACAGCTGTTCCAATTCACACCAAATGTTGCATCATGTATATGCAAAATTTGGTGTTGATTGGCCGACATTGAAGAAGCGAAGCATGAAAGAGTTGAGGTGTGCAGCGAGCCTGGAATTTGGAAGTTTAACCAGAAGGGAGTTCCTGGAAGAACTCGTGCATCCTGGAGTTGCTCGGGAGTGTTGGAGGATTGAGAAAGTGGAAGGAGTAATGTTGGAGAATATCCGGTTAAGAAAAACAGGCAATCAACCATCCTGTGATGTAATAAAAACAGACCTAATGCTTCGGCTTCATCGTGGGAGATGATGTGTCTACCTTGGCGAGATTCCAATAATGTTGAGGGTTTTGGATTTCATAGAATCCAGGAGAGACGTGATGCTGAGGTGTCAGCTGATAGCAGAGAGCAGTTCTCCATTGAGCTCTGGACAAAGGCCTTGTATACTTTGAGTGGCTCTGATTTTCCAAGGAAAGGCTTAGATTGATGGAGGAGGTACTTACTGCCTGCTTTGGAGGCCAGCTTTGCTATGTGGTCGGTGCAGGAAAGGTCATGGTAGATAGTGAGGCATCGAAGTTTAAGATACTGAACCTCTTCCAGTGGACGACAAAAGAAATACATAGTTGAGCTTGTTTCATGATCATTCCAGAGTGATCAGGTGAGACTGAAATTTTCCAGGATTGAAGGACATGTTCCATTGATCAGAACAGAGTCTAATTATTTTCACAGAGAGACAGACAGACGGACGCAGCAGCTTATTTGTGCCTATCAGAAGGTTGGGGGTATGACATCACAAAATGGGGAAACATCTGCAAAAAGCAAGTGAGGGTTTCCAGAAGAACATCAGATAGGTCATTTATGCATATTAGGAACAGGACTGGGTTCAAAACTTGGGGAACTCCAACCTTCACTGATAGAGTGGAAATATCATGTAAAATACCAGTGTTTATATGTTCTGTGTGGATGTGGGAATTTATTGGGAGACTTGACCTCACACGTTCCCAAAAGAACATGAAAATCCTTTGTAACGATACTGTGAGCGAGTTGAGTTAGCACTGGTTCTCAGATCTAATGGAATCTATATACCTTTGCTTTGTTACCTCCACTGCTGACTTTAAGATCAAAAGGTCAAAAGGTCAACTTAGGCCAAAGGTCAACAACTTTGTCAAATTTCTAAAATTATCAATTTTCATCTGATTGACTTGAAATTTGAAGATGATTTGCATATATCAGTTCACTGAATTCAACCACCAATTATTTTTATGTGAAATTTGTGTTTGTGATTTCACAAGTATTGTGCTCTGCACCACAACATTTTTCTTGTTTGTTTGTTTGCTTGTCCTTCTGTGAACAGGATATCTCAAAAAGTTGTGGATGGATTCGGACGAAATTTGGTGGATAGGTTGGGTGGGTGACAAGGAAGAAGCGATTCGATTTTGGTGAAGATCGGATCCAATAATGTTTTATGTGATTCTTCACCATTGATTGGTATCGGGCTAAAAACGATACATAACACGATGTCTCGGAGAGTTATGGACATATTCAGAAGAAACTTGGTGGACAGGTCGTGTGTGGTGTGTGTGTGTGTGTGTGTGTGTGTGTGTGGTGTGTGTGTGTGTGTGTGTGTGTGTGTTGTGTGTGTGGTGTGGTGTGTGTGTGTGTGTGTTCATGTCATGTCCAGGCCGTAATTTTTTACCACTTCAGCTTTTATCATCAGAAAGTTTTATGATGAGAATATGAAGAATACAAATTAATAACTTGTTCAAAAGTTTCAAAAGGTCAAAAGTACCGTTTAGCATACGGAAGAATATGCCCGAATACAAAGCGGATGGCCTTTGCATTTTCAGATTTTCAGATAGTTGTACTATTATTTGAATGCTTTTTTATTATTCCCCTCTGCCACCAAAAGTGGATGGAGGTAATGTTTTAATCCCCATCTGTCTGTCTGTCTGTCTGTTTGTCTGTCTGTGGGCAGGATATTCAAAAAGTTATGGACGGATTTGGAAGAAACTTGGCGGACAGGTTCGGTGTGTGACAACAACCAATTGATTAGATTATGGTGAAGATCCGAATCCGGACACCAAAATTTAATTTTTTTTAAGAGTGATTCTTCACCATTGAGATCTGGGGCCAAAAAAACCATATATGTTGCATGATATTTGATAAAGTTGTGGATGGATTATGGAAAAAAAAACTTTGTGGATGAGTTGGGTAGGTGACAAGATCAAATCCATTAGATTTTGGTTCATGTCCAGATCCTATCAGTGGGATACAAAACGTAAGCTGTTCAGCCTTGCGGAGGTATGTGCTCTGAGTGCCATCCGCATTTACCTGGTCATCACTCGTGTGGACGTTCTGACTCGCCTGTGGTGAGACTTTTTCTCCTTCAGTTGCTCAATTATGCTTATTATTTGCTATGTGAGCCTTGCATTTGTGGAGAATAAAGGTAAGACGACTATTTGCTGATTCCTTGTTCTCCTCATTCAGGTCACATTTGTTGAACACCTGACTGGCATACATCCAAAATAGAGATAACTTTTTGGAATTCCTGAAAGTGAATGGACCGCAGGTTTTCGTTGGCACGGTGTGGTTTCACCTTTACATGGCACGGTGTGGTTCACATGGAAGTTTGTTTCATTTCCCAAAGATTAAATATCTCAAAGCAAATGTTAAAAACCATAATTTGATCAAGCATTATGAAAGGGCCTGGAAAGTTTACTTTGAGTAATTGGGAGTGTTATTGAAGATCTAATCCGACGTTGATAATAATTCGTTCGGCAAAGAATAACCATGGTGAAACAAAGGTATCACATTCAAGATCTTCGTGTTGATTGTTATCTCCACATGCGCGTTTCAGAAAGTGGAACGGACTTATCTCAGGGCGAGATGTATATCCACATCCGTTTTGGTAACAGGACACGATTCATGGACCAACCTGTGAAGTGCTTTGTTCTCGTGTTTGTCAATCTTCATAAATTGTATTATTTTCGGTCTTCATCGATACCTTTCCAGAATTTTTCTGGTTCATCTTTTCCAGTTGGAATAGATTAATTCTGCATTTGTTTCCCCAGTTCTCCGTGGAATCTCTTCACGTAATTTTCAAACACCTGGTTTTGTTTCCTTCTTTTGTTGGAATGTGACCTGAATGAGGAGAACAAGGAATCAGCAAATAGTCGTCTTACCTTTATTCTCCACAAATGCAAGGCTCACATAGCAAATAATAAGCATAATTGAGCAACTGAAGGAGAAAAAGTCTCACCACATTTCGATTCTGAGTTCATTTTTGGTGCCCATTCTGGGTCTTTTGCTTCGATTTTCATATATATAATATACATATATATACATTATATGTACATGTACACATATGTATGTGTATATGTATCTTCTTCTTCTTTGGCTAGCTCCCGTTAGGGGTCGCCACAGCGATCAACCGTCTCCATTTCGCTCTATCCTCCACATCTTCCATTGACACTCCAACCACCCGCATGTCCGCCCTCACCGATCCATGAACCTCTTCTTTGGCCTTCTCTTCTCCTCCTCCTGGCGGCTCCATCTCAACATCCTTCTCCCGATATACTCCGCTTCCCTCCTGTGCACATGTCCAAACCATCTCAATCTCGCCTCTCTCACTTTGTCTCCAAACCGTCCTACCTGCGCTGTCCCTCTAATATACTCATTTCTTATCTATCCATCCTCGTCACTCCCAACGAGAATCGCAGCATCTTTAACTCTGCCACCTCCAGCTCCGCTTCCTGTCTTTTTGTTGTGCCACCGCCTCCAAACCATACAACATAGCTGGCTCCACTACCGTCTATATACTTTCCCCTTCACTCTTGCAGCTACCCTTCTGTCACAAATCACTCCTGCAACTCTTCTCCAACCACTCCATCCTGCCTGCACTCTCTTTTCACTTCTCTCCCACACTCTCCGTTACTTTGGACAGTTGATCCCAATTATTTAAACCCATCCACCTTCCCCACCTCAACTCCTTGCAACCGCACCATACCACCACCCTCCCTCTCATTTACGCACATGTACTCCGTCTTACTCCGACTGACTATCATTCCCCTTTTCTCCAGTGCGTACCTCACCTCTCGAGGCTCGCCTAGCCTGCTCCCTACTCTCCCTACAGATCATGATGTCATCCGCGAACATCATAGTCCATGGAGACTCCAGTCTGATCTCGTCCATCAACCTGTCCATCACCATTGCAAACAGGAAGGGCTCAGAGTCGATCCTTGGTGCAATCCCACTTTTACCTTAACCGGTCCCTCATTCCTACGCACACCTCACCGCTGTCACACTGCCCTCATACATATCCTGCACGATCCTCACATACTTCTCCACCACTCCCGACTTCCTCATACAATGCCACAACTCCTCTCTTGGCACCCTATCATAAGCTTTCTCTAAATCCACAAACACACAATGTAACTCCTTCTGGCCTTCCCTATACTTCCCATCAACATTCTCAAAGCAAACATGCATCAGTGGTGCTCTTTCCTGGCATAAACCCATATTGCTGCTCACAGATCATCACCTCTCCTCTCAACCTAGCTTCCACTACTCTTTCCCACACCTTCATGGTGTGGCTTAACAACTTTATCCCTCTGTAATTTCCACAGCTCTGCACATCACCCTTTTCTTGAAAATCGGAACCAGTACACTTAATCTCCACTCCTCCGGCATCCTCTCACTTTCCAAGACTTTATTAAACAATCTTGTTAACAACCCCACTGCCATCTCTCCTAAGCACTTCCATGCCTCCACTGGTTATCCATCTGGGCCAACCGCCTTTCCACTTTTCATCTTCTTCATTGCAGTCCTCACTTCATCCTTACTGATCCACCCCACTTCCAGATTCACTATCTCCACCTCTTCCAACCTTCTCTCTCTCTCTCTCTCATTTTCTTCATTCATCAGCTCCTCAAAGTACTCCATCCACCTTCTCAACACACTCTCCTCGCTGTCAGCACATTCCCATTTGCGTCCTTTATCACCCGAACCTGCAGCACATCCTTCCCAGCTCGGTCCCTCTGTCTTGCCAATGGTATAAATCCTTTTCCCCTTCTTTTGTATCCAACTTCTCATACAGCTCGTCATATGCCTTTTCCTTGGCTTTTTCCACCCTCTCTTTTGCCTTTCGCCGCCACTCCTTGTACTCCTGCCTACTTTCTTCATCTCTCTGACTATCCCACTTCTTTTCGCCAACCCCTTCTTCCTTATACTTTCCTGTACTTCCTCTTCCACCACCAAGTCTCCTTATCTTCCTTCCTCTGTCCAGATGTCACACCAAGTACCTTCCTAGCTATCTCCCTCACCACTTCTGCTGTAGTTGCCCAATCATCCCACCCATCTTTACCACCATCCAACGCCTGTCTCACCTCCTCCCTAAATTTCACGCAACAGTCTTCCTCCTTCAGCTTCCACCATCTGGTCCTTGGTTCAGCCTCACTCTCTTCCTCAACCTCACCTCTAAAGTCATCCTACAGACCACCAATCGATGCTGTCGAGCTACACTCTCCCCTGCCACCACCTTACAGTCACTAATCCTTTTCAGGTTGCATCTCCTGCTTAAGATGTAATCCACCTGTGTGCACTTTCCTCCACTCTTGTATGTCCACCTGTGTTCCTCCTTCTTCTTGAAATACGTATTTACCACTGCCATTTCCATTCTTTTTGCAAACTCTACCACCATTTGCCCTTCCACATTTCTCTTTGTGAGACCGTACCTACCCATCACCTCCTCATCCTCTTTATTCCCTTCCCCAACATGCCCATTGAAATCTGCTCCAATCACCACTCTTTCGTCCTTGGATACACTCTCCACCACCTCATCTAACTCACTCCAGAAATCTTCTTATTACTCCATCTCACACCCATATGTGGGGGATATGCACTGATGACATTCATCATCAATGTATGTGCATATATAACATATATTGTTACGAATCTGGAAGCCATTTGCACACAGACAGACAGCAGCCCCACAGTTCAGTTATTTCAATAAGTATGTGTTTATAGTCAGGGTCCTGTCCTTCTGTCTAATGGGAATTTTGTGTGTGCGCTCCGAGTTACTTTTATAGTCAGGTTTTTTATATCTTTAAATCTTCAATCCTTCGTTTTCGCACCATCGCCATCCATCGCCCACGTGCAGCATGTCACGTACAGGGGTGAGGTTCCCTCCGCCAACCGTAAGCTCGTCCAATCAATGGTGGCCACGAGTCGCCCGACAACCCCTCGTCCAATCCGGAGGCGAGTACCTCAGAGCATTTCCCTCGACCCACGGGGGAGGAGAACGGGAGAAAGAGAAGGTTCGCCCTGTCGTAAAGAAAGAGAAGGAGAAGAAGCCTCGTCTTGCCTGCTGGTGTTCTTGTCTACCCGCGGGTGCTCGTCTGGTCCGTTCCCGTGCTGGCTGGCGTCCGCTGCATCGTCCCTGGTCCCTGGTGCTTGGTGCTGAGTTGTTGGCGGTGGGTTCGAGTTCCACCACCGGACAAGCTCGACAAGACTGCACGAGGCGGACAGGTGCAAAAATAGGCCCCTGCCCTCAGCTCGCCTTCCCTCTGAGCTGAAAGACCGAAATAAAGATCCGACGGGGTCCAGTTCTTTTGGGTGTGTGACTGTGTGTGTGGTGCCGTCCTGTAAGTAGAAACTGTCTAAGTGCCCTGTGTTCATTGTACATTACACTTTCATATTCGGATAACTCTGCTGTTTGTGTGCTCCCCTCCCCGATTACACTGGTTTACAAAAATAAATAAAAATTCTGAGGCAAGCATGTGAATAGGTGTTTCTGATGAATTTTGATATGCTGAATTCAAATTTCTAAACAGTTTTGCTCTATCACCTCTAGTTTTTTTGCTTTCACATATCCCATTTTTTTATTATAATGCATATATTTATAATATGTGTTTATTTCATATATTCAAATGGCATATTACAGAACGAAACAAAAAAATAATTTTATTGTATATCCCCATTTTATTGTATATTTTATTATATATCCATATGTATATATATATATATATATATATAGATATATATATATACAGAACAATAATTATTGGTTATAAATAAACCCCCATGTTAAATGTACCGACTCGTTTTCTGTGCTTTCTCCCATTGGTCCAGCACTGTGCGTATTGAGAATTGGTGAGGCCGTTTGGGCCGGTAAGTTGTCATTGGGTCCGACGGATCTTGGTAATCCCCGCTCGGTTTACACCAGGATCAGGCTCGGTAAACGGTCCGTTCTGCCCGAGGTCCGCCGAGAGTGTGGTTTTCCCCGGTAGTTAGACGACATGGGTAGTTAGGTATATTGAAATTAGGCAATTAACCCTTCCCCACGCCATCAAAATATTGGCGACCACGGTCCGCTAAGGGACCCGTGACCTTTCGGACTTATCCGAGAGTCACAACCTAAATTCTGGGTGTTCGGTGGGAGACGACTCCACTGCTCCACCTAGTAGTCGTTTATCGCCACCGAACAACAGCCCACAAATATATACATATATATGTATGTATTATATATATATATATATATAT
>CM068966.1:60079655-60095955 GCA_035128595.1 Eptatretus atami
GGTCGTGCAAACTCAATTGCAAACAAAACGCCTTTCAAGTCCGATTGACTTCCAAGTTATGATCATGACCAAACTAAGTGCTATACTCATTTAAACATAAGCACTATCGACTTATAGAGAACCAAATTGATTTCCAGGGTTTTGTTTTTTCAGAGATCATGGAGATATGACAAAGTATCTAATTCCTTGTCACGAGCCAATTATTTTGTTTGTATCTGTTGTATGCACAGAACTTTGGGTTATTTCCAACTGTCGATTTGAATATGAAATTTTCACCACAGGAGTGCACTCATAATATGTTCTTGTTGATTCTTACGATGACAAATAAGTCACGTGTGTGTGCAGCCCATATTTGTGGAAAACTCGGAAGAACTGTTGGACACTCTGTTATCTCTGGAAACTACACAAGAAAAAAAATTGAAACTTGCACATAGCAATTACTCATCGAGGAAAAGTGATGTTTATGATTCGTAATTGCACATGTAAGACTAGCATTCGGTCAGAAATTTATAGCATATGTTTAGAGTAATTTATCTGGATTTACTGAAAAAAATTGATGTCGTCAATGGTATGTGATTCGAGCCATATTGTTGTTGTATTTTTTTTAACACCTTAAAAATTTTTCTTCTCTTCGGTGCTAGATAGCAAACTTTACAAGTAAGAACGGACTTACCTGGGGAGAAGATTCACCACATATGATGTGATTGGCACTATTGATTTGCGCGATATTGGATTATACCTAACTAGTAAAAATATATTTTTCGTCCGAATGCTGGAAGATAGATTTGAAACTTCATACAATCTTCACCCAAGCCTTTGGGATAAACAGTATAGATATTATACAAGACATAGAGATTGATATAAGAATTAATATTAAGACACTCATACTTATTGAAAACTTGTAAAAAATCAACTACTAATGCATCATGAACTTATAATAGATTAGGTATGGGAATTATGTTTTAAATTTAACCTGATCGATCCATGGCTGGCAAGCAGAAATTTTTAAGCAGCGTCTTGGTTAGTGACGCTGCGCTACATAGAAGAGCTCGGCATTGTTCTTCTTCTTCTTCTATCTTATTTTATTACTTGTGTAGAAAAACTTTACCCTAGGCTCAGCTCTTGTATATACAAAGATTCCGGAATCTCCTTAAATAATGAGACATGTACACATCTGGCAGTATGAGCGATGCCTTATGAGAGAGATTCTATCATGAACTTGTTATATTCGGACATTTGCTATTAAAGTTTCGAAAAGTTTCACGTTACTATTTAAGATTATTACCATTTATCGTATTAGTAATTTTGATACAATTATTTCGCTAAATTTCGTTACACCGATATATTTCGTATACGTAATCATTATGACGGGTCTCGCTAATTGGCTTATCAGGACGTGAACGAAGTATCGGAAGTTGTCTTTGTTGGTTTTTTGTTTGTTTTTTTTAGCCGACAAAACTTTAGGACACTGCTCTTGTGACACATTTGTCTTGTTTTTTTTTGGGGGGGGGATCTGGGTTTCTGTTTTTTTCATTTTTTTTTGAATAAGGCCCCACTTGGCTGTTGCCCTGGATGGTGTTTTGAGGGTAGAGGGAGTACAGCTGAAATGTGAATCCTATCTACGTTCCTCGCTGATGACTTCATCTTTGCTTTTGGCTTGTTTGGATTCCTTCTGCATTACTCCAACTGCAGGATTGTCCCCTATTTGGGTCTTTCCATTTGATGTTGTGAGATTCAGAATGGGAATTAAAATTAATTTTCAATTTATTTGGATTAAAATTCAAGCTTGATTAATAATTAAAAATAAACGTCATGGTCAGGGTTCAGGGTGTCAATCAGTGTGGGGTTGCATCAAAGTGGGAGCTCTTGTACCCGGTCATCACTGCCAGCAAGTGTATAAAGTGGCAGTTCTATTACATCTCTTTTAATTATGGAACATCAATCAGTACATCAAACACCACACAAAACAGTGCTGGGGGGGTGCTATAGATCTCTGATTGCTCTTTTTCTTGTTTTGTACTGTGGGGACTTTTCATCCCCAAGTTGTATGTCATATTTGGAAAAATTGTGGCTTATTGGTGGCAAGTTCTCCATTTCGTTGGTGACCACTCACTTCTTTATTGCCTCGCTTGACTTGTTTTTTTCCTCTGCGAATACTCTTTGGTTGGTTATGTGTTGCTTTCATTGAGTTTAGTTGTTATTCTACAGCTCGCATGCTTTATCCATGAGCGTGTTATTTTGAATAGTTGCCCAAGTATATGTACCACTTTCTCATTCATATGCCATTTATTTTGGTCATTCCTTTGCGCGATAGCCAATACTCATTTTTTTTCTGTATTTTGTTCAATTTTTCTTCTGGGGTATTCATCTCCGTGTATTTAGCTACTTGTTGGCTGCCTTTATTTGTGTTATTACTCTTATTTTTTGTCTAAGTATTTGTGGATTGTCGGTACTACTGCAGTAAACTTCACAAGTGTGACGTGTTTCCACTTTGGCTGCCCAATTTTGATTTCTTCAGTTGGTCCAGCAAACGATTTGGTGGTTATGGAAAAGACCCCTGGTGAGTAGCATCCAACACATAAAAGACCCTGGAGTTTAGATATTCCCATCATGATTGTTTTAGTTAGGTTACCCACTACCTTGTATCAAGGGAAATGGAGAAATGTTTGTAATCTCGGTAGAACCTTCCGAATTTTTCTCTTCCTCATTTCCCAAACTTCATTTTCCGATCTCGTATTCAACCTCATTCCAAACCCTAATTATTCCGAAAACCTTGTGCTCAAACCGCCATATTTTTTAACTGCATTCTCAAACACGCTGTGTCGGAGTGGCAAGCCGTCAAGGAGACTGCTTAAAGCCAGCACCAACGCTCTGCAAAGAGTATGGTCCAATGTCCTCCGCCTCTTCAAGACGCCTTATTTTTCTACACCCAGACTCAAACCCCCATTCTCATGCTTCATTCGAACAAACACACCTCTCCAACCATGTCACCCTTCACCACGTGTTTCAACCAGTATAGTCGCCATTTCTCAGCCGCCTGTAATTATCGAACCCCGTTCGCCTCGTTGCAACATCCCAGGCAAGAGAGATAAAAAGAGGCTCTTCCTAAATGTTCCCCTCCCCTCCCTCCTGCAACCTCCGACGCTCTGGAAACCAATCCCAGCCTGCTGGACTCTCAGCGCGCACTCAGCCTATCGGGTCGGTTGCCAAAGCATCGTGATTGTTGACAGCGTGAAGAGGACAATAAAAAAACCTTGGACCGTGTGTTTGGAGATGGAGTTATGTACAGGATCTCACCTCGTCCAGTCCTATAGCAATATCATGAAAAGCAATATCATACTAGCAAGGAACACGCTGGCTGAGTTGACAGGCTTCCAGAGGTGCCAAGCGGAATGGGAAAGCCCAAGCGGAGAGCCAACACTACAGAACAAAATTAGACAGGTGCTAGAAAATTAGACACAAAAAAATTAGACAGAACAGAAGAGACAGGTGCTACTGAGCGGAGAACCAGGCCGCTACCAAGCAGAGAGCAAGGTGCTACGGAGCAGAGAGACAGGGTGCTACCGAGCTGAATGCGAGGGTGCAGCATTTCCAACCTGCCAAGTGGAACAGATGCTCCTTTACATTCTGGTTAGTAACAAAGGAGCCACATGCGGGGCTCCCTAAACTACCAAAGCAGAACGGGCATTGACAATCCCGGTAGAACTGATTTTTTGCATGTCTTTCGCACACGCACCATAATCTTGCATTCTTCAGCTGAATACACCTCAGGGCTCGCCTGTTTGTGGACCCTCAGGCAATGGATCCCGCAACAGTTATTTCAGAGCTAAGCACCATACAATACCACACGATAGCATCAGCTTTCCCACCTGCCTCTCTCACCTCAGGCTTGCATCGACACCTCTCATTGTGACCATGAGGACGAAGCTGCCTCATGTACGGGTGAGGCAGGGGGTTGCCAAACACCCAAGACTTCTTGCTTTCTTGCCGTTTCCTTGTTCTGTCGATTTCCCTGAATGAATGTGGCATCTGTCTGTATTTCATTTTAAGGCTGGTTGTATAAGGGTTATTTTTGAGTGCCAGGGGTAAGACTGTTTTTAAGTGAACACTAATGTACTTGTAAATACGTGCTGTTAATGACAAGATTTGTTTGTTTCAAACTGCTTTTCAGGGTCACCGATGGCATTCTGGGCAGTCGTGCCAAGAAGGTAAATTCCCATAGGGCTGTGTAACTTACTTCTTATTTTCTATTCACCGTGTTCAATGAATAGCTTGCCCTTCTGCTTGGGATTCCTCGCAGTGGAACACGTACAAACCCATCATGTAAAACAGTGCTCTCATTTTTTTAATTTTCTATTACACTCGATCGTATCATGATCACTTGTAATTACTTATTATGATCCATCACTTGGTACGTTTACACAATCTGTTCCAGCAATACATTTATTAACCTCCGCCATCCGAAGATCGGAGGTTACTGTTTTCACCCCTTTCTGTTTGTTTGTTTGTTTGTTCGTTTAGTGAACAGATTACGAAAACTCCTCAACGGATTTCGGACGAAACTTGGTGGGGGGGTTAGTGTCTGGTCCAGGATCATGCCATTAGATGTTGGACTTGGTCCAAAATCCAATATGGCCGCTATGGCGGCCATTTTAAAAAAAATATATTTGAATTTTTTTTTTTTGCATTTCTACATGTTTAAGTGATTCCAACCCCCCCCCCCCCCCCCCAAAAAAAAATTGTTAGAGGAAAAAAAAATTTTTTGCAACTTTTTTTCAACAAAATTTCGATTTTTTTTTTTGCATTTCTTACATGTTATAAGTGATTTCCAACAAAAAACATGCCCAAAATTATAAATTGCGGCTGATTTTGCAAACTTCAGGTGGTATACCCACGTAAATCAATTTCTGTCTCAAGGAATCTAGTTATGACGAATGAATTGAGTATGTAAAAGTTAAAAGTAAAAGGAAAGTTGCAACTATAACTCTGTGAGCACTGTTGAGTCAAATTGAATGAATAGGATATCAGGTTCACTTGAGTGACCTAGCAGATATTGGCGGCGAGGTTTTGCACTCTACCGCGTGCTCCCCCTCTAGTATTATTGATCGTTATTGTTGTGGCAATCAAATGAAGCCAGCTGTAATTATTCAGCATAATATTGATCACTTGTTTCGGAAGGAAAGTTTTGAACTGGAACTCTGATGGATCAACTTGATCAGTGAACCAAGAACGGAACTGAAAACACCTACATCCATATTCACCTGCTTTCACTTAACCACAAAAATAAATGTGCAGAAAAAGACTCCTTTGTGACTCGGAGTACAAGCTTTCACACCTCTGCCACAGGGTATTATATCACCCTGTGTGACTCGGTGCTATAATACTGTTCCATGTATCTACTGTGTATATATATTATGTATGTATGTATGTATGTAGCATCCTCTGTGCTGGTGCTATTGTAATCATCCTGTTTTCTGCTTCAGCTCGAGCTCGGTGAGCTCTTAAAGCAGAGAGGGGAGAGAGAGAGAGAGAGGACATGGACAGCCCACAGTCGGTGGTTTTTGGAATGATTTGTTGTGTGGTGATTACTTTTTCTGTGGTTCTTCACTCTATTACATGTTCCCTGTTGTTGTAAAATATATCAAAACTGGTGGTTTGTCCTGCACCGTCATTATCGTGCTCTATGTCCGCACCCCCGTCATATCTGGGAGCTCGTTTGATCAACAAGCCCCATTAACATAACACTGATGTTTGCAGCGTTGTCGACTGTTGTACCAATCTTTGCATTTATTTTTGCCACTCTGAAGTTTTTTTAAACCGCTATGACACCTAACTCATTATATACCACCTATTAATTTTGTTTCATAATTAACTCTTCATTCTCTCCTCCCCCTTACCCCGGCACGACTCTTCTCTTACCCTGCCTCCCACTCAAATGATATCGTGAACATAACAACGTGATAAGATGAGATTATAACCATAACACTGGCAGATACGAATGGCTATGTGTGCAGGACGAGCATGAGATAGGGGGAGCTCATGGGTTTGGTGTTTGCCACACACAAGATGGAGAAGGATTCACTGTTTGCAGCACTGTGCTTCACAACGGACAAAGGCCACAAGCTGCCATTACGGTTATACGTGTCTCATTATTCGCATGAAAACACATGCACATCACACATCTTCTTGTTACTTGAAATTGACACCCGCACACATCGCACGTGTCATGTTACATGAACTCGCGCACATCACGTGTCATGTTACTCGAATGACCAGCACCGCACAACACACATAGTCATGCTACATGAGCACCCCATGTACATCACATGTATCATGTTACTAACAGGCACGCACATCACATGTGTCATGTTACATGAACACCCACGCACCTCACACTGTCATGTTACCATGAACACCTGCACACATCACATGTCATGTCAACATGAACACCACACACTTCGCACGTGTCATGTCACATGAACACCACAGCACGTGTCATGTTACATGACACCTGCACAATCACATGTCATGTTACATGAACACACATTGTCATACCAATGAACACCCACAACATCACATGTCATGTTACATGAACACCCGCACACATCACATGTCATGTTACATGAACCACCGCACACATCACACGTGTCACGTTGCATGAACACCCGCACACATCACACGTGTCATGTTACATCTAACACCTGCCACACATCACATGTTCATTCACATTGAACCACCACACACTTCGCACGTGTCCTTACATGACACACCACACAGTGTCATGTTACATGAACACCTCCGCAACACATCACATGTCATGTTACAATGAAACGACACATGTCATCACATGAACACCCACAACACATCACATGTCATGTTACATGAACACCCCACACATCACATGTACATGTTACATGAACACCCGCAACACATACACGTGTCACGTTGCATGAAACACCCGCAACATCACACGTGTCATGTTACATTAACACCTGCCACATCACATGTCATGTCACATGAACACCACACACTTCGCACGTGTCATGTCACATGAACACCACACACGTGTCATGGTACATGAACACCTGCACACATCACATGTCATGTTACATGAACACACATCACACGTGTTATCATATGAACACCCGCACACATAACACGTGTCACGTTGCATGAACACCCGCACACATCACACGTGTCATGTTACATTAACACCCACACACCTCACACGTGTCTCGTTACATGAACACCCACACACATCACAGGTGTCATGTTACTCAAATGAAAATGTGGCCCCACACCTTTTTACCCTCTGTCATCTCACCCTTCTATAAGCCTCAATCTTGTGTCGAAAGAATATTTATAACATGAACATGTGCATGAAGCATTTCATGTAAATTTCATACAAATTACATCTGTTAAAATTGCTACAAACTTCACATGGTCCAGCTCAAATTGACATTTGATACAATAATGCAACTTGCTAATATAAATAACCTTAAGTACTTAAATTACTGTTTGTCAAACTCTTCTTTTTTCATCAGGAATGGAGATATTGTCATTTCCATTTGTGACTCTGATGCAACGAAGATGAATCATAATGAAGTGGAAGATAAACTGCGTTTCATCGTAAATATATCTCTGGTAAGTGGCAAGGGGCTGCAGCAGTGCCAAGCTCATCCTAAAGGAGGTTTTTCATTCATGTTGAAGCTCAATGTTGAGCTTCAATAAACACTTGTACGATATTGTACACCTCTCCTTCCCAATTCCAAATCCAGGTGATGAATGACGTCATCGCAGAGTGCCGAAAAAAGGGAGTACTCAGTTTTCACTCCGTTTGTTACTTACGAAATCTAAAGATTTCGTAAGTATATTGATGACTGACCTTGTCTAATAAATAGCTGTCTCGATATGTCAGGTAGTCGGACGCAATTAAGATAGTTTTCTAACGATGATTCTGTATCAAATCCATCAAAATATGTCGTACACGTCGACCTGATAGTCTAAAAATCTTCCATTTCTCCACGCAATTAACTTAGCTAACTCAACGTACGCTCTGCTCGAGCGCTACTGCAATCATGTACACCCGACGCGTCGATGAAATATTTTTATACAATGTTTAAAACGTTCTCCAAAACATCCGAATTTCTTTTTGTACAGATATTTGACAACCGAGTTTAGAGGCGCCTAAGCAATCGCAAAAAACCGCAAGACAAAATTAAACAGATTAAGAACGAACTCGGAACGTCGAGCGAAGCAAAAGTACTCTGTTCTTCCATCCACGTGAATTACGCGAATAGTTTCACTCTCGACTTGTGACCTTGGTTTTACGTGATTTGAACCAAAATCTAATGCAGCACTAGCACACCCCTGAATCAGGTGTGTAATTTACAGTTGGTTAGCTTCTTCCGTCTCGGAATTATCTGTACCTAAACCAATCAAAATATCGAATATTTCACCTCGACATGTGACCTGGACCTTGCCGATTTTTGACCAAAATCTAACAGCACTACGCATCACCCTCCTGAATCACGTGTGTGTAATTGCCATTGGTTAGCTTCTCCGGTTCTCGGAGTATCGTGCCTACAAACAATCAAAAAGGCAGTCATAGACTGTACTCTACGAAATCGTCAACTTACCTCTGACGCTTGTCTAATAAAAGCTGTCTCTAGAGAAGGTACCGACGCAAACCAGAAAGTTCTACGATGCCATCTGATACAAAACCATCAAAAAAATCGAATGTTTGACCTCAATTTACCCATGACCGTTTTACCGATTGACCAAAATCTAAACATGTCACTACCAGTTCACCCTCCCTGACACTCCAAGTGGTTATTGTACATTGGTAGCTTCTTCGTTCTCGTTATTGTACCAAACTCATCAAAAATCGAATATTTGACCCGCTGTACAAAACCATCAAAAAATCGAATATTTGACCTCGCGGTGATCCTTACTTCTGACCGATTTTGACAAATCAAACACTAGAATCAAACCATCCGACTCCGTAGGTGTAATTACATGGTAAGCTTCTTCCGTTCCGAGTTAATCGTGCCTAACAAACAAACAAACATACAAAACAAACAAACAAGCAGTCATAGACTGTACATACAGACATCGTCAACTTGACCTCTGACCTTGTCAATAAAAGCTGCTGTCTCTAGAGAAGGTAGCGACGCAAAACCAGAATTCTACCGATGATTACGTACCAAACCATCAAAAAATCGAGATGATTTTTCGAGATGTTGAACCCCACTGTGACCTGACCTTAGACCGATTTTGACCAAATCAATCAGGCGCCAGCACTCACCTCCTGAATCACGGGGTGAATTGACATTGAGCTTCTTCCGTCTCGAGTATCATTTTTGATAGTTTGACTCATCACTAGTGATCCTTGACCTCTGACCGATTTTGAGCCAAAAGACTATCAGACTAGCCACTCCCCCTTCTGAATCAAGTGGGTCTAATTTGACATTGACTGTCTTCCGTTCTCGAGTTATCTGTACCAAACCATCAAAAATCGAATATTTGACCTCACTGTGAACCATTGCCGTTGACCGATTTCGACCAAAATCTAATCAAGCACTAGCCATCACCTCCTGAATCACGGTGTGTAATTTGACATTGGTAGCTTCTTCGTTCTCGAGTTATCGTGCCTACAAACAAACAAACAAACAAACATAACAAACAAACAAACAAACAGAAACGGTAGTCATCAATATACTTACGAAATCTTTAGATTTCGTAAGTAACAAACGGAGTGAAAACTGAGTACTCCTTTTTTCGGCACTCTGCGATGACGTCATTCATCAACTGGATTTGGAATTGGGAAGGAAGGTGTACAATATCGTACAAGTGTTTATTGAAGCTCAAATTGAGCTTCAACATGAATGAAACCTCCTTTAGGATGAGCTTGGCACTGCTGCAGCCCTTGCCACTTACCAGAGATATATTTACGATGAAACGCAGTTTATTCTTCCACTTCATTATGATTCATCTTCGTTGCATCAGAGTCACAAATGGAAATGACAATATCTCCATTCTCTGATGAAAAAAGAAGAGTTTGACAAACAGTAATTTAAGTACTTAAGGTTATTTATATTAGCAAGTTGCATTATTGTATCAAATGTCAATTTGAGCTGGACCAATGTGAAGTTTGTAGCAATTTTTAACAGATGTAATTTGTAATGAAATTTACATGAAATGCTTCATGCACATGTTCATGTTAATAAATATTCTTTCGACACAAGATTGAGGCTTATAGGAAGGGTGAGATGACAGAGGGTAAAAAGGTGTGGGGCCACATTTCATTTGAGTAACATGACACCTGTGATGTGTGTGGTGTTTCATGGTAACGAGACACGTGTGAGGTGTGGGGTGTTAATGTAACATGACACGTGTGATGTGTGCGGGTGTTCATGCAACGTGACACGTGTTATTGTGCGGGTGTTCATATGATATAACACGTGTGAGTGTGTTCATGTAACATGACATGCATGTGTTGCAGGTGTTCATAGTACCATGACACTGTGTGGTGTTCATGTGACATGACACGTGCGAAAGTGTGTGGTGTTCATGTGACTGACATGTGATGTGTGCAGGTGTTAATGTAACATGACACGTGTGATGTGTGCGGGGTGTTCTATGCAACGTGACACGTGTGATGTGTCGGGTGTTTCATGTAACATGACATGTGGTGTGTGGCGGGTGTTCATGTAACATGACATGTGATGTGTTGGTGTTCAGTGATGACATGTGTGTTTCATGTAAATGACATGTGATGTGTGCGAGGTGTTTCATGTAACATGACACGTGTGTGGTGTTCATGTGACATGACACGTGCGAAGTTGTGTGGTGTTCATTGACAGACATGTGATAGTGTGTGCAGTGTTAATGTAACATGACACGTGTGATGTGTGCGGGTGTTCATGCAACGTGACACGTGTGAATGTTGGCGGGTGTTTCATGTAACATGACATGTGATGTGTGCGGGTGTTCATGTTAACATGACATGTGATGTGTGTGGGTGTTCATTGGTGATGACATGTGTGTTCATGTAACATGACATGTGATGTGTGCAGGTGTCATGTAACATGACACGTGTTGGTGTTCATGTGACATGACACGTGCGAAGGTGTGGTGTTCATGTGACATGACATGTGATGTGTGCAGTGTTCATGTAAATGAAACGTGTGAGGTGCTCGTGGGTTTCATGTAACATGACACTATGTGATGTGCGTCGTTAGTAACATGATACATGTGATGTACATGGGTGGCTCATGTAGCAGACATGTTGTTTGTGCGTGGCTGGTCATTCGAGTAACATGACACGTGATGTGCGCGAGAGTTCATGTAACATGACACGTGCGATGTGTGCGGGTGTTCATTCAAGTAACAAGAGAGATGTGTGATGTGCAGTTGTTTTCATGCGAATAATGAGAACACGTATACCCGTAATGGCAGCTTGTGCCTTTGTCCGTTGTGAAGCACAGTGTGCCAGAACATGTTTGATACTTCCTCCATCTTTGTTGTGTGCAACACACCAAACCCATGAGCTCCCCCATCTCATGCTCGTCCTGCACACATAGCCATTCGTATCTGCCAGTGTTATGGTTATAATCTCATGCTTATCACGTTGTTATGTTCACGATATCATTTGAGTGGGAGGCAGGGGAAGAGAAGAGTGTGCCGGGAGTAAGGGGGAGGAGAGATGAAGAGTTAATTATGAAACAAAATTATAGGAGGTATATAATGAGTTTAAGGTGTCATAGGCGGTTTAAAAAAAACTTCAGGTGGCAAAAATAAATGCAAAGATTGGTACAACAGTCGACAACGCTGCAAACATCAGTGTTATGTTAATGGGGCTTGTTTGATCAAACGAGCTCCCAGATATGACGGGGTGCGGACATAGAGCACGATATGACGGTGCAGGACAAACCACAGTTTTGATAATGTTTTCAAAACAACAGGGAACATGTAATAATGGTGAAAACACAGAAAAGTAATCACCATCACAACAAATCATTCCAAAAACCCACCGGACTGTGGCTGTCCATGTCTCTCTCTCTCTCTCTCTCTCTCCCTCTCTGCTTTAAAGAGTCCACCGACTCGTAGCTGAAGCAGAAACGGGATGTATACAATAGAGCACCTAGTCACAGAGGAATGTACATACAATACATACATACATATTATATACACAGTACGAGTAACATGGAAACGATATAGCACCGGTCACACAGGGTGGGATATAATACCTCTGTGCCAGAGGTGTGAAAGCTTGTACCCAGTTCAAAAGGAGTCTTTTCTTGCATTTTATTTTGTGGTTAATTGAAAGCATGTGATATGAATTGCTAGTGTTTCAGTTCTTGTTCCTTGAGTGATCCATCAGAGTTTCCAGTTCAAAACTTTCCTTCCGAACAAGTCGATCAAATATTATGCATGAATAATTACAGCTGGCTTCATTTGATTGCCACAACAATAACGACAATAATAACTAGAGGGGGAGCACGCGGTAGAGTGCAAAACCTCGCCGCCAATACTGTTGGTCACTCAAGTGAACTGATCATCCTAATTCATCATTTGACTCAACAGTGCTCACAGAAGTTATAGCTGCAACTTTCCCTTTTACTTTTAACTTTTACATACTCAATTCATTCGTCATAACTAGATTCCTTGAGACAGAAATTGATTTACGTGGGTATATCCACCTGAAGTTGCAAATCAGCCGCAATTAAATTTTGGGCATTTTTTGTGTTGGAAATCACTTATAACAGTGTAGAAATGCAAAAAAAAAAATCGAATATTTGTGTTGAAAAAAAGTTCAAAAATTTTTTTTTTTTCCACCTCTAACAATTTTTTTTTGGGGGGGGGGGGGGGGGGTTGAAATCACTTAAAACATGTAGAAATGCCAAAAAAAAAAATTCAAATATATTTTAAAATGGCCGCCATAGCGGCCATATTGGAATTTTGGACCAAGAGTCAACACTAATGGCATGATCCTGGACCAACCTACCCCCCCACCAAGTTTCGCCGAAATCCGTCAGGAGTTTTCTCGTAATACAGTCACAAACGAAACAAACAAACAAACAAACAGAAAGGGGGAAAAACGTAACCTCCGATCTTCGATGGCGGAGGTTAATAAATGTATGGCTGGAACAATATTGTGTAAACGTACCAAGTGATGGTCATAATAAGTAATTACAAGGTATATATGATACGATCGAGTGTAATAGAAAATTAAAAAAATGAGAGCACATGTTTTAATGATGTGTTTGTACGTGTTCCACTGTGCGAGGAATCCAGGCAGAAGGCAAGCTATTCATTGAACACGGTGAATAGAAAATAGAGAAGTAAGTACACAGCCCTATGGGAATTTACCTTCTTGGCACGATGCCCAGAATGCCATCGGTGACCCTGAAAAGCAGTTTGGAAACAACAAATCTTGTATTAACAGGCACGTATTTAAAGTAATTAGTGTCACTTAAAAACAGTCTACACTGGCACTCAAAAATAACCCCTTATACAACCAGCCTTAAAAATGAAATACAGACAGATGCCACATTCATTCAGGGAAATCGACAGAAAAGGAAACGGGCAAGAAAGAAGAAGTCTGGGTGTTTGGCAACCCCTCCTCACCCTACATGAGCAGGCTTGGTCCTCATGCGTCACAATGAGGTGTCGATGCAGCTGAGTGAGAGATGCAGGTGGGAGCTGTGCTATTCGTGTGGTATTGTATGGTGCTTAGCTCTGAAATAACTGTTGGGGATCATCTTGCTGAGGGTCACAACAGGCGAGCCCTGAGGTGTATTCGCTGAAAGAATGCAAGGATATATGGTGCGTGTGCGAAAGACATGCAAGAAATCAGTTCTACCGGGATTTGGTCAATGCCGTTCTGCTTGGTAGTTTAGGGAGCCCCGCATGTGGCTCCTTTGTTACTTACCAGGATGTAAGGAGCATCTGTTCCACTTGGCAGTTGGGAAATTGCTCGCACCTCTCGCATTCAGCTCGCGTAGCACCTGTCCTTCCGCTCGTAGCACCTTGCTTCTGCTTGGTAGCGCCTGGTTTCTCCGTCAGTAGCACCTGTCTCTTCTGTCTCGTCTAATTTTTTTGTTCTAATTTCTAGCACCTGTCTAATTTTGTTCTGTATGTTTGGCTCTCCGCTGGGGCTTTCCAATTCCGCTTGGCCTCTTGGAAGCCTGTCAACTCAGCCAGGTGTCCTGCTGATATGATATTGCTTTCATGATATTGCTATAGGACTGGACGAGGTGAGATCTGTACATCAACCTCCACTCCAACTACACTGTCCAAGGTTTTTTATGTCCTCTTCACGCTGTCAACAATCACGACTGCTTTTGCAACCGACCCGATCGGCTGAGGGTGGGCTGAGATCCAGCAGCTGGAATTGGTTACCAAGGCGTCGGAGGTTGCAGGGAGGGGAGGGAACATTTAGGAAGAGCCTTTTTTATCTCTCTTGCCTGGGATGTTGGAACGCGAAGGGGTTTCGATAATACAGCGCTGAACATGGCGACTATCTGGTTGAAACACGGTGAGGTGACATGGTTGGAGAAGGTGTGTTTGTGAATGAAGCATGAGAATGGGGGTTTGAGTCTGGGTGTCAGAAAAATAAGGGTTTGAGAGGCGAGGACATTGGGACCATACTCTTTGCAGAGCGTTGGTGCTGCTTAAGCAGTCTCCTTGACTGGCAATCGGGTTGCCACTCGACACAGGTGTTTGAGAATGGCAGTTAAAAATATGGCGGTTTTGAGCACGGGTTTCGGAAAATTAGGGTTTGGAAATGAGGTTGAATACGGAATCGGAAAATGAAGTTTGGGAATGAGGAAGAGAAAAATTGGAAGGTTCTACCGAGAATTACAACATATCTCCATTCCCTTGATACAAGGGATGGGTAACCTAACTAAACAATCATGATGGGAATATCTAAACTCCAGGTTCTTTTATGTGTTGAAGCTACTCACCAGGGCTTTTCCATAACCACAATAGTTTTCTGGACCAACTGAAGAAATCAAAATTGGCAGCCAAAGTGGAAACAGTCACACTTGTAAGTTTACTGCAGTAGTACCGACAATCCACAAATACTTAGACAAAATAAGAGTAATAACAAAATAAAGGCAGCCAACAAGTAGCTAAATACAGGAGATAATTGGAACAAAATAAGAAAAAAATGATATTCTATCGGCAATGGAATATGCCAAAATAATTGGCATATGATGAGAAAGTGTAATACTTGGAGCAGCTATCCAAAAACACTGCTATGATAAAGATCATGCCTGGTAAATAACATAAACCATGAAAGCAACAATAACCAACCAGAAAGTATTCGCAGAGGAAAAAAAACAGTCAAAGGAGGCAATAAGAAGTGAGTGGTCACCACAAATGGAGAACTGCACACAAAGCCACAATTTCCAAATATGACATACACTTGGGAAAAAGTCCCACAGTACAAACAAGAAAAAGAGCAATCAGAGAATTAGACCCCCGCCAGCTATGTTTTGTGTCTGATTATGTTCCATAATTAATAAGAGAATGTAATTAGATGCGCACTTTATAACTGGCTGTGCAGTACGATGCACCGGTATCAAGACGTCCCACTTGATGCAACCACACGATTGACAACCTGACACTGACCCATGACGTTTTTAAATTATTAATCAGTTGAATTTTAATCAAATAAATTAAAATTAATTTATATCCCAATTCTGAATTCAACATCAAATGGACACCAAATAGGGACAATACTGCATTGGATTAATCAAAGGAAATCCAAACAAGCAAAAAGCAAAGATGAAGTCATCAGGAGGAACGTAGATAGGATTCCAGATTTCAGCTGACTACTCCTCTACCTCAAACACATCCAGGCACAGCAAGTGAGCCTTATTCAAAAAATGAAAAAAAACAGAACCAGACCCCCCCCCCAAAAAAAAAACAAGACAAATGTGTCAAGAGCAGGTCCTAAATGGTTTGTCGGCTAAAAAAAACAAAAAAACACAAACAAACAACCTCGATATTGTCACTGCCTTATAAGCCAATAGTGAGACGTCCATAAGCTATTCCGTATTTACGATAATATCGATCGGTATTTACGAAATAAATAGTGTATTTACAAAATTACAATACGATAAAAATAGATAAATCTATAAATGTAACGTGAACTTTTCGAAACTTTAAAGCAAATGTCCGAATATATTTAAAGTTCATGAATAGAATCTCGCCTCAAATGTGCACTGCGTCAATATGCGAGATGTGTACATGTCTCAGTATTTAAGAGATCGGCATATTGTTAACA
>CM068966.1:60114359-60132186 GCA_035128595.1 Eptatretus atami
CTTCACCATAAAATCATGATATCTTCAAAGTCCCATACAAAACTTGAGTTACTCTACAGAGAAGTCCATCATACTGTTTTGTTATGTCCATGGGCATATACATAAGATAAAACAAACAAAGTCTGGTGCCCTCTCATGGTAGCAATTTTTGGATGGGCTCATGTACTATTGGGGATGCTTGGAAACTCCTAGCATCCATCCTGATCTGCCTTTACACCTTTACACTTTCCACACTCCTCTCCACAGCACACACACACACACAGGTTGACATGGACCTTTTATTTGATAAAATAAACTAAAGTGTGATATGACACAACACGCGGTTGCTCAATCAAAGCACCAAGCCTTATAAAATGATTTTCTGACAAAGTTAACGAATAAGGAATTGGATTCCAGGATTTTCAAAACTGAGCTATATACTCAGAACAATTGACATGGATCCATATAATTGTCTTTAAAAAAAACTCAGCTGGCTTACCAATAAGCTTCAGAATGGGGGTAATCTGCTTGGCTCACCAACTGGTCTACACGTGATACCAATCGAAACATCATGGCACGTCTGCTCTTAATGTCAGACAAACTTAGAAGCGGTACTAATATGTTATCAATGAAACAACAACCATCCTAAATCCCCTGAAACATAAAGGGTTACGCTTGGTGCGCAAGTACATACGAGCTATGCAAATTCACTTGGTATGTGTAGGATGCCATTACCAGTATGACCACTCCTTGGCTTTTTTCACAAGATCTTGGCTATTCGTTGTTCACCTTGGCGTTTGGTTTTCTATAGGTTTTCTTGGCGTATAGGTTCTATTATCATCGCTTTTCCGAAACCCTTGTGAATTCTTGGCTTTTTTCATTGGCTCAGCTTGGCATTTATGAAAATGAGGAGTGGTCACACTGGCCATTACACCACTCGATCCATTTAGTTAAGCCATTAAAATAGGACATGAGTGCAGATATCAAGAATGCTCATTTTCTTCCTCTGTAACTGTGTACCCAAGCCCCCAACAGGAAACTACTCATATGTCGACCAAAACTCCATCTGTCACAAAAGTGTCTGAGAGGTGCTGCGGCATTCTGGAAGATGCACCGACCGAACTGCACGATGCGCCCACCTCCCTGATTCTGTATCGCAATGCACGGCTGGGTGATTCGGCACGAGGGTTACTTTGTGTCGAGAAGCAACAACTGTGTCCTGTTTGCAGCAAAGGTGGCAGTGATTGTGGCTGCACTGAGATTTGCGTGGAGATTGAGCACAAAGTGGAAAATCCCGTCAAGGTGCAACGTGAGTTTCAAATTTTTATTCTATAAATTCCATAATATTTTTATTCAATATTCAAATATTTTTATTCCATAATAGTTCTATAAAGATAAATTAACATAGTAAGTAGTCCATTGTAAAAAAAAATTAAAAAACAATACACATATATATTCTTTAATGGAGGTGTTGAGGCTCATGGCATGGTGAACCAAAGGGGAAATGGGTCTATATAATACATGTATACTTCTTCTTCTTCTTTCGGCGCTCCCCGTTAGGGGTCGCCACAGCGGATCAACCGTATGATCCGCATAGTGATTTGGCTTAGATTTTACGCGGATGCCCTTCCTGACGCAACCCTGGTCGCCTCTTACGACACAGGGATATGGTACACCTATTTTACCCGGGGCATACACCGGGACCAGTACACTGGTACTCATTTCGCCGACCTCGGAAGGATGACAGGCTGAGTTAACCCCCTGGTGTATTAATTCAGCGGCCAACGGGCTTTGAACTCAGGACCTTTGGATCCCAAGCCCGCCACCCTAACCACTGCGCCAACACCAGGCATATATAATACATGTATACATCTCAGGATAAGCAGAAGAGTTGTAGGTGAAAGGGAGGACAAGGTCTGAGCAGGTGTAGTAAAGTTTAGAGGAGGAAATGGGAATGGCCATGAGGCGTCAGTGGGCAGGTTGAAGACCTCCAGGAAAGACGTTCAGACAATGGTCTCCAGAACATAGTTCCGCATGCAAGGGAAGAGAATGTGAAGGAATGGAGGAGAACATTATGGTCAGATTTGAAGAAACAAGATAAGGGTTTCAAAGAATGAATGTGACCTGGCTGGGGATCCAGGGTTGTGTGGAGAGGAAAAAAGGCATGTCAGGAACAAGACGAGAATAGAGCCAGTAAAAGACTGCAAGGCCATAAATATCCCTGAGCTGAGCAAGAGCCTCCTGTCATGAGATGCCAAGGAGCAATGGCAGGCGTCACACTCAAAGGGGTAAGATAAGAAGCAGCACCAGCAGTCCATATGGTATGACCCATACTTCACCACACCTCTGATGAAGGCCTTATACACCGTTATAAGTTAGGGACATCTGAGGAAGGATTTGCCTTTGAAAAGAACTCTGAGGAGGCAGCTGGCTTTTCAGGTGAACTTGGACATGTGATCTGCCAAAAATAGGCTATCACTAAATAATGATGAATCCCAGGAGCTTCAGAGATTGTACCTCTCCTTGAGGATGACCATGGAGTCAAAGGGATTGGCCAGCCTGTCCTTATTGAAGAACAAAGTGAGAGTGTGGAACTTCCTTGCATGAAAGAGGTGACATTTTCTCAGAGAAGGATGCCACTTTGCAAACTGCCCGGTGGAGGGTTGAGGAACAATCCTGCACAGAGTGGACTTGCCTGAAAAATGATACAATGGATTTTCCAGGGAAAATGAGAGAGCGTTCCTGTACATAAAGAAAGGATTGGTCTAAGAATGCAACAAATGGGAAACACCAGCCTAACAGGGTAAAGTATGGGAAATAATGCCATCCAAAACAATGTGCTGCTCTCTAACACAGAGGAAATCGAAAAACCAGTTCAGGAGGGGACCTTGGATATCAGCTCAGAGCTTGGAAAGCAAGTTAAAGTGCCAGATGATCAAATGGACGGAAGATGTCCAGTGAGTTTACCATAACCTCTTGTTTAGAAGTGAGAGCATCTATCCATTGTTTTTTGTGTACACAAGTCCAGGCTCATGGAAGAGCTCGTACAAGTACACTGAATAGATCAGGACACACCACGACAAAAGGAACAGCAGAGAGGAAACATCAAAAGTCGAGCTGAAGGCCAAGACAGATAGGCAGACAAATAATGGATGTGGGGAGGAATGGGAGGCAGGAGAGGATGCATGGGGTGGACAAGATGGATACAGAAGGAAACTCTCAGGAGGGAAAACTGAAAATTTGGATGGAGGAGTAAATGGGGAGGGAGGCAGAGTGAACGAGGGTAGAAAAGACAATTTTTTTTTTGCATTGGGAACGATCTGAGATGGTGGTGAACAGCTGTCTTGAAGACCTGGAGGGAAGAATGAGATTGAAGAGAATGTGGAAGTTGGTTCCAAAGGCGGGAAAAAAAGAGGAACAAATGAGTGGAGGTGAGCAGTGATCATGTATTTAGGTAGTTTCACCAGAAGGGGGTTAATGGTGGACCATGTGTGCCCTGTAGAATTCTATGGCAGGGGACAAAGCACGGAAAGAGCAGAGGGTACAAGACCAGAAAGGAGATTGTAGAAGACAGAGAGACCATCGACATGTCTGCGATGAAGAAGTGATAGGCCCATAGATTTGGCTTCATCGCGGGAGATTCCAATGATCTTGAATGCCTTACTTGCCACGGCGTCAAGCTGAGCATGATTTGAGGCAAGGGAGCCAGCCCGGAGGGGGTGAGCAGTACTTCATCAAGATGCGGATGAAGGCCTTGTATGTGGATAAGAGGTCAGGTGTGCCAAAGAAGGAGTTTGTACGACGGACTTTGTACGACAGAGGCTGGCTTTGCAGGCCATCTTTGAAATGTGGTTTGCTCAAGAAAAATTATTGCTTATAGTGAGACCCAGGAGTTTGAATAACTGAACTTCCTCAAGACTGTTAAGAAAGTATATGGAGGGTTTGCCAGCCAGTCCTTTTGGTGAGAGATAGTGAAAGTATGAGATTTGGCAGGATTGAAATACATATTCCAAGTGTTTGACCGGGTTTGAACAGAGGGAAGAGGTTGCAGCCTGCCTGTTTGAAGGATGATGGATGTCACGGCAGAGGGTGGAGTCATCAATAAATGCACAAAAGAGGATTTTCCATGGAGTCAGAGAGATCATTGATGAAGATCAGAAAAGGACTGGGCCCAGAACACCACTTTGGGCCACTCCAGCCTTGACAGGGAGAGGAGATGAAAGGATTCCATTGAGAGCCACACGCTCGCTATGAGAGTAGAGGAAGTTAGTAAGTCATGTGTGGAGTTGATCTTAGATTCCATAGGCAGAGAGTTTGGAGAGTAAGGCAGGATGCCAGACTGTTGATATTAAAGTAATAGCTTGTCCAGGGTGGAATTGTTTTGACTGAAGCCAAACTGATGATCTGAGCTCAGAGTGTTTGAAAAGAGAAGAGTCTTCAGGCCTACTGCAGTTACTGATTCCATTACTTTTCTTATGAGACAGGAAGGCAGGAAGGGTTTGTTTTATCAGTTTTGGCATCATTCCTATTTCATGAATTAGGGTAATATTGGTGACTTGCCATGATGCTGACAGGATTTTTCTTCTTTCTTGTGAAGCACATGGCTGTGGGGTGCATCATTTGTGAGGGGTGCAGCTGTGCCACTGATACAGAGACCCCCTTGGAGATGGAACTTGTAATTTGTTCAGGGTGTCTCACCTACTTTATTCAACTCACCTCCTCTTCATTAAGGACACTGTGGGATCTTTAATGTCCACCATCTAATGCTAACAGATGGGAGGCCCAGTTTAATGTCCATCTGAGGGACGGCACACTCACACTGATGCCTCAATGACAGGCTTTTTTTAAACTTAGACAGAGGTCATTTGGTCCATCACCATGTAATCTCCTCACTCTAACATTCCCAACAACTTCATGTAGTCCACTTATATAACTTACTTCGTGCACAGAATTAGACCAGGACACTGGCACACTATGTTTTTGATAGATATCATGGCATATTTAACATCCGCAACTGAAATGTGTATTGGATATCCGGCTTTATACCCAAATCCGAAGGACTGTGTGCTCAATGATACAACACTCCCTGTTGGCATTGAATCAGAACAGCCATTTTAGGTTCGATTCCATCACAAATCGAAACGAGATCAGACAGCTCATGCATCTCATCAACCCTCATGTGCTCCCTCCATCCCCCATTTAACACTCATATCGCACAATACGAAATCAATAGGTCGTGTTTGTTTTGCTTCGTCACCAGCCAAAAGGTCTGCTCTTTCTTGGACAAAAGTTTTAGGCCCATCTGTCACCAGGTGTCCATTTTGCACTAAAGCTGTGATGTGGCAGCACCAGAACATCTCCTTGGTGGAGTGGTTGAGGATTGTCTGTGCGGTGTTTTACAGGTGGATGCTGTGTAGTGCAGGCAACCAAGGCCCTCTGCAAACACGTTTTCCAGTTAACTATTGAGGAACCCATCTGTATGATTAACTTCAAGAACGAGAAGTTGGCACCACGCCGGCGTTCAAATCCCCTGAAGCCAGAAACAAGATGGAAATACACAAAATCCGGTAATACTGATTAGATGACATTTTAATCATGTCTCATTACATCTGCCACCGAATGTGGACAGAGGATATGTTTTAACCCCTGTTTGTTACGAGTAAAGTCGGAGACCTTTGGGCCAAAGACGGCTGCTCGGCTAGTTTATTTCGTGAGTGGCTTGGGTGACGGCAGGGCTGACAGGGCACCTCCCCTGTTCCTTTTGCAAGATAGGCACTGTACTGCTGCTGCCCAAAAAAATTTTTTCTTATGAAATGGAATTTATATTTTGTATTATCTGCTTGTTTTTAGGATTATGATTAGCATCTATAAAATAGGTGCAGTACTGCTTAAATGTACTTGGTGAAACCCATCCATGAAAATGATCATTATAGGGTTAACATCCCTACAAAGATCAATGTCAATGATGATGATGATGATGATGATGATGATGATGATGATGATGATGTCGACATTGACCGAACCGTGCGTGTCCACGACTGAAAATCATTTACCATTTATTTTAAACCCCGTTTTAATTCAATGTCTATCCAACGATAATTATTTTCCGAGCATTGTCATTTCGTGTCGTCATGAGTCTGAGTCTCCGAGTTTGCTAATAACCCATGACGACCTAAAGACGTTGAATATTATGATTATTGTCAGAAAGATAGTGATGTGTGGTGTGTATGTGTCCGTACTATGGGGTGTGCTCCCCCTCTATGATTTACTTTATCCATCCTCATTATGGTCCCCTAGCCCATCCCTGCTATTCATTTCCCCCTCATAATTGCTATCTATGACGGTTAAGACATTCTTCCACTTATTATCCCCATTATCCAAAATGAGTGCTTTCTTATCACTCATGATCCTTATTTTCCCTTCTGTTTGGTCCTCACCACTAATTGCTACCTCTCGCTCATCCTTCCAATTCTCCCATAATATGTTTGTTCATTAATTCCTCATCACTCACTCATTTGCAAATTATTCATAGGCTTCATTCACTCCTTCACTCTATCATTTCATTCCACCATTGCTATTGATTCCAAATAAAACAACAGTCCTGACATACCCGTAGAATCCTATCATGATGCATCACAATGTGGTTTATTTCAGCAAACAGGTGATTTGCATGATGTGGCTGAACCTTTAACACCTGTGTATAAAGTTTGTGAACAAGCTTGTCCGTCATAGGCAGGGGTTCACACAATTTTATTTTTTTTTGGTTATCCAATGAGTACCAGCAGAAATGGTTTGGTGCTCACAAAAAAATAAGTTAGCTTCGAGCATGCTCGTCTGCTTTCCCCAGCCCCTCTCAGCTTGGTATACATCTTACACCTCTGTACGCACTCTCTCACAAAGTCCGCTCCAGACAAGACACTCTCAAGCCGCTCTTTTTTTGTTCCGGACGCACCTGAACCTTCTCTTCTTCCTCCTTGCTCGTGCGTTCTCCTTAGATGTAATTTTTTTATCGTATAAGTTATAATATAACTTATAAATTATCATGTTATCATTTATAAAATTAATTTTGTGCATTTACATTTTGAAATCACAGGACAGTGTATCAATTTATCAGAATTATGATGGAAGAATGTTACCTACACCACCCTAAGAAAACCTTCCATGAAAATCCTCTCTTGTGCTCGTACGCTTTTGAGCTTTTGGAGCATCTTTGAAGTCTGCATTTAGTTTTTTTTGTTGTTGTTTTTTACCACGCATGAGTACCTGTGTACCAGTTATGTGAACCGCTGATTATAGGCCTACATATTGTACATTTGTATGAAATTGACAAGTCAACATAGCACAGTAAATAGGATTTTTTATTATTATTGGGGAACAGAATTATGAGGCAAGTGCTCAACTGTGAGTCCAAACCAGACCATTCAGTTCTGGATAACAGCCATATTCTTCTTCTTCTTCTTCCTCCCCGACCTCACTCCCCCACTTTTGGTTGCTTTTTCAAACTTCTATCCCTTCCAACTTTATCCATATCCACGTTCAGCAAAGATGGTGATGTTTCGTTACAAAGCCATCAGGCCCCTACAAAAGGAGGTGGTAGTTCTTGGATTTGTGAAGACAAAGTCGTTCCTGCTCTGCCATTCTTCTGCAGATGGTAGTGTTATTCTAACCGCACAAGTAAGCTACCATCCTGACAATGCCTCGCACATCACTTTTTGTATCTCATATGGAGTGTTATTTATTGTTATTTTACATTTTTATTATTGAGTTTTCATTATTTAATTATTAAGTGTTTTGCTGTTTTTCTTGGCTTTCCTTGTCCAGAAGCTTGACAGGTCGAAACTCCAGCGAATCAAAGAAACCGATGACACCTGGAAGTTCGTGTTCTTTCGGAAGTCGTCGAGCGGCGGATCCAGTATGACGTTTGAGTCTGCTGCCTTCCCAGGGTGGTACATCAGTAGTCATGAGAGCGGGACGAGCGTGCGCATGAGACGGATCTCAGATTCGTCCTCAGATAATCACATGTTCCATCTCTCGCAAAAGTAACATTCGCCAGCAATCCGTCACAGCTCGATGGGGTGTGCCTTTCTTTCGCCTAAGTCATCAGTTTAGGGTGAGGATAAAAGGAATATCAATGTCTATCTTCACCATCTACTCGCATTCTTGTGGGTGATTTTGTCGGACGTTCATGATACATTGGTATTTTCATTCAGGTCCATCAAACCGGTTGTACGTGAGCCATTAGATTACTAGTGAACTCATTTTCGAGGCAAATTGGTTATTCTTGAGCTAAACAAGAGTGGTGTACTTATCACGTGCATGTATCTCAAAACACAGCTTGAATTGTTACTAACTTAACACATTATTATGTAATCACTGGACTAACCATGTACTAGTCTTAAAAGCTTTATATTGCTTGTGCCCAAATAACAGCCAACTGCATTTTTCTAAGTCTCTTGTTGAAGGATTTGTAGCATGTATTTGTATTTTTTTTCTCTTTCGGGAAACAATATACATGCATCATTAAACCCAATGTGCACATGTGTGATGAAAACCAATGGATACATGCGTCATGAAACCCAACGTGTATATGTGTTATGAAATCCAACACATACTCGTATAAGCGTCATGAAACTATTCACATTGAATTTGGTGTACATAAAGGAATGAAGCATCATCTGCATTATTCTCGCTCCAGCAACGGACTACAAAATTGTTTGCCACCTTTCCCTCAATAGCGAAGGTGATGGAGATAAGCGTCAGTGGTTAGCGGAGACTTCCCTATGTGTACTCCATTGCGAAAAGTGTATCAGGGTATCTCACTCAACAAATTGTTTCTTTGTTTTGTGATTATGTTATCGGTTTAGTTTGAACAACATGTCAAATTATTGTGTAGTTCTGTGCAGAAACAACTCCTGTCCTTTACAGTGAATACCTTGTGTATGTCGTCTCATAAAATTAAGGAGCACGAATGTGGATCAGACATCATCTCATACACTTGGCAATTGCACATCACGTGGCAAAGGTGGCAATCTATGAGTTAACAAGTAAAAAAGACATTTAATGTCATCGCCCCGGTTGTTTTAGTAATTTTGCTGCATGGAGTACAAGAGCTAGCCCATATTTATGTGCAACTAAAATGGCCACCAGTCTATCAGTCGGCCATCTTTGATCAGATCGCAAAATAAAGTGAGGTGCACGTGTATGCCAACATGTACTGTGCTGGTGCCACGTTTGAACAAAATCGGACCATGCATGTCTGAGCGAAATGGTTGGGGACACATTTAAGTAACAAAATTGCTACCATGTCGGCCATGTGATTCAGCAGCCAACCTTCAAAATTTATTTAATTCTTCAACATTCAAAACCTTCAAAATTTGGTTTAAATTTTTTTTTTAAACCTTCCAAATCTTTTTCTCTGAAGTGGCTGACCAGGTCGAGGTGAAACTTTACAAGTATGACCGCCTATCCATGAGGAACAAAAGGTTCACTTATATGATGTCATAGGTCACATGGTTTGGCAGCCATATTGGATTTATCCTAAAACTTATAACAAAATCTTCTCCAGAACGGCTCGACAGATCGAAGGCAACCTTCACACAAATGTTTCTCAAGCCTTGGGTGTCCAACTTTGTTCAGGAATAATTGATAGCTCACATGGTTTGGCAGCCATATTGGATTGAAGAAAATATTAAATAATGTTTTCGCTGAAACCGCTTAATCAATCGACAGAAAACTTCACAATTATGATCAGGTGGTGATGGGAAATACAGGTTTTTAATTGCAACTTGATTGGACACATGGTCTGGAAGCCAGAATTATTTAATTTTTTGATCTGGGTTCTTTTTTATTTCGTTTTTTTGAATAAGGCTCACTTGGCTGTGCCTGGATGGGTTTGAGGGTAGAGGAGTAACAGCTGAAATTGCAATCCTATTCAGGTTCCTCTTGATGACTTCATCTTTGCTTTTTGCTTGTTCGGGTTCCTTCTGATGATTCCAGTGCAGGACTGTACCTATTTGGTCTTCCATTTGATTTGAATTGAATTTATTTTAATCCCATTCTAAATTCAATTGAATAATAATAAACATCATGGGTCAGGGTCAGGTGTCCGATCAAAGCGGGGTTGCATCAAAGCGAGATGTCTTGGTACCTGGTCATCACTGCCAACAGTTATAAAGTGGCAGTTCTAATTATGTCGCTTATTAATTATGTAACACATCAGTACACAAATGCCACACAAATTACACCATACAAAACTACACAAACACAACACAAAACAACTTCTGGCACGGGTCTGCAATCTCTGATTGCTCTTTCTAGTCAAACTTGTCTCCTTCCTCTAAAACTGGGTGGTGCCCAAGTCTGTCTCTTTTAAGTCTGTTTGTTTGTCTGTTCAATACCACCTCCTTCGGCGAGGACAAAAATTCAATCTTGAAGTTGCCCAGATATAGTTTTCTGGCTCTTCTAAGAGTGGATACGCACTTGTTCCATCCGGGCTGTGTGGAATGATCTGAGGTTGCCTTTGGTCAGATTTGCATTCCAGGAAGAGAAGGCTCGATGTTTGAAGGCAACTGCCTCACCACAGGATTGTGTGTACTGTACAAGGGGCGAGAGCATAGGTATGACAACTGCAGACGAGATGGTATAAATATGTACATAAGGGTAAGCATGCTTGTGTGGAAGGATTCCAAGGCAGTATTCATATTTGGCGAGGTGGAACTGAAGGACCAGTCTTGACATGAGAGAGCAGCCTACAGTCCCTGCCAGTCAGCTTCGGTGAACTGCCAGACTTATGGCACTCTCTGACTATAGCCAGAGCAATGTTGACTCCAACAAGTACATGCTGAGATGAACCTATTGGGAGCAGAAGAGGAACATCTCATGAATCACATTTATAGGAAAATTTGTCATCAAGTCAGAAGAGAAGACAAGCCATTGGGAGAAATCATGGTTGGGAAGTTCACTGATTGGGTGAAGCGCCCATATTTGCATATCACACTTGATTTTGTGCCCCACTGCAAACAGGCAATCAGTCTAGATCAGCGATCTTCACTATTCGTTTTGAGGGGCCACTTTGCCGATAAGACATCAGTGCGAGAGCCACCACTGCCTACAGGACTCAGTAATGGCTGCTACTAGGCCGCACCTCCACACACTCTTCTTCGTTGTGGTTAACTGGGCTGCAAGCGTAATTGTTTGTACAATGCAACCATATCCTGATGTACTTATGTTACTTTTATGCTTCATGTTGGAGCACTCATTTGAAACCATTGGGTCAATTTGATAGCATTTATAGCAATTCAAATGGAGTGTTTTCACATTTGTGTATTATCAGCTGCACGTCAGGGGCCACACACAAAGCAACCAGGGGCCGCCAGTGGTTCTCGGGCCGTGCAATGAAGAACAGGGGTCTAGACAATAAAAACATTATTCAGAGTAATTGTTCAAGAGGAACTGGCCTCCCTTTAAGTCCAACTCAATCACATCAAAATTAACAATGAAAAGGAAAATAAAATTTATTTTACAATGGAAAATGTTTTTTCCCCCTCTCAACATATAGCCAATGTGGTTCGTAGATGCTCAGAGTGCACCCGAGAGCATCTACAACCCCAGAACTTCCGGGGTCCTTTGGTGGGCCCCGAACCACATGCTTAGTGACCATGCTCGCAGCATCTGAGAGATTATGTACCCATTCCCTTGATTTCTGGACCTCTTCTTTCAAAAAAATCCTGGATCCGCCCCTGAATCATGGGATCCACAGGCACAATGTCAACAACCTACTTGTTGACCCTCTCTTGCTCTGATGAAGGATTAGGCCCGAAATGTCGAGCTTATCTTCTCTTTGCAGTGGATCAATCACTATTTAAATTTTTTTATTCACATACTAGCAGAACTTACCCATCGCTTTGCTGACGGGGGTGTGAAGGGAGGGGGTGAAGAAAGAGAGAGGGGAGAGAGAGGGGGAGGGGAGGGAGAGAGGGGAGGGAGAGAGGGAGGCAGAGAAGATGGAGGGAAGGGAGCTGAGGGGAGAGGAGGGAGGTGAGGGGAGGGAGGGGAGCGAGGAGTGGGTAAATAAAGGGAAGCTAGGAAGGGGAGAAGAGTGAGGAAAGTGGGTGGAGGTGGGAGAGTGACGCCTTACGAAACATGCATACACTGCGGAGAGGGGGTGTGTGTGAGAGAGAGAGAGGGAGAGAGAGAGAGAGAGACAAACAGAGAGAGACAACAAAGAGAGAGACAAAGAGAGAGAGACAAAGAGAGAGAGACAACGGAGAGAGAGACAGAGGTTTGGGAGGAGAGTGCTACATTTTATTCGGAGGGGAGAGCAAGGAGGGGACAGACAGTGAGAGTGGGGGGGGGGGGAGGGGAAGAGAAAGGTGAGGGTGGAGGTGGTGTTAGCAAAGAGAGTGATATGTTATGCTTAATGACGACACACACACACACACACACACACACACACACACACAAAATCTCATGTCAGAATAGCTGTACACCCAATGACACAATAGGATTGTAATGTTAACCACAGGCATATCTGTAAAAACTTTGATATCCCAATTCCAGAAAATTTGTGGGAACATTAACCAAATGCAGGAATGAAAACATGGAAGTGTACCGCCATGTACGACTAATGATCCAATCGAGCGTGAACATCGTAAACAAAGCGTTGCGACAAGATATCATAGCAAACGCAGTGAGCTTCATACTTAACGCGTGCACATGAGAGAATAGGAAACAACAACAACAAACAACAACACACATACCCCTGACAATTTGGAATCCGTGTCGTTGGCTATGACCCTTTTGCTTCCGGTTTTTTTTAAACGCTGTGTGGTGTATAAACACGATTGGGTTTTATTTCTATCTCGTGAATATTACTTAACGCGTGCACATGAGAGAATAGGAAACAACAAACACACAAAATACCCTGGCAATTTGGAATCCATGTCGTTGACTATGACCCTTTTGCTTCCGTTTTTTTTTTGCTTCTGTTTTTTTTTTTTTTCCGCTTTTTGTCATGGGAATGATGCATGCCGGGAGATAAAGGCATCGTCGGAGACATGAAAGACCCAAATGATATCAGACATGGTGTATATTTCCTCCACTGATTTAAATAAGATATCTCCCGCATCATCAAAAAATAATTTTTAATCGTGATTTACGTTATTTGATCGCTGATCCCGAATCCAGGCCGAAGTAACCGGAAATTGCGTATACAGTTGTGAACAAGTTATAGGTAAAGTCAGAAGCGAATGTAAGAAGAATACTACGTTCGCTTCTTGTATTTTTTTTTTTAGATGAGATCCTGTTCTAGGTGGTGTAGTTGTCGTTGTGAAGGTAATTGTGAGTTAATATTTATTTTTACAGTACGTGCGCTGTACAATTGCACCGAGTTTGAAATGTCCCAAGTGTCTACCACGTCTCCGGTGTCCCCCCCCCCAGTGCCTCAAGAGAGCCAATTACGGCCGTCCGGTAGATGGCAGTGCGTAACCTAGACAAATGGCACAATTGACGGAAATACCTGAGTATTTCAATGGAAATTTGTGAAACTATGTGTTATATATGTGAAAACCATTGAATTTATTGCTTGACGCTCCCCTCTCATGTACGAACGAATGAAAGACGTCATTTCCACCCACCATGGCATTTCGCACCGAACGTGAAAGCTAGTTCTTCTTATGCCATCATTCTCTTTAATATTAGCCATAAACAAGTGTTTCGTCATGCATTAGTAGTTGAAATTCTTACAACAAGAACGAAAAAATAATCTCACAGATTCAACAAGATCCAAAAAATATTCTCCTCTCAGATTCAACAACACCGAAAAAAACCCGAAAACATCACGTGGGACAAGACCAATCGAGCTGATGGAAACGATACTGTAACTGCACTGCTGCTGATTGGTCAAGGACACCACGTGTGTTGTGTGGGCGGTGTTATACACGAGGATTCCAGCAAATAGGACTGGACCAATCATGTTCGTGATGTACCTCATGCTGCATCGCCAATCCTCGCGGCACGTGATACCATTGGACCAATCACGTTCGGCGATGTACCTCGTGCTGCATTCTGACAAGCTCTGTAACAGAGCGAGCTTTGATTGGTCAAAGTAGTGGAGAGGCGGCGATAACCTCTGACAGATGGTAATGACCAAGGAGGAAAGGCGATGCGTCGTTTTGATTGGTTGAATGTGGAGGAACGGAAGGAATTCTTCTCCTCGATCCACTTGCAACACACAGGTATCCGTTTCATAACCCAAATCACTTCACTGCGTCATTAATAATAATATTTTTCTCCTTATTTTAATTTGTACGATTTTCTTTTTTGATCAACGATAAAGCTTTAGTGACGGCTTTCGACATTTTCTTCATCCGCGAGTCTTCATCGATATTTGTGAAAATTTGATTTCCGTGGGAATGTGATCTCACTGTGAACGGCTGTCCTGGTTTTACATCATTCTTTTGCGGCCCCTGGCCCTGCCACGCTGTATCGAACGATTTCATTCCTTCTGTTATATAAAGGTGCTTATCACAATAATAACAAGATTTTTACATTTCAAATGTTAAGTACGCTTTTTTCATTGTTTTTCAACTGAAAAAGCATAGAAATTGAATATTTTAACATTAGTGTACTCATTTGCTTCACCACACGCGCTGTATTGAAGGATTTCACTTGTTTTAGATGAGATCCTGTTCTTGGCGGTGTAGTTGTCGTTATGAAGGTAATGTTGAGGTAATATTTATTTTTGCAGATGAGATCCTGTTCTAGGCGGTGTAGTTGTTGTTGTGAAGGTAATGTTGAGGTAAATATTTTTTTTCAGATGAGATCCTGTTCTTGGCGGTGTAGTTGTCGTTGTGAAGGTAATGTTGAGGTAATATTTATTTTTGCAGATGAGATCTGTTCTAGGCGGTGTAGTTGTTGTTGTGAAGGTAATGTTAAGGTAATATTTATTTTTCATAGCAAAAAGACTTTAATTTGATATATTTAGAAGCGAATGTAAGAAGAATTTTACGTTCGCTTCTAGGCTTTGCCTATTCCATATTACTTAGGTACAAAAAAGAGAGAAGAAGGCATTGCTATGTGAGGTGATAATACCGGTGATTTTGGACTAAACAATGCAGAAACCAAGAAAATGACCAAATACCAAAACCTCAAGAATGAAGTGAAAAGATCCTGGAGTTGAAGAATCCCAAAGTTGTACCAGTGATAGTTGGAGCTGCAGAAATGATGACAAAGAACCTCACAAAGATATTAAAAACCATCCCTGGGAATATTACTACAAACGAACAATTGGAAGCTGTCCGGGGCTTAGTAACGATCCTGAAGAGAGATTTCGGCACAAAACTTTGAAAACAGAAAATTTCACATCTTGGTCCTTACCAAAATGAAGGTGGTCACTTCGAGCCCACCCTGGGAGGACTCCATTCCACATTCTGAAACTCACATATGAAGATACCAATCAACGACACACACACACGTACACACACACACAAGTATACACACACACACGTAACACACCACACACGTACAAACACACACAAGTACACACACACACACACACACACACGTACACACACACACACACGTCAACACACACCGTACACACACATACACACACACAACGTACAACACACACACACACACACACCAAGTACACACACACACACACGTACAAACACACACGTACACACACACACGTACACACACACACAGTACACACACACACAAGTATACACACACACACACACACACGTACACACACACACACGTACAAACACACACACGTACACAACACACACACACACACACGTACAAACACACACACGTAACACACACACACGTACACACACACACACACAAACACACAAGTACACACACACACACAAACACACACGACACGTACACAACACACACACGTACACACAAGTACACACACACACACACAACAACACACACACGTACACACACACACACACGTACACACACACACACACACGTACACACACACACACACACAAGTACACACACACACACACAAGTACACACACACACACACGTACACACACACACAAGTACACACACACACACACACACGTACACACACACACACACCACACACGTACACACCACACACACACGTACACACACACACGTACAACACACACACACAAGTACACACACACACTACACACACACCACAAGTACACAACACACACCACACACACGTACAAACACACACACACGTACACACACACACACACACGTACAAACACACACACGTACACACACACACACACACACAAGTACACACCACACACACGTACACACACACACAAGTAACACACACACACACACACGTACAAAACACACACACACGTACCAACACACAACACACACAGTACAAACACACACACGTACACACACACACACACACACAAGTACACACACACACGTACACACACACAACACACAAGTACATCACACACACACACACACGTACAAACACACACACGTACACACACACACCCCTGCTGAATTGAACCCCTTCCCCCCACCCACCATTATCCCGATCCATGGATCGACCCCAGAGGCCACTGACGTTGAGGTAATGTTCGCCCAACGTCGGCATTGCCTTTGGAACGCTGTAATTTTGACCGTTGACTCAATGTTGTCCCAACGATTTTACGTCATATAGCAGACGTAAGCGACGTTGTCACATCGACGTCATGACGCACATTGGACCGTCAGAAATCTTCCGACTAATCCGATCCATCCTTTGGGCGTTATTGTATGGATCGACCCCATTGTAGGATTTCCTTTAAACAATAAACGGCTCGTTCTGGTTTGTGGAAGGAGAAATCAAGGTGGAGGATCAGTCCAAAATAAACCGTCAAAAATCCTTCCTAAATCAGGGGGAAAGTGAAAAGCGGAAGAACAATGATGACGTAACAATTAGAGCGTTGCGTCACACCGGAAAAGGAAATACGTCACGCGGTTATAGGTTTGAGAGTTATTTAATCCAACTTACGTCGTTTTAAAATAATTATGCAATATACGTGGAATGTGATCAACGTTCGACTTTAAAATCGTTCACCTGGTCATTCAAGTCGTGTTTGTCAAAAATAAGATGGAATGAAGGATAATATATTTAAACACTTGATAATTCTTATAGAAGATAAATCAGAGAAAATGTAGATTATGAAAGAGCAAAAAATCAATAAATTCATATATATTATAATGTGTGTGATGAAAATAATTTTTGGCAATTATATATATATATTTTTCGTTCTTTTAATCATTCTTTCGTCCTTCGCATCTCAGTTGGGCCGAGAGAGGCGGGAAGAGTGTGAAGAGATGGAGGGGCGATTCCCAGGATATGGACGGACCCATTTCGAGGACGAAGATGGTAAACGAGGGAGAGCATGGCGGCCGGGCCGACCTTTGTTACCATTTTATTTGTATGAACTGAAAGATCAGGATCGCTGAACGTCCAGTCAGGGTACAAATGGCGAGTGAGTGAGAGAATTGTTCCCTTGATCGGACTGATGACACCCGCCGTCTGCCCTCGGCACTTTGTCCCACATGGCGATGAGCGATTGGGGGTAAAGAAAAGAACACGTTTGTTTAAACACCCAAGGAGACACTTTAATGTGAGAACCTCATTGCAAATGAAGCGAGTAGATGGACAAATGTTTCATGAGCAGCAGAAACATGACCGGAAAACACCTGCGGACGTGCTCGGCCTTTCGACCTTTTGTACAAACACCTTGTGTTCTCTCGATTGTCCGTAACGGTGGAAGAATAACTCATCGGAGAGAGAGAGGGAGAGGGGGGAGAGAGTGGGTGAGAGAGA
>CM068966.1:60164950-60175671 GCA_035128595.1 Eptatretus atami
CTGAACTGCGATCGACCGTGGTTAGCCGGAGCGCACGCACCGTTAACATGCCTGCCGCTCCCTAAACCACTGTTGCACTGTTTGACTGACCGAGTGTTCTTGACTTAAAGCTCCCCGACGGATCGTCAATAAGCGAGTTTATACCTCAGTAAACACTACACAACTTCGCTCTTATAACGAGATGGTTATATTCACATAATGAACCAAAGAAAATTTAACAGATAAAATATCTACTGCTGACTCTAGTATATCATGCAGACAGCCTCTGATACATACTTACAGTTCACACACCGCCTCCCGCCGCCGTAATTTCACTTGATAATCAATCGATCAGGCCCGTCTAACGCTCACAACACTTAATGCTTACGCCCAGAATGGGATCAGTCACATTACCGTCCATCCGCAGGAACCGGCACACACCTTGATGCACCATCTGCTGCGTGAAAACCAGGATGGACAGTTTACAAAACTCTGTGTCAAGATTCAAACCAGACTTACACAGTTCAAACGGTGAGTTGATACACTTAACAGTGAAATCTGACAGAACTGTGAATTTAATCACTTTTCACCGAAACTGCAAGAATTCACAAGTACTCCAGATTGAGATTCTCTGTGTTCTTATCAAAATGTCTACGAGCACAACCAGTCGTTATAACAACTAATATACAGTATGCTGGTATTACGTACGTACACATTAGGCTGATCATGCGAGCACCTTTCACCTCTTAATTCCTCTTCCACATTCCTCACGCTCCTAGGCTCAGTCTCACTGATTCGTCCTGCTCCATCTGTGGTTATCTCACCTTTTGTACGAAATGCATCAACAGAATTGGAATCTGACATGTAATTCCCCTGATCTCAAACACATCATGAAATATGAGACCGCATTTCAACCAAATTTAAACCTATCATCTCGCCTGAATTTTTTTCTTTCTTCTTATTGAGGCTTTTTTCCTCTCCACCACTGTCCATACCTGATTGGTATGGTAATCAGTTGGGTCCTCACCCTAATTCTCTGTCTACATACGCCTGAAGTTTTCACAATCACACTCTTAAGAGTTACCAATCTTATTAAACATTACTTGATTCAAGCACAAAAACATTTTTTTATAACCTCTGCTCCAAGTGTCTCCGTCGGTGGCTCCTCCTCCGCTTATCTCCTGCAATTCTCGATCTGCAGTCGTCAATCTTCTCCTGCTATGCACACTGTACCGCCATGCTAACAATATCCTTGTGCATTCTCTTGAATTCAAAATGCCGACAAAGGTAAAATTCTCTTCCTTGTAGCATTTGTTTTATACAAATAATCATTAAGATAATATAACACCTCGGCCTCTGCTCTTCAAAACACAGGCGCACCCTAATCCCCAGTCGCAGGGTCGCTTACAGCTTCTTTTCTTGTTCGCCGCTGCCCTGCGCGTTGATTGTTTTGCACGCCTTCAGACGGCAGTGGCTCGCTGGGATCCAACGGCGACATCATGATGCTCCAAGTGACGGCTCGTGCAACTTCGTCTCCCTCTGCCGGAGGAGCTACCGCAGCAGCCAATTAATTAATCCTACTGCTTTACCGCTCTTTGTACTTTCTTTTAACTTCCATTGGCTTTGGAGTTGTAAACTCCCACTTACAATTCCATTCCCTAATTCAAGCAATACACACACTTCACAATATGAATTTAATGCCAAATAATGCAGACACAAAGCACAATATAAGCTTCAAGAGCTTCCATGCCTTTTCAACTCTGGTATGAAAACAACATTCCAATGTCCTTCAACTTCTGGTTAGTTATAATGAATTTCGGCGAATTTTAGCTCCAATCTGGTTGTAGTAGCATAAACTTCAAACGTTGACGCCAAATTATAGATAGATAATACCTTGACTCTTTATCTTTAACAGAAGGACTCTTACCCCAAGTGCAAACACAAGATCTTTATCATTAAAGAAAGGACTCTACCGAACCTGTACAACCTTCCAATCTCGGTGGAGCTGCAACAAGAGAATAAATGAACTCATTCTTCTGGTGACAGCAAATATAATCTTATTTTACAATAAATGAGTTCAAACTCAATTTCATGTTTGATCAGCTTGATCCGTTTGGTTGAGAGATGGGCATACAGGGAGTGAGAGGCGAACACCTATCCCAGGAGACTTTCAGAAAATAGGCTTCCTCCTTTACTCCAGTTATATGACATTCTCGTTTGCCAGTTACTCAGCTGCCAGCACAATCTCTGCTCTGGGCTTGTAGATCCTGTTGCCCGACGGTATGTTCTAATCCTGAAGAAGAAAATGTCCTTCAGGTTCGAGTCTTGTAAACATAGTGTAATTCCGATGCGCATGGGAGGAAACAGACAGTTCAAGTAGAGAATTGCAGTCACATCTTGGCGAATCCTCTCACGCACGCATGAAATGGTCCTGGCAGAATGCTCCTGCCTTTATCTACACTCTCAAGCTAGTAATATAGCTGCAACTGGGTCGTTTGAGCCAAACAATCTACAATTGAAATAACTCAACATGATCTATCCTTGATGAATAGTATCATTGCCCCCTTCCTCTCTTGTTTCAACTCGGTAAACAGAGAAACATTCCTTATCAGTTCAACCGCGGAGAAGTCTGATCAATGCAAGTAGAAGCACAAGGCTTCCACTGCTACGATGCAGAATTAAAAGTCAGGAACACATTCTCCGTTTCTGCTTTCCCAAGCCTTGGTTAATTGCTGCAGAACAAGTGCTATAGAGCGTAAATATAGCACTTCTACAGTGTTCAAGCAATCACCCTAGTAATATTGAATCAGCAAAAAGCCGTACCCATCCATACCATGAAGGTAAAGGCGATGATCAATGTAAGAGCAACTAAGAGTATAGAGTTATTCATCTCCATCATGTAGATATACTGCTGACTCATTCTTACGTTCCAGAGTGACGGTCTGATTCATAGTTCTTCCGTCATTTGATAATACATGATATAAGTGATCATTATGGACTTTGCTTTGGTGCAGCGAGGGCATGTCATGCTGAACATCAGGAACAAGGCCTTCCCAAAACTGCGTGCACTAAAGTTGGAATGCACAGAATTCATCTAGAATGTCATGTATGGTGCGTCGCGTTCAAGAATTTTCCTGCCCTCCACGAAATTACACACAGATTCAGCCCCAAACACATTGACACTACGACGCCCCCAGGATTATAGTTTCCTCCTCCACTAACTTTCTCAGTTGCCTATGCATTTGGCACGGTTTATCTCTCCGCTGCATCCGCCCTCAAAACCAGAGTTTGGCTGAACAGATCTGCGGCATAGGTTTGACGCGTGAATGTCATTCCTGCAATGGCTCGTGGTTAACCTTTAATCTGCAATTCCTCCCCGTACACTTGCACATTTTTGCCAATGGTTCAAACTGCCTCTAGCTTGCTGGGGTGGTCCGTCGACATTGTACGACACCTCATTTTCGATAAGCTCTCGCCATACTAGTGCTATTGTGCTGATGCTTCGCTTCCCATAAGAGTCATTGGAATCGGAGCGTCGAGTGTTGCAACGACGAAGCGATTTCTTTTTCCCGCTACTCCATCTCCAGCACTCCCGGTCTCTCCATCTCCGCATCGAGAGTGCCTTTACTGTAGCTCTGTTGAGCCAAACTACTTCGCGGCTTAGCTGTTGATCGCTCCATAGAGTTTCCCAGCTTCACCAGCTACAGCACTATCAGTTGATCCATCGGCGCTCTAGGCAGACTCGGCAGGACCATTTTGAACGTGCTCCTTCCGACCATGAGAGTTGACGATGAGTGAGCTAGACCCTATGAAAGCAACCACATTCGATGCGAACGCATCCAAGTCGTGGTTGCATCACGCTGCCAGAGTACCTCTTTTCACTAGTCTTGGGATTTCCGAAATGCATCGACTGGAACTGGATAGGCGAGTTATGAGCCGTGTTTTGGTCGCCCATTTGGTCGTGGACTATCGACCAGAAACTAGCACTAATTCCTGTGCCTCTTTGCAAGAAGTCTGACCTTAGGGTGGCTGGTTCATGTGGTTTCAGCGCCACAAGTCAACGTGGACTTGTACTTCAACGCTGGCCGCTGCGGCAAAGGAGTATTGACATGTCCTCCATTGCCTCGGCGGGAACTGGTCCGGCATGCCTCGAAGGCCTGACTCCCAAGAACTAGCCAGGTCTACCGGCGTGTACAGCGTACTTCGAGTTCCTCGAACATAGCTGACCACCAGGCTCTGTCCGTCAGCACTCCTCAAAGCTGCACCTTAAATCCTGTGATGACAATGTACCATCCAGCTCAGCTGGGATGTTTGCAAGGTCTCGCAGTGAGAGTTAATGTGCTAGCTGAGCAGTTTGCTCGAAGAGGCAACTCTCCGACAACGTGCGCCAGTAGGTCTGGCGGCTTTGGGGGTTCACCTGGAGAGGTGTGGCAGTCCTTACAGACAACACTCCCTTGACTGTGTGCCCTGGGGATACCCCTTGGAGACGTCACGCCAGGGCATAAAGAAGATATTCGTTGTCTCTCAAGGGATCATTGATGGTACACCTTGACCGCGCTCGCAGCCTAGCACTGAATGGCAAAGCTGAGTGTTCAGGAGAACGCTAAGGGCGTAAAGCATGTAGGGGTGACTGATATGGGTGGACAAGGAGGTCGTCAATGTGCGAGAATCCTGTCGAGGGGATTTTGTAGTAGTCTATCACCTGTGACAGTGATTCTCGTCCGCTTACAGCTGGATTCGCGCATTGCGTTCAGTCCAAGCAATACTACGGAGCACTGCAGTAGACAGAGAAGTGGTAGAGCTTTCTTGGACAGATGGACGTCTTGAAGTGGAAGGCCCGTTGGGCCGGATTACTTTGAAGCGGTTGGTACCTGGCTGGAACTGCCCCCAGCCTGTCGAGTTGTGGACTCAAGGTGTTACATCCCTGGTGTTGACCTCAATCAACTGTGGTCCACCTTCGCGTTGTGGAAACCACGCGGGCTGCGGTGAACCGGTTGAAACGGGCAAGCTCAGGGATCTGTGGCATCCAGCTGTAACTTCTCAAGCTGGTGAAATGCTGCTACTCGGTCGTTGCATGCGCTTTTGTGCTCTGCCTGGAACAGGCCATCATCCCAATCTGATTGGAAAGGGCCTTGTTGCTTCCATCTATGGCAAAGGAGGATGTTGATCGCAAGACCTGCACACACTACCCGAGGTCCGGTGACGCTGCTCTCAGTGCTCCGGGCAACTGAGTCTTATAGCCGGATAATCTTCGATAGGGTTACGCCACACATCGCTCGCGTTGTAGCCCTTTTTTTGTTTTGTATTTTATTAATTTAGTATGTTTTGTAACTACTGTAAAATGTTTTCTATTTTTTTGTATGTTTTTGCAAATATTAAACCAATTGTACTACAGTATGCAGTGTTTGACTTAAACCTGACGGACGTAAAAACTTTATACAGTAACAATAAAAATGGTTTTTATAACGATGGTTTATAAACAAAACAGATGTTATAACATAAGAAAAAATGTTAATAAAATATGACTTACAGATGTTATTTATATCATTATACAGTATAATATGCATACGGTAATTTTTGCATCGCCTATACACTATAAAAAAGGTAAAAAAATAAGGTGGCCGACTTCCGACAAATCGACTTAGACTGGTCGGTCGCGAACCGATCGTGGTCATAAGTCGACGACTGACTATATATATATATATATATATATATAATATATATATAATTAATATTATATATATATATATGTATATATAGTATATGTATTATATAATATGTATATGTAATGTATATTATATATGTATATATATATATATTTATATATATATATATAGATAGATAGATATATATAAATATATAATCACAAATTCACGGGGAACTCCTGTTTTTCCCATTTCTCTTTATTCAGAATGTGTTCCAGCCAGGAAGAAGAGCCGTGTGATGTCTGAAGATGAAAATGAAAATGACGATGTGGATGATGGTTTAAGAGAAAAGCACAGTGTGGGAGAGATAAATCGGGAAATTGAAAGAGAGGAAGAAAAAGCAATGGAAGAAGAGGATTATGAGGACCACGAGGTTATGGCTATTTCGGCAGAAAAGGGTGTTTCATCTGGATCTGAGGAAGAGGATGGTGAGCCGAGGCCTTTGTCAATGTCTCCACCGCACCTCGCTCAATTACGCTCTGACGATGAAGAAGAATTGAATCCGGAAGACCAACCTGCAGGTCCAAGCCGTGGGCAAGGCCTGGTATCGGACAGCGATTCTGATCAGGACAGAACATCCACCCAGGGAAAAGACTCTTTAACTTTGGATGAAGAGCCAGAGGCTGTCTCCAATTCACCAGCAGAAATAGAAGAAAGGAGGACAGGAAAGGAAGAGATGTTTGATCGATTAGAAGGAGACCAACAAGAAGAACTTACACATAACGAAGATGTAGAGTCACCAGAGAAGGATGATCAACCTTTCGCCAGTGACAGTGAATCTGCAGATGAGTATGTTTTATAAAACTTGTTATTGTTGTCTTTAATCATTAATGTTTGTTAATTTAATTTTTACCCAATGTCTAAGGCTTGTGATCAAACTGTAATGTAACTTCATGATGGGAACTTTAATTGAGGTGTACAACAATGTAATGTGTGAACATGTGTACATCTTGTTCCCCACATTTCACTACCCATCCTCCTTTGTCTGATGTCAATTTCACGTAATGTCTATGCCATGCATTGTCTTTCTCTATACTTCCATAAATTTGCTTCTGATCGATCTGTAGAATCTCGTCCCTCCACTTCATAGACATCCTTTAACAATTGTACAACTTTATTAAATACATTGTTATATTTTTGAGGTATGCTCTAAAAGGTAGGCGGAGATCTCACATATTGGTTCACGAAAAAATATTTTCACGAAAAATATAATTGGTTCACGAAAAAATAAGAGAGAGATCAACCCCCTTCCAATAGCCAAAGAAGTAGGCATATGGGGATGTTGAAAATTTTGATTGGGAGTTGCACAAAGTGATTGCAAGATTGAGGATGACAGAAGCATGAGTGGCTGTTGAGAGGAGGATTGAAGTGCCTGGTTGGAACCATGTAGAGGTTCCTGAGGCTGGTGAAGAGATTTTGTGTCTCGGTTAAATTGTTGGAAATAACGTTTAGGGCAGTATGGAGGAGGCCAATGGACGACGGACGTAGAGACAAATTAATTGGGTTTGATGACAAGTGTACACTAAATTTGATGACCAAGTGGTATCCGAGGGATGGTGTGTTGTTGTTTCACATAAACGTGAAAGGTGTTGGATGGTGTTGGACTGAGGTGTGCGGCACTGTGGAATGAATGACTAAAGTGTTTGGGTGAATGGCGTGATTTGTAAAATGAGGAGAGTGAGTGGAACAAACGTTACCCGTCGGTAGGAGTCTCCTAACAGGTTGTGTAGGTTAGGGGACTTAGAGGATTCGACATGGATTCTGCTGCTGTTCCTTGTGCAGGCGGCTGTGAGGGGTAGTGCAGGCCAGTATGGGATACTGGTTGTAGTGGTGACATGGTATGGGAAGTTGTGAGTTGGAAATGGGCAGCAGGGCTTTGGGGTTCCTGGCAGTGAGGCTGTCAGAGGTGCAGGAGAGCACCGTAGGTCAGTGCCAGAGAGCCGTAGGTTCCAGTGCTATGAGAGCACCAGTGTAGGTGCTATGAGAGCACAGTGTAGGTGCTATGAGAGCACAGTGTAGGTTGCTATGAGGGCACAGTATGGGGCTAGAGAGAGCCAACCTTAGTTAGGAGTGCCAGAAGCACGCTCAGGTTGAACCCCGAGTCGCTGAGTGCCTCCACCCCCGATTAGAAGCAGGCAAAGAGGCCTAGTAGGAGTCACACTCCCCAGCCAGCGAGTTATGCCTGGCACCACCAAATGGAAAAAGACAAAGAAGGGCCTTGCCCAGGTTTAATAGAATGGAACAGTGTGCCAGGTTGGGAAAATGGTCATTAGGATCATTCTAGCCATAGCAGGTTTGTTGCATTGTGTAGAACTAAAAGTACATGGTTAGGTTCGTATGACTCTCCTCCGCAACATTTATGTGTGACACTGTAGGAGTAGTGTTGATGGGAGAATTGCTAACCAGGGTCTAGGCTAGGTCACCCTCTCAAGTGCCTAGAGAGTGCCACAGATGTCAATGAGCACACATCACGAAGATAACAGCATGAGTAAGAACACACCATCCTGTCTGTAAAAGAAAAAAAAAGAAGAGAACTTAACGAAACAAGTCAGCAAGGAAGGTTAAGGGTACACTCCATCTAACCTGGTCTAAGGTCATCACACCATTTGCGTCCTCAAGAACGCCTCCGAACTGCATTTGATTTACCATCGATATCACCGTGCCACCATTGCTGTTCATCTGCTGTCCAATGCAGGCTTGTTTGCCTGTTGCTGCTTGTGGTAGGCATATGGCCGAAGCATTTATGTGGGCCATTGAGGCCAAAGTGCTTTTGTGGGCCGTTGCGGCTGAAGATTCATGCCATTTTGGGGCTCAGTAGGCCGAAGAACTTCTTGTGAGATTAGACCACTGGGCCGACTGAACTCACCTGGTGAGAGGCCAATAAGGCCACAAAGTGAGGAAACCCTCAGTGGTGAATGGACAATACTGCCGGAGGGGCATGAAGGAGCGAACACTGTGAAAGAACTTTGAACCTTTGAATGTCCTGCTCCTATGCCAATATTGGTGTTAAAAGTAAAATTGAATGCCCTCCCGTTCAAATCCATAATTAGAATGTTAAGTACTGTGCATAAAGTGTAAATTTGTTTGTTAGATTGGTGACCCGACACACTAGGATAGGGACATGCAATCTTACTGTGACACTTTGATTTTTGGAGTTAAGTGCTTCCCATGTTGTGGTTAGAGTAAATGGAAGATCTGTGCTGTACGTTAGACAGGGCCATTGCCGTGGGCTGCCCCAGATGGAGGCTCGGAGAGCCTCGGAGAAAGGTGGGTAGTGTTACGGAAATGGCCTTAATGGGACTACCAAGGATAGGATTAGCTCGATCCCCATTAAATTCATGTATAGTAGGTTGTGTGGTGTAAGGGACGATATGTGTGTGTCGGGAGGTGTAGAAGACTGTGTTTTTCTGTTCATACGGTGGTGGAACGAGAGATGATTCTTCTTCCTCTCCTGTACGAACGGAGGGGAGTGGCCTAGAGCGAGAGGTGTGGCCTGGCAGGAAGTGACGCGAAGGGGCGGAGCCTTTGGTGAGAGAGTCGCCGAGAGAAGCGAGAGAAAGGAGAAACAAAGATGAGTATGTGGAAATAGTGGCGCTCGAAGTGTGCTCGTGTTTCGAAGCGAGCGGAAAAAGGGACCTCGTGGACAGGTTCAGTTTTGGCGGTTTGAAAACTGCAGGCGGTTGAGAGGAGTGTCGTGTCTCGAAGCGAGGAACAAAGGAGTGCTGTGTGTGAGGAACGGCGGGTTCTCGAGGCGGCTCGGAGTCGCTTCGAGGCGAGCGAACAAAGGAGGCACCGTGTTGGATCTGCCGGGAGAGACGCTGAACCGACCTGCACGTCGGTGATTCGACCGATAGAGGCACTGAGAGGACGAAGCGGGAGTCGGCTTCGAGGCGGGAAGGCCGGAGAGGAGACGCCGGACCTTCGACGGTCCTTACTCACCAACGGCGCGTCACGTTTGCCGATCCGCCTGTGGAACTCGGACCTCGACTGGGGCTCGTCTGGAGAACAGGCCAGGCCGGGATTTGTGTGCTGGACCGTGAGAGAGATCAGCTGAGGCTCATCTTCGACCCTACGCGAGGTCAGAGCGCGGGAGACGCGCACGGCGGTGACTAAAGGAGGAAGAATACCGCGCGCCCATTTTTGCCGCGCAGCACGTTCGAGCGGGAGTTTGAACCTGTGGACACCACCGCTTGTTACGAACGATATTCGTGCTTTTGGACACGGTCCTCTCGTCCATGAGCCATCACCAATACTCTTTGTGCATGCATGCTGTTTGTCTGTCTGTTTTGCTTGCACGTGTTGTATAAGGCATTTTTCGTAGAATCCCTCGAACCCTTTAGACCGTGGTTCCCTAGGTAAGAACAGGTAGATAGTTAGTATAACCATTGTAGTGTTTATTGCTTGTGTTGTGATCCCTGATGTTTCCCAATAAATCTGGTTAATTCTTATGCAGTTGCCACTATGGATTAATGCGTGTCGCGTCGAGGACGATCCGTTCGATTAGCATATAACACCAAAAATGGTTACAGGCTGGTTGACTCCGCTCGGTCACTGACAAAGCCAGTCTGTAACTAGGGGTTCTATCTCCCCAACTGTAAGGTACAGGATTATGTTGGTATCGCGATTGAAGACGCGTGACCCGAGGCCTTGCCGAGCCGGCCGGCGTTATAGACTCCCGGAGACGGGCGGTGGCGAGGCTGTCACTTAGGACCGGGTCAGATTCCCGCCACCCCGGATCCGCAACAATATGTATATATATTTATATTTTTATATAATGTATATATATTATATTTTTATATATGTATATATATTAATATTTATATAGTATATATATTTATTTTTTATATGTGTATATATATATATATATATTGTATTTTTATATATGTATATAATATATATATATATATTATATTTTAATATATGTATATAATATTTATATATTTTTTATATATGTATATATATTTATATTTTTATATATGTATATATATTTATATTTTTATATATGTATATTACTATATATATATAATGTATAAGTCT
>CM068966.1:60175696-60194493 GCA_035128595.1 Eptatretus atami
ACTTTCAATGAAAAATATAATTGGTTTCACGAAAAATATTTCACGAAAAATATAATTGGTTCACGAAAAACAAAAAATATATTGTTCACGAAAAATATTAAAGTGACCACTATATCCTTATTGTTGTGTGTCTGTCTGTATGTCTGTCTGTCTGTCTGTATGTCTTGTCTGTCGGTCTGTGTCTGTCCGAGCATAGCTCCGTGGGTTTTGATCCGATCCTGATGAAATTTTGGTGGGAGGTTTATATCAGGATGTAGTTGTGTTTTCCTGAAAATGGGCGTGGTCCGCCCATAAAAAACATGTGTTTTTAGGGGGTAGCCGATTTCAATTTGCATCTTCCTAGGGGTTTTGTCGAATCTGACAGGGTTTCGTATTTGGTTAGCCCAATGGAACCTGCATAGCCCCACGAGCTCATTTTCATTTTCGTCCCAAGGCCAAGGTCACAAGGTCACGAACTTAGAAAATTGCGATTTTGACATAAAAATCATCTTCTCCGAGGGTTGTCGAATCTGGCAGGGGTTTTCGGTATTTGGTTAGCCCAATGGCACCTGCATAGCCCCACGGAGCTCGATTTTTCATTTTAGTCCAAGGTCAAGGTCACAAGGTCATGAACTTAGAAAATTCGAATTTTGACGTAAAAATCAGACGACCGCCCAAACTTTGAGAGCTAGGATGACAATATTTTTTATGCATAATCTTGAGGTCATTCCCCACCTAAAGTCTTGAAACCATTATTCTCTATCTCGAACACCTTGCCCGTGGCGCCCCTTCAAGTTTGTTTTTACGCTGATTTTATCAAAGTATGGATAATCGAGGAGTGTGAAATGCCATACAGCCTATATGACTTATATTGTTCCTGGAATGTTCCAGAGGAAGTTTTGCACCAAAAGGTCAAATCCTTGACCTTTGACCTTTAAAGTTCACAAAGGTCAAATTTTCAAAGTTGTGGGAATCGAACCGGGTTTTCGACCTTCTTCGACGACACTAACTCCATTAAGCTATAGACGTCTCTGTTTCCTTTTTAATGTCCACAACATGTTTTGGGACCTTAAAAGGTTATGCAAAGGTCAAATTTTAAAAGTTGTTGAACGAAACCGGGTTTTCAACATTTGCAGCTAATAACCTGTCACTCGTACCACATCATGTTGATCATTTTTATAACTTGGTCAGACATTATCACATTGTCTCATCCTTGACTTCTGAAACAATCTACATCGTCAAATACACTCGTGAACCATCGTCGTCTTCAGACTTGTACAAGTATATATTTTCTGTTTCTTTGAGATTTTAATTGGTTGGTTCAGGATTTGGAAGAGATGTACAATAAACACCGAAATAAATGGAACGTCTGTTGTTTTGGATGAATATTAAGGCTTCGATATATATTTATATTTTATATATGTATATATATTTATATTATATATTATATATATTTATATATTTTATATATTGTTACGGAAATGGCCCTTAATGGGACTACAAGGATAGGATTAGTCAGATCCCCCATTAAATTCATGTATAGTTAGGTTGTGTGGTGTAAGGGACGATATGTGTGTGTCGGGAGGTGTAGAAGACTGTGTTTTTCTGTTCATACGGTGGTGGAACGAGAGATGATTCTTCTTCCTCTCCTGTACGAACGGAGGGGAGTGGCCTAGAGCGAGAGGTGTGGCTGGACAGGAAGTGACGCGAAGGGGCGGAGCCTTTGGTGAGAGAGTCGCCGAGAGAAGCGAGAGAAGGAGAAACAAAGATGAGTATGTGGAAATAGTGGCGCTCGAAGTGTGCTCGTGTTTCGAAGCGAGCGGAAAAAGGACCTCGTGGACAGGTTCAGTTTTGGCGGTTTGAAAACTGCAGGCGGTTGAGAGGAGTGCTCGTGTCTCGAAGCGAGCGAACAAAGGAGTGCTGTGTGAGGAACGGCGGGTTCTCGAGGCGTGCTCGGAGTCGCTTCGAGGCGAGCGAACAAAGGAGGAACCGTGTTGGATCTGCCGGGAGAGACGCTGAACCGACCTGCACGTCGTTGATTCGACGATAGAGGCACTGAGAGGACGAAGCGGGAGTCGGGCTTCGAGGCGGGAAGGCCGGAGAGGAGACGCGGACCTTCGACGGTCCTTACTCACCAACGGCGCGTCACGTTTGCCGATCCGCCTGTGGAACTCGGACCTCGACTGGGGCCTCTTGGAGAACAGGCCAGGCGGGATTTGTGTGCTGGACCGTGAGAGAGATCAGCTGAGGCTCATCTTCGACCCTACGCGAGGTCAGAGCGCGCGAGACCGCGCCAGCGGTGACTAAAGGAGGAAGAATACCGCGCCGCCATTTTGCGCGCAGCACGTTCGAGCGGAGTTTGAACCTGTGGACACCACCGCTTGTTACGAACGATATTCGTGCTTTTGGACACGGTCCTCTCGTCCATGAGCCATCACCAAGTACTCTGTTGGCATGCATGCTGTTTGTCTGTCTTTTTGCTTGCACGTGTTGTTAAGGCATATTCGTAGAATCCCTCGAACCCTTTGACCGTGGTTCCCTAGGTAAGAACGGGTAGATAGTTAGTATACCATTGTAGTGTTATTGCTTGTGTTGTGATCCTGATGTTTCCCAATAAATCTGGTTAATTCTTATGCAGTTGCCACTATGATTAATGCGTGTCGCGTCGAGGAACGATCCGTTCGATTGGCATATAACACCAAAAATGGTTACAGGCTGGTTGACTCCGCTCGGTCACTGACAAAGCCAGTCTGTAACTAGGGGTTCTATCTCCCCAACTGGTAAGGTACAGGATTACGTTGGTATCGCGATTGAAGACGCGTGACCCGAGGCCTTGCCGAGCCGGCCGGCGTTATAGACTCCCGGAGACGGCGGTGGCGAGGCTGCACTTAGGACCGGGTCAGATTCCCGCCACCGGACCGCAACAATATGTATATATATTTATATTTTAATATAGTATATATATTTATATTTTTATATATGTATATATATTTATATTTTATATATGTATATATATTTATATTTATATATTATATATATATTTGTATTTTATATATGTATATAATATATATAATATATATATATTTATAATTTTTAATATTAAATATATTATATTTAATATTTTTATATATGTATATAATATTTATATTTTTATATATGTATATTATAATATATATGTATATCTATTCTATATAATATATATTATATATGATCATTACATATATATATATATATATATATATATATATAATATATCACATATATATTGGAAGTTACTTGAAATACTGAAGTTTTTCACTAAATTTTTCTCTGCTCTATAATTAATGCATGTTTATTTTCCAACAGCACGGGGGTTGGCAACCTCATTGCAGACATCTTTGAGAAATCTGATAATGAAGAAGAGTTCACTGTGAGTATTATAACCACTATTTCATATCCTGTTCAATTCCCTCCTCTATTCTCTTGTGTTGCTTCACCTCTGATCTTTAATATGAAATGTTTGTCCTGTTCAGATAAAGTTTTGTTACTTGGCTTTGCTATATTTATTGTGCTGCCCTACATATGGATTTCATTCTCTCACTGTTTTGGTATCTGACAGGGCTTCGGGCTCGAGGAGTTGGAGCAGGAAGCTGCTGCAATGGGAAAGAATTCTGGAAGTAAGAGAGTTCGTGAGGACTCTGAGTCTGATTCACAAGAGGATGAGCGGAGACACATCCAGGGGTCGAGTGAGTGTTGGTAACATTTTGATGAACATGCAATCGTTTCATCATTTTAAAACTCCCTAAAATCAGCCATCTCCTCTAAAATTTATAACTTACCTAATCTTTAAATTTAAAACTTACTTACCTAATCTTTTTTTCTGACTTAATCTTTAAAAAAATATATAAAAAATTCTTTTTAACCTCTCACGTTACACTCCTGAAACCACGTTTCTCTACCCACTCTTCTTCTTCCTGTAACTTTCGTCGAACTACCAGCCTCCTGTGTTTGCTGATCCAAATTCACCAACACCTACACGATTTTTCTTCGACCTTTCCTTTACCTAATCTTACGTAATCTTTATCAAAAAAAAAAACAGTCTCAAAATGTTTCAACTTCCTCCTTCACATGTGTGGTTCTCGGTATTGTATCATAATCACAACTCGTTTTCTTCTTCAAAAGGCTGTTTTCAATTCGACCTTTCCTTCATCCAGTGTCAAAAAAGTCCTACTGTTGCAACGTTTCTTTTCTCCATTCTCTTAATTCTCCTTTATTTCATCTCAGTAATGTCATTAAATCGCATCTCGGATAAAATATTTAAATCCCAGTTTGCAATGTATGTTCATGGTCCATCAATCGTCTTTTTTCCCCAACTTCAGTGCCAATTCACCTACCTCCTTAAATCTACCTCCTCCTAACCCTCACCTGTTATCCTTATCTCCTTACCCCTCCCATCTTCCCCTCATCCTACCCTCTACTCTTGGGCACCTCTTCACTGTCTTCTGCTTCAGTATCAGCTCCTCCTCTGTTGTCCCAAAGTGTGTGGTGTTCTAAACATCTGTGGGCTCCATTCTAACTAACAGATATCTCCACTCTCTAATCAGTACACTCATCACTACAAACTGTCCTTCCTTCCTCTCAGCACACCTCCCCCAACACCTCAATTTTGTACTCCTGCCTGCCCTTCTTCACAATCCTCTACTAAAGTCTCATTCTTCACCTCTCCCACACCCTCTCTGCACCTTGGCCATGCTTGCTTTCATCACTTCCATCCTCTCAAAGCTTCCCTCTCAACCTCCTTGCAAAGCAATCTTCACACTCGTCCCTCCAGCTTCCCTCGCACTTTCTCAAAACTCCCTCCTCACCGTTCTTCCTCACTCTCCCCCTCACCCTTCTTCCTCAACTCTCCCCCCTCCGCCTTCTCCCTCACTTCACCCTCCTTCCCTTCCAAATTGCCCCGCCCTCACATCCACAAAGATGCTCCTTCCCCATCCTCTTCTTCCACCTCATACTCCACCTCCTCCAATCTTCAACTGCCTCTGCCCCTCTCTTTTACTCCCCACAGTACTCAACCCATCTCCACTAAGCCTTTTTCTCCTCCTCATCCGGCCCTCTCCCAAGCCTCTCCTGCAATCCCACACTCTTTCAAAAACTCTCCTGACCTCCCCCCCTCCTCCTCGTCTACCTCCCCTCCCTGCCCGAACCACCTCTTCCTTTACAGTGGGACCTCAAACATCCGGGGCCTTCGCTCAAACCTGACAATCTTTCTATAAGTTGCCACTAACAAATCAGACATAATCTGCTTAACAGAAACTTTCCCTCCTTCAAGACATCTCTGACTCCCTTGTATTTCTCCTGGTTACTCCTCCTCCGGTATGACAGACCTGATCCTCGTCCTGGCGGCGGAGTTGCTTCTTCATCAAAGACCTCTATTCCTCACTCACCATGCACTGCCCTCTCTCCCCACACCCACCAGGAATACTCTGGCTACAGCTTCCCTCAACTCCCACCTCAAGTTTATATGTGTGTTTGACTGTCCACCAAACAGTGATGACTCCATTTACATTTCGCTCTCCAAAAACATGGACCATTCTATCCTCTCATCTCAACTCTCTTTCCTCATATGTGGTGACTTCAACTGTTATCATGCAGTTGGCTTGGGTGTGGGTACCCTTCTCACCTGCATGGCACTTCAAGCTAAAGACTTCTGTGACTCATTGGGACTGACACAATATGTAACTTCCCGATCCGGATCTCAACCAACGTGTACTCTATCTCTCTGGATCTGATTTTGACAAATTTCCTCTGAAAATATCTGGCTGTTCTTCCCCGCTCCAATCGGTTCATCTGACCACGTGCTTGTCAAAGTAGCATCACCTCTGGCTGTTATTAGAGACCACTTCAGCGCCGTTGAGTCTGGCATTTCACTCAGGCCGACTGGCAGGGTCTCCAACAGCCATCAAACTTCTGAAGACTGGTCTCCCATCGCTACTTTCTCCAACATCAACTCGTCCTGGGAATTTTTTCAGGAAATTTGCTCTCTCTCATGCACAGATTTAACCCACTCGTCTTCAGTTATCCTACCCTTCTCCACCCATGGTGCACTGAAGCTTGTGGCGAAGCACTTGTCCTGAAAGAAACTTGCTTCGCCTCATGGAAGGCTATCCAGCTGAAGGAAATCTCAGTTCCTTACACTGCTCGTAACAAGTGTGTTATCTACCACGAGGAAGCCAGAAAAACAATATCTTTCTAATCTCTAATCTGAACTCTCAAACCTGTCCCCTCCTCCAATTCCTGGTGGTGTCTAGTTAAGTCTGTTTCTGGTGTTGTTCCCCTCCATCCCTTCCCTTACCTCAAATGGCCGCACAGCTGACACCACACGGTGAAATGGCCTGAATGCCTAAATTCGCGTGTTGCAATTCTAAATCTTGTGCTCAAACCCATCGTTTTCTGTACCACCCTACCCAGTCACACCCAGCTGTTCCTGGACTCTATGTCCTTTTTCCCTGAGCAGGTGAGAGTTTTGTGGTCAAAAGCTCGCCTCAGATTCTGCAACCTGGTCCAGACGGCATCAGCCCACGTGTCCTGAAACATGCTCTACTGCTCTTGCTTCACCCTCTCTCCGTTCTATTCACCCTCTCATTTGCTCAAGGTCATCTGCCATCTGCTTGGACATCAGCAAAACCTTACTGCCCTGCAATAAAAATATGCAAAAACCTGCAACGAACATCCCTGCAACGAGACCAATCAGCCTTCTCCCACATCAGCAGCAAGGTTCTGGATCATCATCGCTTCAGACATGAATCCTTCCTCTTCTCCAATGGCTTGATTTCCGATCATCAATTTGGATTCAGACCAAGTCACTCTACCCTGGATATGCTGTTTCTGCTGTTTCTGCTCTCCCACAATGGATTGGAGGTACTCAATTTTCAACATGAAAATCAGAGCCATCTCCTTGTCATATTACTTACCTTTGATACGGTCTGGCACCTGCCCTGCTCACCAAACTCTCTTCCTATGGTACCAGAACTCAATCATGACTTCGCAGACTTCCTTCTCCTGTCACAGCCAACGTGTGGCCCTTAAGAGTTCTCTCATCCCTCTTCTGTTCAGGCCTGGAATTCCTCAAGGCAGTGTTCTGGGCCCTGTTCTTTTTTTGGTTTTCATCAATGATCTCTCTGACTCTGGAAATCCTCTTTACCTCATTGCTGATGATTCCACCCCCCTGCCGTACAATCTGTCATCTCTCATATCGGCAAACAGTAGCTTCTTCACTCTCTGCAGATCTGGATAAAATAGTAAGCTGATCCAACACGTGGAACGTTTTTCAACCGACAAATCTCAAACTCTCATAATGATCTCTCCGATAGCACCATCTGGAACCCCCCCCCCCCCCGAAACATTAGCCAACTAGGCATCCTCCCATCGTGCAAAGTCCTTCCTTGGCACACCTGAGCTCCTGACCACGTACAAAGCTTTCATCCACAGCCTGATGGAGTACTGCTCTCCCTTCTGGGCTGATGCCTCCCGCCTCTCACCTTTCTCCAAGCTTCAAATGCTGTGGAAAACATTATGCATTTAGTATCGATATGTTATCTCCATGGATGGAGGCTGAGTCTTGGGGTCTCTACTCTTCACCCACGCAGGTAGGTCGGTGCCGTCTCGTGTCCGGTCTACCATCTTTCCTCTCGGCCTTGCCCCCCCCGCTTGCTCTGTCTTGCGATCCCCCCCCCCCCCCCCACTTTCGCAGGGTGCTCAAACGATCCGGCCAGCAATCCCCTCTTCGCCGTAAAACTTACCCAAAATCAGAATCCTATATTGGTCATACCTTCACTCTTCATTCCCCTTTTTTTCCCCACCTGGAACAATATATATATATATATGTATATCTATCTATATATATATATATCTATATATGACTCCATTTACATATATATATATACACATATATATTGGAAGTTACTTGAAATACTGAAGTTTTTCACTAAATTTTTCTCTGCTCTATAATTAATGCATGTTTATTTTCCAACAGCACGGGGGTTGGCAACCTCATTGCAGACATCTTTGGAGAATCTGATAATGAAGAAGAGTTCACTGTGAGTATTATAACCCACTATTTCATATCCTGTTCAATTCCCCTCCTCTATTCTCTTGTGTTGCTTCACCTCTGATCTTTAATATGAAATGTTTGTCCTGTTCAGATAAAGTTTTGTTACTTTGCTTTGCTATATTTATTGTGCTGCCCTACATATGGATTTCATTCTCTCACTGTTTTGGTATCTGACAGGGCTTCGGGCTCGAGGAGTTGGAGCAGGAAGCTGCTGCAATGGGAAAGAATTCTGGAAGTAAGAGAGTTCGTGAGGACTCTGAGTCTGATTCACAAGAGGATGAGCGGAGACACATACCAGGGGTCGAGTGAGTGTTGGTAACATTTTGATGAACATGCAATCGTTTCATCATTTTAAAACTCCCTAAAATCAGCCATCTCCCTAAAATTTATAACTTACCTAATCTTTAAATTTAAAACTTACTTACCTAATCTTTTTTTCTGACTTAATCTTTAAAAAAAATATAAAAAATTCTTCTTTTAACCTCTCACGTTACACCTCCTGAAACCACGTTTCTCTACCCACTCTTCTTCTTCCTGTAACTTTCGTCGAACTACCAGCCTCCTGTGTTTGCTGATCCAAATTCACCAACACCTACACGATTTTTCTTCGACCTTTCCTTTACCTAATCTTACGTAATCTTTATCAAAAAAAAAAAACAGTCTCAAAATGTTTCAACTTCCTCCTTCACATGTGTGGTTCTCGGTATTGTATCATAATTCACAACTCGTTTTCTTCTTCAAAAGGCTGTTTTCAATTCGACCTTTCCTTCATCCAGTGTCAAAAAAGTCCTACTGTTGCAACGTTTCTTTTCTCCATTCTCTTAATTCTCCTTTAATTTCATCCCTCAGTAATGTCATTAAATCGCATCTCGGATTTAAAATATTTTAAATCCCAGTTTGCAATGTATTGTTGCGAATTCGCGCCGCCGGCGTGCGATCGGCCACTGACTCGAATCGCGACGCCTCGCCCACCGGACGGACAATTCAGTCGTGACTCCCCGGCTAAGCCGGGATCCATCACGGGTGGGCCTTTCGGCCTCACCACGATCGTGCCAATCGGCCACCCGCGTGGGATAGGGTTGTTCGCCAAACTCGACTACCTAAGTACCCACGCGGATGGTAAACCGGGCGATCGCACTCGCCGCAGGTCGACTTCGGACACGGACCGCTTAAGCGGTCCGTTCCTTGCTATAGGGATAACCGAGCGGTGTTATCGTCGGCCTCGACGGTTCTGATTAATTATCGGGCGTATCCAGCCCACTACGAACCCTTTTACGTGAAGCAAGATGGAGGTTCAATTAAAGAAAAGACGAAGCGAAACGGGCACAGTTCAACAAGTAAGCACATTTAATTCACACACACATAGAGCACACATATAGCACGTATTTACAGCCACAATTAGCAAATGCACATATATCATTTAAGACAAAACAATAATGGCAAGCAACGCAGAGCTACGACGCGACTAAACGCAAACACTCGCCAACACTTATACAGTTTCTACTTACAAGACACGGCGCCACAACACGCATTTCACACCTAAGCAAAGGAAAGCCCCTCAAAGGCAAGGGAGTCAGACTGGGCCCGTGGGCCTAATGCGCGTGGAACTGGATGAGCGGCCAGGTCCACGAGACCGGAAGGGTCTACCCGCGCCTCGGTGGCGAGCCGCAAAATGTCGCTGAACGAGCCGGTTTCGTGGGCACCTGCTGGTGTAAAGTGGGAACGGGGCCCCTTGTCGCACTCTCTCAGGCGCGGGGGAAGGGGGAATTGTTAATGTTCTGGGGAGGGAGTATGGCTGGCTTGCTCGAGCCCGCGATCGCGATTCAACGCGACCTCGTCGCTCACTCCTCGCCCCGGACCCGAGCCTCCAGGTCTCCTCAGCGATCTCCCTCCGCAGCCGTTCGCCTCCGTAGCTGTTCGGCTCCGCTACATCTGCCCCACTTCTGCCAACTCGACTCACTGCACACTTCTGCCACTCGACTCACTGCCAACTTCTGCCACGATTCGCCTTGCGCTCGTCTTTTTTATCGGCTCCAGGAACCACCATAGCAAATTCTCGGATCCAAACGACCTCAGGGGCGGAGCCACGCTCGCCGATTGGATGGAGAAAAAGGGGCGTGAATCTTTTCCTGATCTCAAATTTGCATATCCGATTTTCGTCAGGCGCGTTCTGGAGGCGGGCCAAGCGCGCCCCGCGCTTCTAATTGGATGGATCAGATGTGGGCGTGTAGCATTCCTGATCCGAATCTCCTCGGAAAAACCGCCATCTGCACTCGCGGCTCGCATGTATCGCTGCAGATAGCCCGACGCTCGGTGTCCACAGGTGGTGCGGGAGTGGCCGTAGGAGAAGGTGGTGGAGGGTTTTCGGCGGTGTCCGATTGGCCATGGCGCTGTTTGGAATGGCGGTGATGTGAGGTTTGCGGTAGCGAGTGGTGAAGGTAGGTTGTGGCTGCTGGCGTTGTTGTTGTTGTTGGCGTGGTTGCTCAAAACAAAGGTAGAACAGAAAACGCCTAACTCAAAGGATCGCAGCCCGAATGAATCACATTAATCTCCCTCTATACAACGGGTTTGGAGCTAACTACACATGTACTTCAGAAATACCTCACCTATGGGACCTGGATGGTGTTCGCGAATTTCCACAGCCGTAACACTACCCTCCCTTTTTACAGACTCGTCCCGAGTCGTCAATTATCGTGTGCCATCATGTGTAGTTTCCCTAGTACGTTTTACCTACGGATCCCTGAGTGCGACATTCATGGTATTCGTGTCCCAAATAAATAACCTGAGGGCTGAGTAACTAACTAAACAAACTCACTCATACGGACGACTTAAATAAATTGCGGCGCTAGACAGACATGCGGGGCGCACTCAAAATTTACAATACACACTTAACACTTAACCTTATAAATTTACACTACCATGGCCAGGATCAATGGACTCTGCAGGAAAAAGGTAAGAGTCAAGAAAAACCGGTGCACGGGCGCCACTGGCAGGCCGTGTTGCAGCTGCCAACAGGACAGTTCCTGCAGCTTGCAACTGTTGCTTTGTTGATCCTGGCGACATGGAAATGAACAGGGGGGTAAAGCAAATTGAACGGGGCAAACGCAGATGTGGGCAGTGGGTATGGCATGGCAAGGTGAGCAGGCGAACACAGCCTGCCGAAAAGGCGTTGCAGGCAAACACAGCCTGCAGAACAAGGCGCTGCAGGCGAACACAGCCTGCAGAACAAGCCGCTGCAGGCGAACACAGCCGGCAGACGAACTGGCCGGCACAGGCCTTGCAGTAAAAACAGCCGTCGGACGATCCGGCGCACAGGCTTGCAGTAACACACAGCAGACGATCCGGCGGTACAGGCCTCGCAGCAAACGCAGCCATCGGACGATCCGACCGGCACAGGCCTTGCAGCAAACAACAGCTGCCGATGAGTGGGCCGGCCTCTTGCCGTGCAGTGCAGGTTGGTGGAGGGAGTACGGTGGTGCTGGCCACTCGCAGAAGGCGGGCTCGGACCTACCCTACGGTCTCCCTCCCACCTATCGCTTTGCCTGTCACTGTCCATACCCACTCCTTATTTGTCAAAACCAATTTAGCCCAATTAATTTTTTTTTTTTTTTGTTTTTATGTTTATTCCTACTTCCCACTATAATTCGTTCCCTAACCCCTTTACTGTCTCTGTTCGGCTAACCCTATCGTCTCCTAGCCTACTCCAACCCTACGTTCCTTCCCGGAGGGGATAAGGGAGAGCTAGCGTCCTGTGCTGAGGCCAATGAAGCCTCAGGATGGCCTCCCCAGACTTCAGCGATCTACCCAAAGTGGGTCCAGCGGCCCACAACGAGAGCGAAGGGATGGATGGTGCAGAGGGGTACACTTCCTTAATCTACCCTAACCATTTAACTGTAAACTACCCGGGGCTTTCAAAAAGCGCCTCTCGCTTACACTATTGGTTCTAAAACCCAGATTCCCGTCGCCTGTGTTGGTGTCCTTACAATTTCAGGCCTTGCCCTCGAATTTCTCCTCGTGCCCTTGCAGGTTTCGTGGCTGGGACGCGTGCTCCTTTGGCAGGCACGACCTCTGCCGAATCCCTACGATGGCACCCCGGGCACTACACTGCCTCCGAGCCTACCAGCTCCTAACACCGGGGAGTGCCCCATGGCAACTCCCTGAAACGCACACGTGGCAGGCTGGCGCCCCGGGCCTTTCCGAGGGTCACCCGTGCCCACAGACTGCCCACGCGGCTAACGGCGCTCCGGGCCCCGCACCAAGCGGCGCCACCCGTGCCACTACGCTAACCGGCCCCCATGGGCCCTTGGCCTACCACGGCCGACTAGCCCGGTGCCCGGGGTACCCATCAGCGATACTCACCTTTCGCAGCCACGCTCCCAGCCGTCAACAGGGCTCCTGCACCCTCCAAACGGGTTTCGAGCCTACATTCCACCAACAACAAAACGACTCCATTTTGTCAATTTAACTAACCCAGCTAACTCACTCTACACTGACCCCGGGGTCCCTTGGGCGGGAGTCATCCTCCCCAATCACTCATCGACCATGCATTCCACATTCGCTCCACTACACACACCGCTGGCCTCACTCACTCAACATGTCTCCAATCAACTCACCACACAACACATCGCTGAATTCTGCATCCTTCTACTACCTCCCCCTATCTAACGTGCTCCACGTCGTCCCTTAACTATAGCACGTTCCATTTAACACTACGTAGCTAGCTACATCCCCACTACACATCCACAGTCTGTCACTGTCTCCAAAATCTCTTTTCCCATCTCTTCCAAAATCTGACTCAATCCTCTAACTAATCCATTTCCACGGGCCCCATGAGGACTTACCCCTGCCCATGGAGCCGGTCTACTAAGCTAACCATCCCCCCTAGCTAGTTCATCCTGTGCCCAGGTAAGGGGGTCTTTCACCCCTTGCCAGGGAATCCTGTTCACCCGAAAGCGAGCTTGCTTTTGTTAATTTTGTCTTTCCAATTATGCGCCAGCACAGCGGGCAACTCACAGCTCGCGCACTTTGCACTTGCCCGTGACGTCATGGCAGCTGCACGTGTACTCGTCCTCTGGACGGTACCATCCGCAGGGATACACCCTCGCGATTCCAACCTACGTGCAGCCATGACGTCACCCTGCGGCACCCCAAAGCAAACTCGCACTCCGAGGGGCTCCCCACGCGAACACATGTGCTCTGCCGTTGGGCTTAACACAGCTCGCGTGGAGAACCGTCGGTCCAAACCATCGTCCTGCTAAACTTTTGTCCGTCCGCGAATCGCAACATCCACCGCGTGCGTTTCCGGACCGGGCTTCACTCCCGCAAGCGAGCACGTGGGGTCTCGTGCGTTGCCGCACGGACCTAGCCTCGCGCTGCTGGGTGAACCCGCACGGTCCACACAGCTACGGCCGTACCCGGCTTCTGTCCTCTGTCGCCGGTCGTCTCCATTCCACCCACGCACACTGCGTGTTACGACGCACAGACTCCACTCCACACCTACTTACTATCCGGGAGAACGCGGCTGCATGCCTCGCGCATGCCCCGACATCTCCCTCACACACGCGGACTAACACACACCGTCTCCCTCAATACCGCATTCTCACAAACGTGCTTCGCACACGCGTGCCGTTTCTGGCGCACACGCCGCTTCCACCCACCCGTGGTCTTTCACCCGCACGTGGCTCCTCCACACACGGTGCTCATCACTCCTGCGGTGCCCCTTTCACACACGGCACGCTGGGAAGCACGCACTCTGGCACACATGCCACACACACCACTCACACACGGGGTCGCACTCACACCTGGGTCTCATCCACACACGGGGGCGCACTACACCTTGCACCACACACCGGGACAACCACACTGGGGATTTTGTGTCCCCACAAGGGTTCCCCGGGGCCTCTATACCCCCAAGCTACACGTGCACCATCCACAGCACTCATTCCTCGACCTCGCAAAGCACGACCGAAGCCACCTGGTCGTGATTCGCCTCAAGGGGGCATACTTCCTCCCTCGTTCCTGGAGGCGGCCATCCAGCTGCCCACACCGGGTCCCACACATTCCGCGAGCTCACCCCCATTATCCTCCACTACCTCTGTGTGTGTGTGTTCTGTTTCCTTTAACCCCGTCATTATCATGCAGTCTCTCTCTATTTCTCTTTCTTCCGCATCTCTATACATTTGTTAGTTTCTGTTTCTTTCTGGAGTTTTTCCATCTCTCTGGACTTCAATTTCATTCTCTCCTTCGTTCATTAATTTCAAACCGTATAGTTCTTGTTTTCTACCCAAGTTTCCTGCTCATTTTCCAATCTCATTGTTTTCTCAATTGGCTCATTTCCTTCCTGTGTTTCATCCGCTGTTCTCTCATTACCTTCCTTGCTTCCTCTCCTGCCTTCCTTCTCCAGTTTCGTTGTTTGCTTCATTTGGTTAATCTCCTTCTTGTGTTTCATTTGCTGCTGTCTCATTATTCTTCCTTGTTTCTTCTCCTGTCCTTCCTTCTGCAGTTTCATGGTTTTCTTCATGTGGTTAATTTCCCTTTTGTGTTTCATTCGCTGTTCTTTGTCCATCTCTCGCATCCAGCCTTGCCTTTTCTTTTCAATTGGTCAACCTCGGCTTCATGTCCTTTTGTTTTCTATCCATTGTTCCTCTCGTTCTTCCCTCTCCAATTCGTTGTGTCTTCAATCTCCTGATTCTCCTTCCTGCTTCATTCGTTGCTCTTCCAACTTCTCGTATTCCAACTTTATTCCTTTTGTCGTTCAGTTTCAAATTCATACTTTTCAGTTTTTTATTCACTGTCTTTCTTGTTCCTCATTCTGCAATCTCATTATTTCTTTCAACTGACAGATTTCTTTCTCCTGTCTCATTCTTGTTCTTCCAGTACTCTTTCTGTTCCTCTTTTAAACACTCTCAGTTCGTTTTGTAGTTTCGTCTCTTTGTTTTGGTGTTTCTGTAACTCAGTTTTCTTTCCCAATTCCTTTCTCATCTCCGCACACTCCGACCTTGCTTTGGCTTCTAACTGTCCTTCCCGCTTCCCTTGTGTTTGTCTATCCGTTTCCCCAGTTTCTCTGTCTCCGTTTTTCCTCCAGTCCAGCTTATCAACTTCTTCGTCATGTCTTGAAGTCTTTTCTCACATCCCTAGTTTTTATTTCCTTCGTGCACGTCTCCGTCACCCAATTAATTTTTCCTCTTGGTCACCGTCATTTTTTCCGTCACCTCCACCTTCTCGCCAACGTCTCCCGAATTATTTTTTTTCTCACCCGCTTACCGCGGGCCTGACAACCGTTGCACCCCTCCCAGCTCGTTCGCTCCCACACGTGGCGTCCGCATACGCACTTCGCTGTTGCTTTCATGCCGCAGCTGCAGGCATTGGCCTATTTGCCTGCGTTCACCCCGCATTTCTTTATTTCTTCCTTCATTTCGTTTTCATTTCGTTTGTGTTTGTTTCCATTCTGAGTGCGTTTCCATCCATTTTTTCGTTCATTCCATCCATTTTGCCGTTCATTTGCGTTTGTTTTGTTTCCATCTGCTTGTTCATCCTTTATTTCGTTTTTTCATTTGTTCAGCATGGCGAATAGCCGGGTCATGTCGGGTGCACTCAGCGAGCCGATTCGGCCAGGATCGGGGGTTTGGTGGGAGGGGGAGGGGAGGTGTTATCACCGCGGCCGCCGCGCAACCCATTTCGGGCCTGGATTCGTTTGGGGGGGAAACTGTTCCTGCAGCACCAATGTCCTGCTCGGGGTCTACATCTGGGCCATGGATTCTAAACATTCCTACATCCATTTCTTTACCCTCGGCTCCCGCTCGCCTTGAGACGCATCTTATTCCACGTAAGGGGTTAATTTAGTCTCGTAATTTAGAGGATCGGGGGTCGCTCCTTCACCCCTGGACCGATTCCTATGGAATTTTAGCTGGAGACGGAGGGTTTGTTTTCCCCGCTCTCCTGACACCAGTGTTGGGAATTCGCGCGCCGGCGTGCGATCGGTCCACGTGACTCGAATCGCGACCGCCTCGCCCACGGACGGACAATTCAGTCGTGACCTCCCGGCTAACGCCGGGATCCAGTACAGGGTGGGCCTTTCGGCCTCACCACGATCGTGCCAATCGGCACCCGCGTGGGATAGGGTTTGTTCGCCAACTCGACTACCTAAGTACCCACGCGGATGGTAAACCGGGCGATCGCACCTCGCGCAGGTCGACTTCGACACGGACCGCTTAAGCGGTCCGTTCCTTCTATCGGGAAACCGAGCGGTGTTACGTCGGCCTCGACGGTTCCTGATTAATTAATCGGGCGTATCCAGCCACTACGACTTTTTACGTGAGCAAGATGGAGGTTCAAATTAAGAAAAGACGAAGCGAAACGGGCACAGTTCAACAAGTAAGCACATTTTAATTCACACACACATAGAGCAACCATATACAGTATTTACAGCCACATTAGCAAATGCACATATATCAATTTAAGACAAAAACATAAGTGCAAGCAACGCAGACTACGACCGACTAAACGCGAACACTCGCACACTTATACGTTCTACCTTACAAGACACGGCGCCACAACACCATTACACCTAAGCAAGGAAAGACCCCCTCAAAAGGCAAGGGAGTCAGACTGGCCCGTGGCCTAATGCGCGTGAACCTGGATGAGGCGGCAGGTCCACGAGACCGAAGGTTACCCGGCCCTCGTGAGCCGCAAAATGTCGCTGCACGGCGGTTCGTGGGCACCTGCTGGTGTAAAGTGGAACGGGCCCTTTGTCGCACTCTCTCGCGCGGGGGAAAGGGGAATTGTTATATGCCTGGGGAGGAGTATGGCTGGCTTGCTCGAGCCCGCGATGCGCGATCAACGCGACCTCGTCGCGACTCCTCGCCCGCGACCGAGCCTCCAGTTTCTCTCAGCCGATCTCCCTCCGCAGCACCGTTCGCCTCCGTACCGTTTCGCTCCGTACCGTTCGCCTCCGTACTCATCTGCCCCACTTTGCCAATCGATCTTTGCCACACTCTGCCATCGACTCACTGCCACACTTCTGCCACGATTCGCCTTGCGCTCTGTCTTTTTTATCGGCTCCCAGGAACCCACCATATGGCAATTCTGGATCCAAACGACCTCAGGGGCGGAGCCACGCTCGCCGATTGGATGGAGAAGAAAGGGGCGTGAATCTTTGCCTGATCCTCAAATTTGCATATCCGATTTCGTCAGGCGCGTCCTGGAGGCGGGCCAAGCCGCCCCGCTTCCTAATTGGATGGATCAGATGTGGCGTGTAGCATTCCTGATCCGAATTCTCCTCGGAAAAACCGCCATCTGCACTCGCGGCTCACGTGTATCGCTGCAGATAGCGACGTGCGTGTCCACAGGTGTGCGGGAGTGGCCGTAGGAGAAGGTGTGGGAGGGTTTCGGCGGTGTCCGATGGCCATGGGCTGTTTGGATGCGGTGATGTGAGTTTGCGGTAGCGAGTGTGAAGGTGGTTGTGGCTGCTTGGCGTTGTTGTTGTTGCGTGGTTGGCTCAAAAAAGGTAGAACAAACGCCTAACTCAAAGGATCGCAGCCGAATGAATCACATTAATTCCCTCTATACAACGGGTTTGGAGCTAACTACACATGTACTTCAGAATACTCTCACCTATGGGACCTGGATGGTGTTTCGCGAATTTCACAAGCCGTAACAGTATGTTTATGTTCATCAATCGTCTTTTTTTCCCCAACTTCAGGTGCCAATTCACCCACCTCCTTAAATCTACCTCTCCTAACCCTCACCTGTTATCTATCTCCTTACCCCTCCCATCTGCCCTCATCCTACCTCTACTCTTGGCACCTCTTCACTGCTTCTGCTCAGTATCAGCTCCTCTCTGTTGTCCCAAAGTGTGTGTGTTCTAACATCTGTGGGTCCATTCTAACTAACAGATTCTCACTCTCTCAATCAGACACTCATCACAACATTGCTCCTTCCTTCCTCTCAGCACACCTCCCCCGAACACCTCAAATTTTGTATCTCCCTGCCTGCTCCCTTTTCACAATACCTCTACTAAGTCTCATTCTTCACCTCTCCCATCACCCTCCTGCACCTTGGCCATGCTGCTTCATCATCTTCCATCCTCTCAAAGCTTCCCTCAACCTCCCTTGCAAAGCAATCTTCACACTCGTCCCTCCAGCTTCCCTCGCTTTTCTCAAAACCCCTCCTCACCGTTCTTCTCAATCTCTCCCCTCACCCTTCTCCACCTTCCCCCTCGCCCTTCTCCCTCAACTCTCACCCTCACTTCCCTTCCCAAAATTGCCCCGCCTCAATCACAAAGATGCATCCTTCCCCATCCTATCTCTTCACCTAATCAATCCACCCTCCCATCATCTTCAACTGCCTCTGCCTCTCTATTACTCCACAGTACCTTCAACCATCTCACTAAGCTTTTCTCCTCTCATCCGGCTCTCCCAAGCTCTTCTGCAATCCCCACACTTCTTTTTTTTCAACAACTCTTCTGACTCCTCTCCCTCGTCCTACCCTCCCCCTCCCCTGCACCGAAACCACCTCTTCCTTTACAGTGTGGACCTCAAACATCCGGGGCCTTCGCTCAAACCTGACAAATCTTTCCATATAAGTTGCCACTAACAAATCAGACATAATCTGCTTAACAGAAACTTTCCTCCTTCAAGACATCTCTGACTCCCTTGTATTTCTCCCTGGTTACTCCCTCCTCCGGTATGACAGACCTGATCCTCGTCCTGGCGGCGGAGTTGCTCTCTTC
>CM068966.1:60223800-60235602 GCA_035128595.1 Eptatretus atami
AAAGGCACCTATTATACAGCACTATTTATACTCCATGTGCCCTCAAAATCCAGAAACAGCTTAAGCACGCAAACTTAACTCAGCCACACAATGATTAAGATGAAAGAATTCACAAGATGATCGGGAAAACCTTTCCCTGTGCGATGTCTGCGTGAGGTGAGCGGTGGGTAGCAGTTGATGGTTGGCGCGAGTCTTGGGGCCAGTGAGATGTATAGTCTGTGTTTACTGCTTTCGCTGGCTGGATCCCGCCTCTACAAGTTGCTCCGCAGCTTTGCTGGACTGCGATTGTGCCGATACCGCCAACAGCTTACTCACCAACCGCCAATGGAGCTTCACCACAAACACCCGCGCCAACAACCACTCGGTCTCCACATCACTAATGCTTGCATCGAGTTGATTTGGCTGACAGTCCTGGTGGGAGGATGATGGTGTTGCGGGAAACTATGTGGATAATCCTTTGGATCACCGGGACAGTTGAGATGAGCTTTTCCATGGTACCATAACTCACTCCGCCAACTCAACTTCGCCTTTTTATATACTCCCCACCCATGTGTCCACGTGATGCATCATGTTGCCAAGTCATTCGGCCTTCGAGTGACATCGCTGCGGTTACCCGTGACCTTGAGACTTTTCATCCAGACTCACCAGTCGAAACTGGTTTCCGGACTTACTCCGGTTGGTTTGAACCGGATGGCTTGGTTGTGCACAGCTTTGTTCTTTCATGGGTTTTGTCCCTGTTCTCATGGAAGGCAAGTGGATTAAAAGGAAAAACACCGAGACAAATAACATCAGGGTTGGAGAATTAATTTGAGATTAGACTCATACGTAATGAAGGGAAGACTGTTAACCCTCTCTAACATACACAACTTGGTCTCTGTTTACATAGCAAAACACACTTATGCTTACATGCATTATGGAAATATTGAATCTATATTACACCCTTTATCCCTGAACACTGTTCCCATAACATTATTTTTATTACCTTTATCTTCTCTGATCAGTTTATTTTCATGAAATACTGAGAGCTCACTCTTGCTGTCAGAGAATTGTATATTTGAGGGATGCATCTCATCATACATCATTCTCAGAGAGCTTTATTTGGCATGTTTCCAAACAGGTTTGGAATACCTGTTGCTTTATTCAACTTATTTGTAAGTTTTTATGACTGTAAGCTTTCAAATTCATGATTCTTTCAAGTGTTACTTCAACAAGATTAGCAAAGGTCTGACAGGATGGTGTGGGTTGGTGCAATTACCTTTGAACTTTCTCGTCTTGGTTCGACTTATGACCCCATCAGATTGGTGCTTCATGGGCTGGGCTTTGCATCACAAAGTGCACCGTCCCTCATATGGATGTTAAGCTGTGTGTCTCATCTCCAACCATTCGTTGGTGGACGTTAAAGATCCCATGATGTATTTCAGGAAGAGTAGGTAGTGTTCAATATTAAAAAACACTGACAGACAATGAAGGTCCCAAGTGGATTATCTGGTTGGCCAGTGGAAACTACTCACCCCTTACTCATCCCCAAAGGTGTTAACGTCCAGACCTGCAGGGCTCCAGCCAATGCTTAGCGACAGCCTCAGCCCCGGCAGGAAGGTGAGCCTTGAAGGCACATGCCTTGAGCCGTGAGCCGGCCACATCGATGTAGGGCACTCCTGGGGCGCCGACCTTTCAACATAGGAGACAATCAAACTAATCTAAAATAGACACGGCTCATCCCCCGGCAAGCCGTATGCCAGACAACTAATAATTATTACCCCCAACACATGTCGTAAATACGTGGTTCAAAAGTCTTATAAACAACACGAACCGTACTCTAGCCTTATAACTAGCTACTGCCCCTTACCCCATAAATTTAACGGTATATAAGCAACAAAGGAAATGTAATTTATTTCTTTGAAAATTATTAAATTAATCGACAGATAATTAATAAACATTTTGTTTATTTAAATATTTCTTGCATCTACCATGATGAGGCTGTTGAATAATGATGACTGGTCTCATCAAAATGTGTTGCCTTTATAGACCAGTGGAACTCTGCGAACCAGTGAGGTTTTGATCACACTGATCCGGCTGATCAATGAACAAGAAAGTTAATGTGTAACTGTGGCAAGTGAGTTATCACCGGCATCCTAAACAAATTAATAATTCCTCCATAAATCAGCTGCAATCACATCTTAGACTTTTTTTATATATACATGATCAAGGCTCGTGGAAGAACAAAGACACAGAACAGATCAGGACACAGCATAACAAAGGGAACTAGAGGGGGAGCACTCGGGAGAGTGCAAAACCTCCGCCGCCAATACTGCTGGGTCACTCAAGTGAACTTATATCTTATTCATTAAATATGTCAACGTGCTGACAGTTATAGTTTCTTTCTCCAACATTTTTTTTTGGGGGGGGGGGTGGGGGTTGGAAATCACTTAAACATGTAGAATGCAAAAAAAAGAAATCGAAATTTTGTTGAAAAAAAAGTTGCAAATTTTTTTTTTTCTCGAACAATTTTTTTTGGGGGGGGGGGTTGGAAATCACTTAAAACATGTAGAAATGTTAAAAAAAAAAAATTCTCATTTTGGGGGGGGGGTTGGAAATCACTTAAAACATGTAGAAATGCAAAAATAAAATTTCTCTAACAATTTTTTTGGGGGGGTTGAAATCACTTAAAACATGTAGAAATGCAAAAAAAAATCTTTTTTTGGGGGGGGGGTAACAATTTTTTTTGGGGGGGGTTGGAAATCACTTAAAACATGTAGAATGCAAAAAAGAAAAATTTTTCTCAACAATTCTTTGGGGGGGGGGGGGGGTTGGAAATCACTTAAACATGTAGAAGCAAAAAAAATTTTTTTTCTCTAAATTTTTTTGGGGGTAATTTTTTTTGTGGGGGTTGGAAATCACTTAAAACATGTAGAATGCAAAAAAAAAAAAATTTTCTTCTAACAATTTTTTTTTTTTTGGGGGGGGGGGACAAAGTCAAATTTAATGGCATGATCCTTGGACCATACCTACCCCCCCCCCCACACCAAGTTTCGTCGAAATCTGTCGAGGAGTTTTTTCCGTAATACTGTCACAAACAAACAAACAAACAAACAGAAAGGGGTGAAAACAGTAACCTCCATCCATCTTCGAAGATGGCGGAGGTTAACAATGGGAGAAAGGGAAAAGCCAACAGCGGGGCGGAGGGAGAAAGTAGACGGGGACGGACAAATAAACAATGCAAGTAATGATCAAGGGTCAGGAAGAACACAAGGGTGGACAAGATGGATACATAAGCAAATTTTGGGAGGGTGGGGGTGGTTTAACAGGTGTTGAAATGATCATGGTTTTGGATGAGGAATGACTTGATATGGTGGTGAACAGCTGTCTTGAAGGCATGGGGAGAGGAATGAGATTGAAGAGAGTGTGGAAGGCGTACCAGGGCCGTCTCTGGACATAAAGTAGTAGTAGTCCAGAGGTGGGTAAAAAGAGGAATAAATGGTGGAGGTGAGCAGTGGTTCTGAATTTAGGAAGTTTCACTAGGAGGGGGTTGTTGTACATGTATCGCAGATAACAGACGGGGGGGGGGGATAAAGCACGGAAAGAGCAGAGGGTGCAAGACCAGAAATGAGGCGGAAGAAAATATTGAGACCACCAGCCTGTCGGCGATGGTGAAGTGATCGGCACATAGACTTGGATTCATCGCGAGAGATTCCAATGATCTTGAAAGTCTTGGTTTCCACGGCGTAAAGCTGAGCAAGATGCGAGGCAGGGGAGCCAGTCCAGAGGGGAGAGTAGTACTCCATCAAGCCGAATAGGTGGATAGGAGCTCAGTTGTGCCAAGGAAGGACTTTGCATGATGGAGGATACCCAGTCTGCATCTGGCTTTGGAGGCCAACTTTGAAATGTGGTTACCCAAGAAATATCTTGGCTGAGAGTGAGACCCAAGAGTTTGAGTAACAGAACCTCTTCAAGAAAGTTTTTGAGAAAGTAGTTGAGAGGGTTTGTGGTACGGTCCTTTTAGGGAGAGTGAGTGTGTGGAATTTCTCAGGATTGAAAGACATATCCCAAATGTTTTATCAGTTTGTGATTTTGTCAATGTCTGAAGAGAGGGAAGAGTCTGCAGCATGTCTATCTGAAGGATGAGGAATGTCACGAAAGAGGGTGGAATCGTCAGCAAATAGATACAGAGGATTTTACAGTCAGTGAGATTATTGATGAATATTAGGAACAAGATGGGATCGAGGACACTGCCTTGGGGTACTCCAGCCTTGACAGGCAGAGGAGAAGAAAGAGTTCCGTTGAGAGCCACACATTGACAAGAGTGGAGGAAGTCAGTTATCCAAGAGTGGAGTTTTGCCTTGGATTCCCTGGGCAGGCAGTTTGGAAAGCAAGGCTGGATGCCAGACTGTATCGAAAGCTCAAGATATGTGAGACAACGTACTCGTTGTCTTTCATAATCGACTTTCATAACCACATTTTACATTTTAAACTACATATCAATGTGTGGTCATGTTGATGTTTACAAACTGCGTAGATCTCTTATCTTGTATAATGAGGTTTAATATGCATTCTGTAATATGGAGATCACCCATAAGCCCAAAGGATTGGTGCGGGGGGTGGGGTTATAACTATCGGACGTTTATTTCGTAATTGCGTGTCAATCAAATTCAGTCATGCCTCGCGCCGTACAGGACCAATCGGCGACGGCCAGAAAGGATCACGTGTCAAGTTATTTCTTTAATTCCTTGTCTTCCACTCTTTTCCTTCCAACATCTTGGATTGGAATCTACTTTCCTATCATTTCACCCTCTTTATAATGTGTGCGTTCATCCGAGGATAATTGTAATCAGTGTCTCTCTCTCTCTCTCTCTCTCTCTCTCTCTCTCTCTCTCTCCTCTCGTCTCTCTCTCTTTCCTCTCTTTCTCTTCTTCTCTCTCTTCTCCTCTTTTCTCTCTTTCTCTCTTTCTCTCTTTCCTCTCTTTCTCTCTTTCTCTCTTTCTCTCTCTTTCTCCTCTCTCTCTTCTCTCTTTCTCTCTTTCTCTCTCTCTCTTTCTCTCTTTCTCTTCTCTCTTCTTCTCTCTTCTCTCTTTCTCCTTTCTCTCTTCCTCTCTTTCTCTCTTTCTCCTCTTTCTCTCTTCTCCTTAAGCTCAGCCCTCATGTACACACGGAAATGCCATGATATATGACGTATGACGTTTGACGTGGACAGGCATGTGAAGGTGGGGGGGGAGTGAAGAAGGCGCTGGCGTTCCAAGGGGTGAGAGGCTTCAGCGAGTATGGTGGATTGGAAGGATACCCGCAAGGTGTAGCAAAATCCCCTCCTAGCTGCTAACCTGCGTTCAAATCCCGACCCAGCTAAAAACTGTTATCCCGGTGTTTCACAGGCAGCGTGATTCATCAATGTGTGTGTGTGTGTGCCATCCCCCTAACAGGCTCAGTAACTTGGCAATCTTGTCCTGAGAAAGTGGTATTGCCCATAAAATTAACTTTGATGAGATTTTGAATGATTTTGCCACATTGAAAGCAAAGAGGGTGATTTGTACATGCTGTACTAGTGACTAGTGGGCCTGTTGGTCCCATGGACCCAATTTTCATTGGTCTAATCAATGTAGAAACTCATGGCGATCAGTTTGGTGTATCACTCCACTTTGGAAAGCCCCTTGCACTTCCTTTGGAGATCATCTCACCTTGCCTTCCTCTGCTGCCCTGTCTCATCAGCTCTAGCCTCCAGGTCATAGAAGTACCACACCATGCTGCATGCATGTTTGATGTAGTTGTTAACGGCCTTGTAGCATACCTGCCTGCTGTACTGCTTCAGCATTATCTTGCTTTTCACCAAGCCCAGATCTGTTTGGACCAGGGTGGTGATGATAACGTTTGTTATTATTATTATTGCCAAATAGTACTGCTATTATTGCCTCACTATCTGTCACGATCTTTCCTGGGAAAGCCACATGTCCTTGCTGGCCTCCAAAGTCAGTCACCGACTGGGCATCCTACGTCATGCAAAGTCCTTCCTTGGCACACCTGAGCTTCTAACCACTTACATAGCTTTCATCCGCAGTCTGATGGAGTACTGCTCTCCCCTCTGAGGTGATGATCCTGCCTCACACCTTGCTCAACCTCATGCTGTGGAAACCAAGGCTTTCAGGATCATTGGTATCTCCCACGATGAAGCTGAGTCTTCGGGTCTCTCACTCTCTCACCACAGGCAGGTTGGTGATCTTTCTGTCTTCTCTCCTGTCTCCTCTCCAGCCTTCCACCCCCCACGCTGCTCTATCTGTGATCTGTCCCCCCCCACCCCCATATTTTCGCAGGGCACTCAAGGTCCACCAAATACCCCCTTCTGGTGAAACTGCCAAAATCAAGAATCACTGCTCACTTTCACTCATTCATTCCTCTTTTTTCCTGCCTCTGGAACAAACTACCACACATTCTTCAATCCCACTCCTCCCTCCAGGTCTTCAAAACAGCTGTTCACCACCATCTCATATCTTCCCCCATCCAAAACCACAATCTTTTCATATCCCGTACATCCACCCCTAACCCACCTCCTTCAAATTCCCTGTTTTCCTTCCTGAAAGTCCCTGTAGTACCATCTTGTTTACCCCGTGTACCCCACCCCATCCCTCTTCCTTCCACAGATCTCCTATTGTCTTTGTTCCCCACTATTTTGTGCTTCCCTCTCCCACCCCTCTTGTCTGCTGCCTTGTAATACGTTTCTGTGTGTTAGCTTTTACACGAGCCTCGGCATGGTATACAAAAATATATAGTATTTTTTAATGCTTTGTGACAACGTTATCATTGTTTTTGTTTTTTATGGATGGATGGACCTATTAAACTGCTCTATTCACCTAAACATGGTGCACGTTTATAAACATGGGAATTCTTCTGGATTCTTTGTAGTTAATTGGTCTAATTAACTCAGGAGATCATGACTAAATCTAAATCTATTCTCATTTTGAACAGCTTCCAGGGCTCTGCTGCTGAGCCCACTGGGGAAGCTGAGAGCTCTTTTCTATGCCCCCCCCCCCAATATAAATTCCTGACTATGCCAGTGCATGTGGGGCGATATTATTGACCATTCGCCCCGAGCACCACAGACCCTAACGACATCACTGCTTGACCCTTCTCACGTAACACTCACTAAACACGAATTTTTCATCTGCATATAATACTCATGCTCCACCATCCCAACATCCCTTCATATGTGACACTCACTCTCATTCTCCCTCTGCACATACCTCGTTCTGTTTGAATGAGTTCTCCAAACACCTTTAACCGACGTTTGGTTGTCCTGGTCGTTTCGGAATCTGTATCCGATGACACATTGTCACTCTCAAATCCTCAAGGACACCCTCACCGCTGATCTTTTCATGCGGTCATCAAACCCGTGTACTTTTCAGTTGTATGTATTATAATGACTTGTAGAATAATTTGTTATGACTAATTGATAATAATCTGTGACTCCAAGCTGAATTCACATCCGCTGCTTCTGCCATTTGTATGTGTTCCTTGTCTATTCTCTGTGGAAGTAATTTCATCATGGTGTTTGCAGTGTTGAGTGCTGCTGGACAATTGAGAAAGCAATTTGTACAAAATTTTAATTACTTACCCTGTTCATCATTTCCATGTAAAATCTCCATAAAACATAAAAATCACTCTGTGCTCTTTCTAACGGATCATTTATCTCCATGTGACTAGCCAATGGTTGAGGAGCTGAAATGCTTTCTTTCTTGCTCCAAAGTGACATTTGGAGAGCCAGGTTGGAAGAAAGAGATTCTATCAGGTGGTCAACTACACGGATTTCACATTTCACTTGCTTTTCACTGCTTTGCATGCAGATCACATTTCCATCGGCGAGTGGAGCACACGGACGGAGTTACATTTCCAAACGTGTTCACCATGCTCGTTCTAAATGGTCGTGTAGATCACTCGCCGTCTGGTGTTTTCACTAACATACACACTTTTTAATTGGGGCGGGGAGGGGGGAGTTCTTCATGCAGTCTGTAATTATCACCGGTTGTGGTGTGTTGAGCACATGTTGCCCTGGGTCGACAGGCACGATGTAACCACCGTATGCACGGGATTTGGGTGTTGGTGGGGGAGGAGGGGGGGTGGGCACGCGCCTTGTATTCTCATTTGAATTGTGAGCTGAATGTGTTTGTGCTTGAAGGTGCTACAGCGAGTGTTTTGGAAGTCTCATTTCACGTAAAGGTACCCGAATCCTTCCCTACTTTACATCACCTTTACCTGTCTCTCTCTTTGTTGCAGCTCTGGTGGACAAACGCCGCATCGTGATCTGGATAAGGTCCTTATAGGAGAGGAAAAGTAAGTCCTTGTACCTGGACCTCTTAGCAATTTATTCGATCTGCCATTTGATCAAAGCTCGAGAGATGTTTCTGCCTGGAAACAGTGTTGGTACTTGTTAGTAAAATCTGTATTTTGTGTTTTCATTTATAAACTTGATCACGATTGAATACTTGCAGGGATATGTAAAAGGGCCGAGTAAACTTGTGAAATGTTTATTTGGTGAATTTAAAGTACATGGTAAAACAACAATTCAACTTTTCTCCGAACAAATTAACATTTCACAACCTCCGTGCTTTTGAATTACCAAGTAAAAGATGCTCGTGCCATAGGCAGGAAGAGAACGTTGCCATGTTTGCAGGGCATTGCGCCCAGGAGATCCTGGCTTCTGTACCCGTGCCCGAGTACCCCTGCCTTCAAATCGCGACTACGTTGTGAGGCCCAAGTGGAACATTGAGGTCGAGTCTGACAACAGGGTACGTATCTATGTGTACACGCACGTATGCATCTGGTCTTATTTGAATGTGCAGGTTCTTTGTGCTGGATGGACAGTGAAATGACCCAAACATGAAGAATCTTGTGAGGGGATGCAAAACCCAACATTTTGGACCAATCCATTTCACAAACTATCAGACTTGAGACTTTATTAAGAAAAATTAATATTGTTTTCGACAGTTTCATTCCCATCCGTGCCATACATTTGGTCATGGAATATGGTAATTATTTTGTCTTGCATGTTAACCTGTTTTGATCCTCACCTATCCACAAAATCCTGCATTATCTCATTTTTACATTCAGTGCCAAATTGACAGACTGTCTCAGCTCGGTGTGTGGTTTCAAATCTGATATGCCCAACCCATCCCACGCTCTCTCCCCGTCTTACCCCCATTGTACTCACTCCACACTGGACTGTGTCTTTCACACCCGAAAAGGTAGAGAAAGTTCTCACCAGCATCAGCGATACACCCAAATGTCATCGGTGCCCGTTTTGTTTTTTTCAAATCGTGTTCTGCTGCTTTTGCTTCTTCTCTGTCTAGTCTCTTGAGCCTGTTTTTTCTCCTTTGTCGGCCTTACATATGCTTCATTGACAGCTAACATCACTCCATTTCACAAGAAGGGTGCAAAAACAAATCTCTCAACTATAGGCCGGTAAGCTAACTTCACATTATAAGGAAAATGGTGGAATCCATCATCATTACTGACATCACATTTTTCCTGTTTTCACATAACCTGATGACCATCAGTATGGACTCTGGACATGCTGCTGTTTCTCTCTCAGTAATGGTTGGAGGCGCTCAATCTCAAACAAGTCGTTTGGATTTTCTCCTTAGACGTATATCGAGCAGCTGACACAATGTGGCATTCTGCTTTGCTTGTCAAGCTTCCTGCCTGTTGCATAGAAGCCCACCTTCATTCCTGGATTTCTGACTTCCTCCATTCATGCAGTCAATGCTTTGCTATCGATGAAATCCTCTCCACTCCACTTCACTCCATCCAATCCCGTCAAGGTCAAAGTTTTCCAAAGCAGTCTTGGGCCCAGTCTTGTTTTTCTCGACAGAAGTGACATCTCTAATACTCTGAAAAACCCTCTCTTCCTGTTTTCAAACAAGTGCACATTGTGTCATACAGTATACCCATCCCACTGACAGACTGCAGCTATGTCACACTCTTCTGATCTGGAATTGATTTGATTCTTGGTATAATAAGTGAAACGTTTTTCAATCCAAACAAATCTCTGTCTCACCCCGCCACTCCGGAAGTATAATTAAGTAAATCCACATATCTACTTTCATGGTTACATTTGGAAGAAGTTTAGTCTCTTGAACTTCTAGGCCTCATTGTCAGCTATGATCTCTTCTCAGCCAACTACATAGCAAAGCTGGCCTAAAAATCTAGCTGTTGACTGAGCATCTCTGTTTTCCAAGTCTTTACTTGAAAATTCAGCACTACTCACAGCCAAAAAGACCAGTGTCATATCCCAGGCAAAAATGCTATAGTTACCTCCACCACCAAAAGTGGGTGGAGGTTATGTTTTCACCCCTGTCTGTCTGTTTGGTTGCCGGTCTCTCTGTCTGTCTGTCTGTCTGTGAGCAAGATATCTGAAAAAGTTATGGACGGATTTGGACGAAACTTGGTGGACAGGTCGGTTGTGTGACAAGGACGAACTGATTTTTTTTTGTATACCTTGTCGAGGCTCGTATGAGAGCTAGCACACAACGCACAGCAAGGGGGGCATGAGACAAGAGGGGTGGGAGTGGGAAGGACAAAACAGTGGGGAACAGAGACATTAGGAGATCTGTGGAAGGGAGAAGGATGGCACGGGGAACACAGGAGTATACAAGATGGACATTACAGGGACTTTCAGGAAGGAAAGCAGGGAATTTGAAGGAGGTGGGGGTAGAAGATCGAGGATTTGGATGGGGGACGATAAGAGGTAGTGTGAACAGTGTTTTGAAGGCCTGGAGGGAAGAATGGGATTGAACAGAGTGATGGAGTTTATTCCAAAGGTGGAAAAAAAGAGGAATGAAAGAGTGAAGGTGAGCAGTGATTTGTGATTTGGGTAGTTTTACCAAAGGGGGTGTTGGCGGACCTTGAGCGCCCTGCGGAAATATGGTGGGGACAAATCGCAGACACAGCAGGGGGGGCAAGACCGGAGAGGAGACAGTAGAAGACAGAAAGACCACCGATCTGCCTGTGGTGAGAGAGTGAGAGGCCCAAAGACTCGGCCTCATCGTGGGAGATGCCAATGATCCAAAATGCTCAAGTATCCGTATTCCGTACTCAAGTATCCAAACAGTCCTTTCGGAGAGACATAATGAGAGTGTGAGATTTCTCCGGATTGAAAGACATGTTCCACGTGTTGGACGAGTTTGTGATTTTACCCAGATCTACAGTGAGCGAAGAAGCTGCTGCTTGCCGGTCTGAGGGATGACAGATTGTACGGCAGAGGATGGAGTCATTTAGCAAAGAGATATAAGAGGATTTTCCAGAGAGTCGGAGAAATCGTGATGAAAACCAGAAAAAGAACAGGGCCCAAAACGCTGCCTTGAGGAACTCCAGCCTGGACAGGAAGAACTCCCTTTAGGACCACACGTTGACTGCGACAGGAGAGGAAGTCTGCGAGCCATGAGTGGAGATTGCCTTGGATACCATAGGGAAAAGTTTGGTGAGCAGGGCAGGGTGCCAGACTGTGTCAAAAGCCCACGATATGTCTAGGGATATGGCTCTGATTTCATGTCCAGCATTGAGGACCTCCATCCATTGTTGGGAGAGCAGAAGCAGCATATCCAGAGTAGAGTGACCTGGTCTGAAACCAAATTGATAATCGGAAAACAGGCCATTGGAGAAGAGGAAGGATTTAATGTCTGACGCAATGATGGATTCCATAACCTTGCTGATGATTGGGAGAAAGCTGATTGGTTTGTAGTTGCAGGGATCTGTTTTTGCACCTTTTTTATGCAGGGCAGTGACGTTTGCTGATTTCCAAGCAGATGGCAGATGACCTTGAGCAAA
>CM068966.1:60262833-60279931 GCA_035128595.1 Eptatretus atami
TCTGGTTGCAGTACATGGATATGGTAGACATACTTCGCAAGTTTCTGAGAGCAGAACCTACCCGAAACTGGGCACTGCACCTTGAGGCAATATCAGAAATGCTTCCCTTTATGGCAGCATCTGGGCACAATCTCTACACGAAATCGGCTAGGATCTATGTGCAGCGGATGTGCAAGCTCCAGGAGGAACATCCAGATGTCTACCGGAGATTTGAAGAGGGATTCCATGTGGTCAGAAGAAGTGATCGCCTATGGGCTGGCCTGTCCGTAGATCTCATCATTGAACAAGTGTTAATGAGAAACATGAAGACCAGTGGTGGCCTCACAAAAGGGCGAGGGATGACAGAACAGCAGCGTGTAATATGGCTCCTCACCATGCCAGCTTGCGCTGAAGTCAACAATGCCATGCAAGAGCTAACATGAGTCAATTACAACACTGGTGAGCAAAACAAGGACATGACAGATTGCAAGGCAAAGCACGTGACCTGAAGGACACACACGCCAGGGTTTTTCTGAACTATCTCCATGAAAGAAACCCCCTTCTGCCCTGATCCCAAGCTGCCGCATGTCTCGATGGGCGTCATGCACACACTACTGCTGAATGTTGACAAGGCAAAGACCATCGGAACACAATCTTGGCCAGCATGGGATGTACACACACTGTGAGTTACACATTCATGAAAAAGATAGGAATCACCATTGAGCACGCAATCATCAGCTTGAAGATTGGTGGCGAAGCAGCTTGCAAGGTGGATCTCAACTACTTTCAGCGCTCACAGTTGCGCAAAAAGCATCACGAGATCTAGCGTAACAGTAATCCAAGTATGAGCTGGCAGCATCCACAGCACTGTCTGACACCTCCCTAAACTGTGCTCGACACCACACAGCCCAGTCCGTGCAGCAGATGCCATCCCGGCCTCCCTCACACCTGACCTTCCAGGATCACCAGGCAGCGTTCAGTACGGTGCTGGAGTGGAGAGCATTGTTCAGTGCCATCCATGGACACATGGATCCACATACAAATAACATCTGCAGGTCTGGAGCACCGAGTATGTCAACAAGAAAAGTATGGGAGGCAATTGTCAGTTTTCCGATGGTTATGAGGGTACATCCACTAAGAACATGCACACACCAGAGACGAGCAGGTAGGAGACTGGAGCAAAACGTGACTTTGATTGAGGGCATGCCTGTTACAATGAAGAAAGACGAGTTCCTCGCAAACAACACAAACAAGGCAACAGTCATCAAACATGCTCCAGTGGCCAACTGCGGAAGAAGAACTGTCAGATGTATCATAGCTTCGGTGATGCCTGATCTCCTCATTAGGCAGAAAGCAGTGGAGTCTTTCAACCACAACAAACACTGTGCTCATCAGTTATGATACAGATCTGTCATGCTCCTTATCTACCATACCAAGCTGAGTCACATGGACCTCTTACTTCCAATCGCAGCAAAAGCAGCACAAAGAACCCACATGTCTGGCAGGCATCAAGTTCTCAAAGCACGCAAACTGGGTCCCCAGTGTGCTGCCCACTCACATTCTCTTCATCAGCGCCATCCTTGGTTTGTGATACTACATCCCCCTGTATGGCATTGGTTAAAGAGCCGCCCTCAAGAAATCACAACCAGTGATGACTTTCCGTGCAGCAAACTACAGTGTTGACACACCTCAGCCTTACACAAGCAAGATGGCAGCAGGAGGAATGCTTTGGGTCTGCCTTACAATGGTAAGCCTGGGGAGAGACTCAACTCACACACACAAAGCACTTTTGTGAAAGCGTGGCTACTAAACTTCTATGACAGCCACAGAACCTACCAACCTACCTGCAGCAGCCGCCAAAGTACCACCAGCTCTCCGCGTTTTGTACTACAGCGTGCAGCAGTGGAAGGGAACCGTGGATTAACTCCTGCCGCCAGACTAGTGGATGGAAAGAGAAAGTGAGGGGGCTCATCCCTGCCAAACTTGACAACCACCAGCTCCCCAGGAACTCCTTGCAGTCATCAGAGCAGCTGCAAGAACATATGCAAGCACAGCCTAAGGTGCAACATGCAATAAGCCGACATTGGAGTCCTCTGTTGCAGTGTAGGCAACTGAAAAGGATCAGGGTGTGCAAATTCATATTCAGACTGAATGTTCGATGACGATTGACCGATGATGAAACCCAGTGGTTGCCAGTAACCAGACAACCTAAAAATTATTGTTGCCTTTATATTAGTATAATAGTGCTGCTTACTTTTAAAATAAGTCTTCAGAAGCACATGACTTTTATCGTTACACATATAGTTTGTGTTTGAACATCAGGCATGAACTATTAAAGTATATATAGGCAGGCCATAATAAATGGATTTAAATCATTTAGAGGCCTTATCTGAAGCACGGGTCATCTTAATATTAAAACCAAACCATCTTCCTTATTGAAATATGATGGTTAGTATTACATATATAGTTTAGAGCGTTGCTAAATATCTCATTATAAAGTAGCAAAAAGGGGTACCAGAGTACGTTAGAAACATTGGGGAAAAAAAAAAAATTCACTCTTCATTACCCTCTTTTTCCCGCCTTTTGGAAAAACTCCTCACTCATTCCAATTCCCACTCTTTCCCTCCAGGCCTTCAAAACAGCTTTCACCACCACCTCTGTCATCCCAATCAAATCCTCGATCTTTCTTACCCCCGATAATCCACCCAAGCCCACCTCCTTTCAAATTCCCTGCTTTCGCTTCTTGAAATCCCTGTAATGTCCATCTTGTATGGCCCCATGTTCCCCGCCCCATTCCCTCTCCCTTCCACCAGATTCTCCTAATGTATCTGTTCCCCACTGTTTGTCCTTCTCACTCCCACCCCTCTTGTTCTCATGCCCCCCCTTGCTGTGCGTGGTATTGCTCCTCTCTCACACGGGGCCTCGCAAGGGGATTACCAAATAAAAAAAATTAACATTTAAAAAATCATTTTATTTCTCAAAAAAATTTTTTTTCCACCACTTGGATTCATTAGACTTATTTATATGTTATTAAGAGGACACATTTATGAGTAATGAACAGTTATCAGATTTTCTGTTGCAATTTTGTGTGAGGTTTCAGTCCATTATTTGTCATACTAAGTGCATGCCCGTAGGTGAAACAAAAATTTTTTTAAAAAACGTTCAAACCCAGCGTGCCAGAAACAACAACCACACAGCCGTTCCTTCGCTCTCACGCTGAAACCGCTTACGTGCATGGCCGTACGTCAAAAAAAAAAAACTTTAAAACCGCTTGCAAGAAACAAACCACACATTGTGTAAAAACAACGCTAAATGACGACTGGATGGGGCATTGCTTTAAGAAATCGAGAAGAAAGACAGAAATCGAGAAAGAAGAAAGAAAGAATACAGTAGTAAGTCAGATAAATCGGAGAGAAAAAAATCGAGAAAAGAATACAGTAAGTCTTCACGAATCCGGAAGTCCGGAAGTTAATCCTCCGACTGTTCCGGACTTCGCATATCGCAGTTACACCTTCGCAATTTAGTTTTAATGGCCAATTAATTCAATAGCGCAACGTATTTTGCCTTTTCGAACTGTCATCGTCAAGGAAAAAACAAGAGACGAGGGAAAAAAAAAACTTTCAAACCGCGACCAAGAAACGACAACCACACAGGCCGTTCCTTCGCTCTCGCGTTCTCGCGACAACCACACTTCCACACTACAAGTTAATTAAAATCCCAAATTTAAAATCCAAGTTTACTCCTTTGTCTTTGCTTAGCCGATGACAATTCGCTGCCATGTAACCGGCACGGCCCCGTACGTCGATTGGCGGCGGCCGAAGCACTGCTTACGCAGCAATGTGTCATGTCATTGGTTGGTAAATAAAATGGCCGCTAGCAACGTTGTCATGTCATTGTGTAAATAAGCCATACCGTGGGAAGCACTTGTCCGATTAATATCAAACCTTGAAAAGGCACATCCTTCAGCGTCCCCAGCAACATACCTGGCAAGCTTTCAATTAGACCCGACCAGTGGTTGTCAGAAACAGCGGTCACACACCACACACACACACACACACACACACACACACACACACCACACTGCTTGGAATTAAGATAGATAATGCCTGGACTAATTGTATAAGCCTAATACAAGGCCTTGCCATTGTGTAAGTCTCTAATACAAGCCTTGACATTGTATAACTCTAATACAAGCCTGCATTGTTGTAAGCTCTAATACAAGCCTTGACATTGTATAAGCTCTAATACAAGCCTTTGACATTGTATAAGCTCTAATACACAGCCTTGACATTTGCTATCAGCTAGATACGAGGCCTTGACATTTGTATCAGCTCTAATACAAACCCTTGACTTGTATCAGCCTCTAATACAACCCTTGACATTGTATCACCTCTATACGATCCTTGACATTGTTTTGGTCTTTTGCAAGCCTTGACATCGTCTGATGAAAATGTGTAAAAAAAAAACATGGCCGCGACACTCCGTTCCCATGGATATTGTGCGGTTTTCTCGAAAACCGCATGCATTACAAACAGATAGTCTCCCAGACAGTTTATTCGCCATATTCTATGTGTAGTAGTCCCCTTCCTTTTGGGGTTTAGCGCGGACAACAGGGAGTGCATTGCGATGCATCTAATAGTTAGGTGCTAAATCATTTCTTTTCATCACCACTCTTCTTTTTTTTCTGGATTAAATCCAGTCACGTGGCGCTTTCGAAGGCATCCGCTGTATCCGCGAGTCTCGTTCCCGGCGAGCCCGAAAACCCGGCAGTTGCCGGCGAGTCACAGTGCGCTTTCGCAGTAAGGTGGGCAAACTGCTGTGCCACGCGAAGATCCGCTGTATCCGGAGTCTCATTCCCGGGCGAGCCCGAAACCCGACATTGTGCGCGCGAGTCACGTATACGCTAGGTTGCTGGACTTTTCAATTTGAGCTTTCCAATAAGCTGCGGGAAATTGCCGATTTGCATTGGAAAGGCATGCGAACAAATACCTCTTGAAAGGGACTGCACGAAATGGTGTTTTTCACAGCAAGGGATATCCACGCGTACCCTCTGCCCTGCTTGCCCTCGTCTCGTTACCACAGCGTTACCGTCCTTCACCTGACACGACGCTGCAGTCAGCGATGACCATGATCTCAGAGCAAAACACCCCGCGGATCACGAAGCGGCTCGATGGAGGATATTGCGTCGTTCCGGAGGTTCTCCGGAAGACCACCGGCGTCCATGGACGGTTCACCGAAGACAAGGGCGTCCAAGACGCGAATGAACATTTACTTGTGATTCGCGTCCCGATTTCGATGTGGGCGATTCGTTGTCAATGTCATGGGGGTCAGTCAGCCGAGGTGTTTTCACTGCTTCTAGGGTGGCCTTGCCAGAAACGAATTGAGGCGGTTTCTTGGCCCAAGCTGGTTGGCCATGTGAGGGGTCGGCAATCGAAGCGCCCGATGACGTTGGAATTCGGCATTGCGCCCCCTCCCCACCGGGCTTTGGGCCCAATAAAAGACGAGAAGTTCCTCAGTCTTTTGTGTGTGTGTGTTTTCACGTGGTGCTGCTCCTGCTATGCTCGTCTCCCCCCCATTGCCTCGACGTCGACTCCACCGTCTGCCTGTCCCGCCCACTACTCCACCCTCGCACTCTGCGAACTCCGTCCCCCTTCTCCACTCAAGCTCCTCCTTCACCGAGGCACAGTCTACAACATGTGCGGCTGGGGCCAAGACACGCAATACTGTTGTTACCGCACCACGGAGCATAACCCCCCCACCCCGAAACGTATTCGGTGGCGCGTCGTGCCATCGGCGCCCAGGTACCGAGAGCATTTAATATACCTCAAACTCCCACTCCCTCCCTGTTTACAAAAAGTACCTTCTATCCGGGTTTCTTTTTCTGTTGTGTGTCTGAGTGTTGCTGGCGCCTTGTCTGCTAAGGTAAATCTGAAGAAGATCATTATTGGTGTTACTTTTATTAATTTCGCCGTTCAAGTCTGCCCTTCGTGTCTGCTTCGTAAGTTGCTGGTGTGTTGTCGCACACACCTCTCTCCTCTATCCCTGCCGTTTTACAACCCCCAATAAATCGTTTACGTGCCACATTTTCCTCGCCCACTGCTAAATAAATTATCATTATTAGGAATGTTCCCTGCTCGTCTTTGCTCTTTTCTCCCATTGGTCCAGCATGGTCGAATCCGCCTCCTAGCAGGAACTTTATTCCCAAACGATCCGCTTCTTTTAGCCGGTACGTCCTTGACAGTGTCGCTCGGCGCTGCATCCGATCCGGCAAAGTGATCCGATCCGGCTAGAGTTGATCCGGTATCGGACAAGTTACCGAGGGTGTGGTTCCCCGCGTAATTAAATCACTATGATTATTAGGTAACCCGATAACCCATAGCGGGATGACCCTAGGTCACGCGGTTTTGAGTTTAATTGGAGTCACGTCGGATAACGAACCCGCTGCGTCACGAATTATCCATGTTGCGACGGCCACAATTCCGGGCGAGTCTGGTGGCAATCTACATAGCTTACCCCACCTATGTGGTCATCTCACCCGACCCCCCGCCGGCCCGCAATAATTCATATTATCATTAAAATATTATACGTGACGTAATCACACTGAATGCGTGAAAACATTGTGTCCATCGGATAAGCAGTTGCCAGAGAAAAAGAGAAAAGTCATCACATGTGACTAATGAAGCAACCAAAAACATCAGTACCTCTGGCGAACTTCGTCAGTGGGGCCGACTTTATAAAAAACCATCGGGCATACCTCTGGGGGCTCACAACCACCGGCCTGGATAAACATAACCAGGGATTCACTGGTAGCATAGGAAATAACCACGAAATACGTCTGCAACCCGGAAAAAAGAAATGTTGAATACCTGTGCATTTTATTTTTGAATGCCAGATGAACACACCTTTGGGTACGTCACTGGTCATAAAGGGTTGGGTCAAGTTTCATTGAAATTGTTTGTATTGTGTTTCAGAGAAGAAAGCAAATACAATTTTGGGGGGACATCCCCCACGTACAACCCTTAGACCCCAATGTTTTTATTAATGTCGCTGAAACAAACTTTCGTACTTCACGGAGTGATGAAGTCCGGTCAAGTTTTCATCGGAAATTTTATGATGGGTAGTTTCTGAGAAGAAAGTAATATCTCATTTGTGGGCAAACCCCCCTCCAGAGAGGACCAGATTTTTAATACCATGAAACACCTTCTGAACATCACAGGGTTGTCATGTTCTGTTAAGCTACCGCATGCCGCATGCGCAAGTGTGCGCCTCCCGGAGTAATAAACGTGGAGCTTCGACTTATGTGCGTGTCTGGCCTTTCACCCGCAATCCATTGGGATACGCCACAATTGGCGACGAGTTTCGAGCTTTAGCAAGTCGGCATTGCTTCACGATGGTATGTCCGTGGGAATTCTTGGTGAGTACCAGCCAGATGAGGACTGAGGAAGACTTTGCTGAACGATTGGGACCAATATTCATCCGCTAAACAAGATCAGTGGCAGAAAAATGCTATCGTAGCCGCCGGCCATTCTGCTCACAGTGTGTGGCAAAAACAACCATATGCCCCTGATGAAGGATCTGGTTACTCCCGCCGAAAAACCGAAGGACAAAACCTTACGATTGAACTGTCGAGATTGTGCCAGACACGAACAAGCCGAAACCGAGAAAATCGTATCCTAGCGAAACAAGTTCTACACTCATGGGAGGGAAGAAGGTAGGTCGGTGTCTGAGTTGTGCTGACCTTCGCAGATTGGCTAACATGTGAAATTCGGTGCCACTGTTTATGAAGGATGTTGCAAGAGATGTTTTCGTTCTTAGGCATCAATAAGGAAAAACGATCCTCCGGCGAAATTGTTGGTTGTTCCCGATCTCGATCTGCACTAAAGCTTGTGTCAATCGCCAACTGCCTGCACGACTACGGAGAGGGCTGCATGTTTCAGCGGCAGCAGAGTAAGACTCCCAGCCGATTCATGCAATGATGTGAACAAACTGATGCTCATCTCATCAGCTGTGAAGCCCAGCCTATCCCATTTTCACAAGATCTGGCACAACACACATCACGTCATTCCGTAATGCGACTTCGTTTCTGTTGGCCAAACAGAGCCAGTGGATCATCTGGTTCTCCAACAGGTAAACCGTGGTTAGCATTGTGGGCAAGCACTTACCCCACCTGTGCGTTTTCAAAAAACAATTGCTCCCTGGTTCATAAACTGTGGGGAAAACTTGGCCAAGATGTGTCACCAAACATCGAAAAACGGTACGAATCACATGATTCCCCGGTTTGGCCATGGGGAAGTGACCGCTTGCGTGAAGCAAATACCTCCTGCGGTGTTACTTTAGGGTTGTATTAGGTTACTGTAAGGCAAGCCTGGAAAATTTTATATGACAAAATGAGCAGATTGTGTTTGTGTATTTTTAAAGCGGAGAGGGAGGGTGAGAAGAAATAAAAAACGAAATTTAAAAAAAACAAAACATTTAGAGCTTGACTCAATAAATATTGAAACTGATGGTTTGCAAAACCAGCTGGTATTGTAATGAAACACATTCCACACAAATTTCATGTCAGCATTTTCTCATTCAAGGAAATATAACAAGATCATTTTCACTAAAAGTATTATATGAACCGGTATATCCAATAATTAAAGCAGAGGAGAAAAAAAACCATGATTATCATAAAAGATGGATTTTGGGTCTGGCTAAAGGAATTTAAAGATCTGTTGCAACATGAAAATAAAAGTAGTACAAGGCTATATAAAATGAACCATGTTATATTGTAAGCTTGAGCCGCGGTATCCGGTGGACGAGCAGATCCGCAGGCGCGAGCAGTAAGCGTCCCACCGAACACACCGCGGAATTTAGGTCGTGACCCTCGGATAAGTCCGAAAGCACGGGCCCTTGACAGGACCATGAATCGCCAATAATTTCGAACCCCGCGCTGGTAGGGTGTTAATGCCAAAATTCAATATACCTAAGTACCCACGCGCAAAGCTTAACTGGAATTCACCCTCGGCCGGGCCTCGCAGCGGAACGAAGCATTACGTGCTCGAACCGTGTGTAACCCGGAGCGGATGGTTACCGAGGCCTGTCGGTCCAATTGAACAATTACGCGGCAACAACGGCCTTACCTAATTCCCCAATATGCACAGTGGCAAACCTTAATGGCAGAAATGGACAGATAACGAGACTGGTACATTCAACAAGAGGGGAATTATTTACAATAATCGGGGGACGAGGGGAGCACGTAAGGCAGCAGTTATCCGAAATAAAGAAGGGGAATCAAATGTACAACAATTCCTTAAAACAATTCTACTTAGCAGACAGGGCCCACGGACACCACACACGCACACACAAATAACCCAGAAAGAGATGGGGACCTCGAGGTCTTTATTGCCCCTTCAGCTCACGGAGCGGAGATCGAGCTGAGGAAGAGAACGTGGCCTGGCTACTTGGCCAATTCGCTGCGAGGCGGACGACCTTCACCTTCCCGGAGCATCAGGCCGCCACAAGAACGGACCAGGGCAGCCGAACCCAGAGGCAGGCCGAGACGAGCGTGAATCTCCCGTGATGAGATGGTCGACGCTTGTTGTAATGCGCCACGACGAAGACGCCTCGGCATGCGCGGCATGCAGTTCAAGCCGCAGACCCCAGACAGAAGACGCGCTCGAAGCAGGACGGGACGCAGATCATCAAAATTTCAATTCCTCATTTTTTGGGGCCGGGGTCCTCTCCCCAGTCGCCTGCTTCCATTGGGGATAGGCCTGTCGCGGCGTCCGCCTTCTTGAAAAAGGACCGCCCCGGCTTTGGTCTGCTCGTTGTCGCCCATTGGGCGGAAAATGAACGCATACCTTATTTGCGCGGCGAAACCAGAACGAAGCGCTCTGCTGCAACCATATTTTGGCGGCCAAACCAGGAGCCGAAACGCTTCGTGACCATATTGGGTGCGAAAATCACATCCGCCTGCGGGCATGGAATTCTGCCCACGCCACATGACCGCGCATGCGGCGAGCGCGCCTAAGAGCGCGGACAATGCCGCGGTCGACCAAGCAGAGGGTGTCATTGTTGGCATCCGTAAAAAAATCCTAATCTATAAAATAACGCAGCGCACGCACACTTAATTCCCATTAGAGCATAGCGGAAAGGGCCTATCTATCCACATTACTAAACAAAATACCTGAGGTACGGGACCTGAATGTTGATGTGCTTCATGCTGCAAGATTCGTAACAACTATGACCATGGGCGATGTTATCCCTGAGGCAGTTTCATCGTCTTGCTCTCTGTGTGAGCCATTAAGTTTGCAACCCTGTAATAATGAAACTTTCCGGCCACTTTCATATGCCTGTACCACTTGACTTGGTTGGATATCATTAATGGAAATACTCTTTATGCATCACACATGAATATCTGCTTGTCATGGTATTGGAGTGTGTGGAGTGGGCAATGCTGGGACGCTTCCAGCGTGGCCTGTGCTGTTCGAGACTTTCTACTCCCACCACTTGCTACACTCTGCGCTTATTCTGCTCCTGCATTGCCTCGGTTTACACTGCATGTAGTTGTGATAGGACTTCGACAACAGTGCCTTTGCACATATGCCCTTCACATTCACCTATGCTTCTGTCCTACACAAGTTTAACCCAAACATGCGTTTACTCATTTCACCATGGCGGAGCATGAGACTTGTGGTGGGGGAAAGGAGACCGGTGGAAAGACTCTACTCTCAAAAGTGCGTGGATTTTCAGAGGGAAATGCTTGTGGCGCCTTTTCTTCTCGTGGAGAAATAGCCATGAGCTTTTCTCAAACACCAAAAAAGTACTGTCAACAATTAATGACTAAAAAATAAAAACTGATCCCGATCATTCAAATGCAACATTGCCAGTGAGACAACACCATCCTCGTTGGAATACTAGCATGCCCCACCCAAGCACATAAGCAACATGCAGGAGAAACATTAAGTCCCTGAAACCAGGACAACATAAAAGTTGCGCAAGCACTTGTCTGACCAGTATCCTCCCATCCTTGTATTCACCTTTCGAAGTGCGCAACACCTGTCTGGACCAGCCGCCTGTTCGCTGTCATTGTATCACCGTTCACCTCCTAGCAAAGATGGATCAGCCAAGCTGCTGTGAAACTTTATTGGTGAACTTTATGGTGGAGCGGCTGGGCTCGGTGAACCTCACTTGAGTGCTGATGGTCCCAGGAAGTGCGTTATGGAATGTCCACTTCAAGAATTGCCAATGTGAACTTTTTAAAATTCATAAATTTAAATGTGATTGTGATGTTGTCTGAAATAAAAACAGGGAGAGAATGTGAATGAAAATTTGTCCAAAATTAGCATAATTGGTTCCAGGGTGAGTAAAAAAGATATTAAAAGTTGCCAATTAAACTTGATTGATAATTAACTTTTGAAAAAAAGTAAAATTGCTTTTTAGCGCATATAGCACAATGTATTGCTTACAACCCTTTAATGGAAATGTATTTTAATCAAAACATGCATTATTACACATGCTTAAACATGTGATCTATTTTACATAATACATTGCATTTTAAATGACCTGTTATATCTCTGACTGTATTCGGAAGTTTACCAATACTGATAAGTTAAATACCCTGCCTTCCTTCAAAAACATATTGGCCTTCTAAATAATCTTTAATCTCCATTCAATAGAATAGAATCATCTATTTAGCTTATTAAGGGATTCTAATATACAATAATTGCATACACTGGTGTCTGAAAGTTTTACTGAAAGCGAAATTCTAGCCTTAAATAGCATGTGTGTGAAGCGGTAATGTCTAGAACTCTATCAACCTTCAGGTCCGTACTGTATTCCCCAGCGCCTTTGAATTAAAGCTAACCTCTGAATGGCTGCCTTACGAGAAGGCTATGAGTGATCTTTCCCTTGAAACCCCAAAAAGTCAGCTTTGGCCTCACTGCTAGAGGTGTATGACAGACCTTGTCTACTGAATATTATAAAGAATTCAAAGTACCTAGTGCAGAATTTCTTCATGTACTGCAGAACAGAGGAAGGTGTGTGCTTGTTAGTGTCACCTCTAGGTTTCTCATATAGTCCAGTAAACTATGGCTGAATATGCCGAACCTAGAACAAATTGCTTCAAGAAGGTTTTTTTGTTTCAAATAGTTCCCTATAGCACCCTCCTACATCATATCAAAAAGTTATCTCAAAGTTACCCCCCCTAAGGGCCCTAATTGCGATAAATTAAGATGGCCGCCATGTCAGAATTCAATGTTACAGCAAACTTTTTTGCTGGGTACGTTTTAGGGCCCATAAATGATTACAACAGATATGAATGTGGAATTCAATCTATCGAATAAGGCTACTATCCGTTTTATGATATGACGTCCAACATGACGTAGTATTACGTTTCATGTCATGACGATAGACTCCCTGATTTTACTGAAAATAGGACATTTGTACCTGGTTATTGTAATTCCCTGTCAGAATTTGGTGTGATTGCCTGTTTCTTCTAGCCAGAAGACTCTTTGGACCAGAATACTACCTACTTACATGTTAGTCCAATAAACAGCGCAACTAGTCCAATGACGTTGGGTACATTTTCAGATAATAACTGCGGAAATTCTTTACTTCTGGAATTGTAATTATTGCTTACATCATGTTCACACCACCAATTAGTTTCTTTGTTACATCTGATGTGATACATTCTAGCACTTCACTTTCAATATGTTAACTAAAAACATTTACATTTGACTTCAGATGGACCAACCAACAGCAGGAGCTTCGCCAGCCAGCGCGTTGCTTCGGATGAGATCTGTATTTCCTCCATGCGTGAAGCCTTAGAATGGACAGCCAACAGTCCAAGATCAACAGGCTCGCGCGTGTGAGGACTTTCAATGAAAGCCAGTGAAGCCCGCTAGAACATCCCTCTCTCCAAGTTAAGGAAGGGCATAAGAACTTTCACACGTTTATGCAGGCCCAGATTCACATCGATAGACGCAAAATAGGCAGATTCACATCGATAGACGCAAATAGCCACCGTAAGAGAAAGCACAGGTGAGAAATATGCCTGCAAGAGCCACCTCGGCCTTCGCTCTCGAACGCACAGGAATTTGTCATTTAAGACCACTGCCTTCCTTTGTCGGCTACAAAGATGTTCTTACCAACAGCAAAGAAAGAACCGAGACTGTTTCTAGTAAGGACATACGACTTTCAGAATCTATCATTCAGGCATGGATGAGCGGGAGGGGTTGATGATGATAGCTGGGGCTGGAGATGTAAAGGCATAGAATAAGTAACGCCAATATAGGACTTACGGCTGCGACGCTTCTCTATCATCATGTCTCAGTGTTTAATTTTCGGCAGTGAAAAACCTATCTATTCCTCTGCGGCCGCACGCGTACCACAAGAGTGCATGGAAGGGAACGCCCAGTGATCAAAAACCAGGCCGCGAGGTCGATGTGTCACGGCGAAGAAGCCTTCTTTCAAAGTGCGTTGATGACCTTAGACAAGATTGATGATGAGCAAACTACCGTTTTACAGAACCTTGCCCTTGAGAAAAATGTCCCAGAAATTACCCCAGATGCATCATAGCCCAAAAATATATGCCCGTCAGAAACTTGAGCCAGCACTTTATGATTCTGTTTAATAACAATATAAACGGACAGCGCCCGACTGTGGTCACATACGAACAAAAGCCCAAAGATACTGCAGACATTTAGATACCCGCGGAACAGATTGAAAATCAAATATAACAGAAAATTGAAATGCTGCAGCAGACCTCGTTCGCCAATGAAATCAAGTGACATTCAAACTTCAAAGGAGACTTATCCCGATAGTCAACAAATTAAGCTCACTTGAAGCATAACCTGGATTATGTCCCAGGTTCTGTTGCCGCCACATTCTGAACCGTGTTCATAACAGAAAGACTAAGGATCTCAAAGTTGCTTACCTTGGACGAATGCATTGTTCAGATTGACCAGACCAAGGGATTGTCTGGCTCCTATTTCCCTTCCGCGTCTTGCTGTTTTCCAACATGCACCAACCCAGTACGGATCGCGGTTCTTAATTGCATAGTTTTGAATAATCATGGCTATGCGTGTGCCTATTCAGAGGCTACTGAACTTTTGAATCCAAGTGCGGCTTGTTTTAAGGCACAGATATTTCAGTAGCTGGACCACTTTGCAGTACATAGCAGACAATGTTTGACCATAATCTGAGGACTTTTAGATTGGCAATCGCGTACAGTCCATTCAATAGCGGCCATCATACATGACAATGACCCCTCCATGGTACTAGCCCCAAAAAAGCAAGGTGCTATTCTCCAGACTAACCCACCTCCAACTGCAGGTGACTGGAGGGATACCAAATTGCAATTCGCCACTATAGAACCTTAAGGGCAAGAGCCTTCCATGGTATCAGGAATTGCCCCTGTTGAAATAGCATGAACAGCATGGAAAACTGGACACTTTGTTAGGAAAGTATCATGGTCCCTTCGAGCACGATTCTCCAGGCTGCAGTGGAATTATGCAGGCATGCACGCAAGGTGACCATCCAGAAAGGCTAGTGTTCACTATTCTTTCCTATGTTGGATCTTGACCAACTGAGTATGACCTGCATTTATTCTACACTCCACTTCGTGCGACTGAAAGCAAGCGCCAAGGCACAGTTCCATACGGCTAACATCGACCAAGTCCCTCTGCGTGGAATCTAGAACAATCATTCTGAATGAAGACGCAGCCAGCATTCTCAAGCCAATCATACTGATACTTTGGTGCGGTTTCACACCGCAATGAGTTACCTTGGGCAGTATCGGTCACATACATGGAAGGATCGCGCCCTGAAGGAAATGCTGGAGCTAGTTTATGCTGGCAATGCTGTGGTACACATGTTAGGTGGAAAGGCATATGCAAGGGCTTGCTTTAGAGGACAACTTCCTGGTAGACGCTGCTTTAAATGCGATTCCTTTTAACACGATGCTATGATTGTACCAGTTTTTGCAGAAGAGGAAGACGCTCCCAGAGACCTCAGATCATGACCTTCGGGAGGCCCTGAAAGATGCTGTGATGCTTTCCTGGCAGAGGAGATGACTGACGAAGTGGTTTGCCAGCAGGCATCTGTGATTTTGACTGGCATAAAGGAAGAAAAATGGGAGCAGAGAAGAACGTTTGTCTGAGTCCCAACAGAAGCCTTTGGAAATCCAGACATGGGAATGGCTGATTTCTGAAAGATGTTTCTGCAGACCAGAAGGAACGCGTGACTTTCAGTTGCTTTACCTTGCAGGTGCTCCAGGACATGCATCCCTATCTTGCCGCATCTGACACAACCAACACGTTGAAAATCAGTTGCAGATCCAAATGCTTCAGGATTATGCTAGGAATATGGAAAGAACAAGCCCTGATTCTACACAGGTTCAGTTCTGGTCTTTTTGCATCTAGGCGCAGTGACCGCTTCTGGGCTGGGTTGCCTAGTGACCTAGTTATCGAACAGGTTCTTATGCAGACAATTCCAAAACCCACAGGGGTTTGACAAAGAGGCCGGGGCTATGGAAGAGAAGCAGCGGACACGCTGGCTTCTTACAATGCCCGCCTGTGCTGACATCAATGAATCGATGCATGGAACTTACAGCTGCAACACTTACAGTACTAGTGCATTCAGCATAAGCGACCTTTTTGTTGCACGGAAGGAACGCCGATCAATAAAGACACTTACGAGATCTTCCCCAGTTACACTCAATGACTACAAACCCCATTCGGTCAGAAGAAGGAGGATTACACAGCAGTAGCACTGGCGCGTGACTGCAAGTGCCTCGTGTAACCCACATGAAGCAAGGAAAGTCGGAGAAAGCATATCTTGGACAAATGGAGCGGACAAAACGCTATTTGACTTTTGTCTTTCCAGAAGGAAGGAACAAATAGAAAGAAATCGGGAATTGAAACAGCTGCTGTTGTGGATGGCGAAAAAAAAAACTGAAAGTTACCCCAGCTTCTACTTTTCAGAGGCTGCTAATTCTAGCTAACAACAGACTAAGCTTGGATGATCTATTGAAATTATGAAAACTTTCTGCGCAACCGACAGCATTGTTTGATAAACACGTCTTTTCCGCCAGGCAAACAAGCCACAACGTGCGCTGATGCGCTACCGTCCACTCATCAAATGAAAGGCAGCAGACGCGTGAACCAGCCAAAACCAGTGTATAATGTTCCTCGATGGAGGCTTCTCTTTACAGAGATTTCCCTGGAATTATATTGGGTGAAACGTTTGACTCTCCATATTCTAACGTATGTCAAGTAATTGTTGGAAAAACCACGTTTAAACCCCCCCCCCCCCCAAAAAAATTATTTTTCCACCCTTTTGTTTTCGTTTTCGATGGATATGCAAACGGACAGCTACACAAAATATATGGTACTCATCTTCAGGCGATCACAAAGGGTGCAGTTGGTCCAAATGTGTTCGTCACTGGCCAGCGATGGCGCTAAAGTCGAAAAAGGAACACTTTTTGGCAAACGTCGAAATAAGCAGAAGAAATTCACAATTTCCTGTCTGAAAAACTCAAACCCAGGGTATCAAAACATTGCACTCCAAAGGTTGATCTGATCTTTTGCATTGCCATTGACTAGGGTTGAAGTGCGCAAAAAATTGAGCTGCAATTTTATCGGAGAAGACATCGACCTTCTGGTGTTACTTTATCACCCCTATGCTGAAGAGGACATGAATGCAGTTGACATTTCGTCGGACAAAGCATGAAACCAGATAAAAAACACTAAAATTAGAAGAGTGGCAGGATCAATGCTTTTGCAGACTTCCTCTGGTGCAAAAGCTTTGCTACCTGTTGCCTATCATCCATGCCATTAGAGGTGTGAACACAACTTCGAGATTGTAAGGGATTGGCAAGGGACTACCTCTCAAAAGGCGATGTCAAAAAACTCTTCGTTTGCCAAAGCAGCTGGAGCAAGTGTTGCGCATTGTTCACTCGTGAGGAGAATGAAAACCTCGCGAGGAGAAGGTCCAAGTTAGAATTATACGAGCAAGAACACCAGAGTCCTTAGCATTCACTGAGGAATAAGGAAGTTCAAGGACAAAGTAGTGCAGGTGTTGCTTCCAGCGTAGCAGATACAAAATCTTCCACCCTCACTGGATGCATCTCCCCTCT
>CM068966.1:60280799-60291781 GCA_035128595.1 Eptatretus atami
CATATTGAAATGCCTTCTTTTTTTCCCTTCACCATCAAAGTATGGTATCATTCCCATCACAATGTGTGCCTTCTTGACAGGTTATCGTTCACCTTGCACAGTTCCGATTACACCCTCGGCCAACTGACGCAGAACACGTAATGCATGCATTACCAAACACTTTTAAAAGGAACTACCGTGAAAGTTCATGGAAATCTTTCCCACCAATAAAAGTACTAATATTTACTGGAAGCTATTGAACGGATCCAAATTGACCAAAGAAGTGTTTAATAGGGTACCATTTTACATTCACATACCAATGCTTTTTTTTTTATTACAGTCGAGCTCGTGGAATGGCTAGAACACAGAAAGGATCAGGATTGCAACAGCAGAGAAGAGGGGGGAAAGACCAACCAGCAGGGTTTAAGGACAAAATAGAGGGAGATTTGAACAAATAATTGGGTGTGGGAGGACTGAGGGGAAACAGGAGCCACATGGGGTGGACGTAGGTGGATACAGAATCAAAAGGAAGAGCAAGAAGAACCCAAAGAAGTAAAGGGCAAAGGATGGAGTCATCAGGGAGGAATTGAGGAAACTGAAATTTGGGAAGAGTGGGATTGGGAGCGGGAAAGATTCATCATCCATCCACATCCATCGGGACCATACTCTGTGCAGAGCGTTGGTTGCCGTTCTAAGCAGTCTCCTTGGCTTGTTGGACACATCCTGGACAGGTCGCTACTCCGACCACAGTATTAACCAGCAAAGCTGGCACTCATTTTTGCCAACCTCGAAGGATGGACAGGCAGAGTCAACCCACCTTGGTATTAATTCAACGCAAAGTGGATTTGGAACTAGGATCTAGAATGCACAAGCCCATGTCCACCCTAAGCCATTAAGGCCAACACAGGCATAGAAAGATCATGTTTTGGATTAGGGGACGATCTGAGATGGGTGAAACAGCTGGGCTTTGAAGACTGGAGGGAAGAATGAGATTTGGAAGAGGATGTGGAAGTTGGTTTCCACAGGAGGGGAAAAAAAGAGGAACCAAATGAGGTGGATGAGCAGGGGATTGTGAAAATCGGTTTGTCACCACGTTGAAATACAGAACGTTCTATGTTTTTTAAGTACAAGGTTACTTAATCTAAGTCGAGTTTGAATGGGAGAAATCCCTGATGCATTCTCATTTCGTGTGCAGCCTGTGGATGCTGGTTTCAACATACTGGGACTGATGCTGGTCACAGACGCTGCGGACGGTCCCGCATTGAAATTTCAAAACCATTCGGTCAACGAAAAGTCGACATGGCCAATGGCCAATTTGAGCCAGTTTTTCAAAAATCCTCAATTCATCCGATTAACTTGAAATATTGAACAGGGATTTGGCAAGTCAGTCAGTGAATTCAACCACCCTATTTAACTTTTGAGGTTTAACTTTCAGTCAAAAGGTCAACTAGGCAGAGGTCAACCCAACATAGCCAAAAATTTTAAAATCGTTTCTAAAATTGTCAATTTGGCATCCGATTGACTTTAAATGTGAAAGAACCATTTTGATTATGAGGTTGCTTGAACTCAACCACCTATTCATTTGAGGTTCACATGGCCCAAATTTCTAAAATCCTCAACTTTAATCTAATAACTTGAAATCCAAGAGCATTTGCATAACAGGCCACTAATTCAACCACCTATTAATTTTGAGGTAAACATCAGTTCAAAATGGTCAAAAACACCAACTTGGGCCAAATTTTCTAAAATCTGCAATTTTCACCATGACTTGAATATTGAACAGTATTGCATGTCACATCAAATGAATTGAACTACCAAATAAATTTTAAGTTCAAAAGTTGCCTGGTATTGGCTCAGTGATGAAGGTGCCGCTTGGGATCCTTGGGTCCTGAGGCCAAGCCCTGTTGGGCCGCTGAATTATACACCAGGGGGTTGACTCAGCCTGGTCATCATTTCAGAGGTCGGCGAAATGAATACCAGGGACTGGAGAGGGGCACTGCATCCATCGACATAGTCACACTTCCATTAAAGATAAAGCTACCCCGGCAGCTAAGCTGGCCATTAGGCAAAAATAATAATATTTCAAAAAGTCAAAACCACAGGGCCGAATTTCTAAAATGATAAAGGGCCCAAAAACTGTATCTATGTATGTATGTTTGTATAATATATTTTACAGTAATAGATATATACATAGATATTATATATATATATACAGTATATATATATACAGATATTAATATATTATATATATATAAAATACAGATAATAGATAAATACAGTAATATTATATTTATTATATATAATACAGTATATATATATATATATATATATTATACTATATATATATATATATATATATGCTTATACGAGGTGTTCAAAAAGTATCAACCTTAATTTTCGTGCGTAAAAAATGAAAGCTAGGGAGGCGTGGGTTTGTGGGCACGTTATGTAGGCGATCCGCCCTACTTTCATATGCTTGAATTATTTTCCCGCCTGCAGAAGCTGTCAGTCCCGAAGACCGCCGATGAGTGAGGAAGTGTAATGGAGCGCCGTCGGATTTTTCGTTTTTGACAAAAGTGACAGAAAAACTTGAACAACGTACTGCATCAATTTTGTGTAAAGCTTGGCGATTCCCAAGTGGAAAACGATCCGGCAATATTCATCAGGCCTTCGGGAACGAAAGCAAGGGCACCACACCAGATAAACGAGATGGTACAACCGCTTCAAAGATGGTCGCACACAGTGGAAAGTGAAGCACGTTCTGGGGTAGGCCCATCAACATCCCGAAATGAGATCGTCTTTGACCAAGTGAGGGACCCTGCTTGATGCAGGATCGTGGTGTGTGGCGTAATCCAACGATCAGAGAACTTGGCAGGACGGAGGCGGTGGTTGCGTGTCGAGTGGCGGTGTGTTTGGATGCCGTGTGTGGGTGGTGCTTCCATTGTGACTGAGGATGTGTGTGGGCTTAAGGGAGTGTGACGTCGAGGTGAAAAGTTGTCGTGCCTGATAGTGTAGTCGTGTGAACGATAGCAGAAGCAAACTCCGTTTTGGAGATCGCACAGGACATGCTGGAGGACTGTGAACAGCGATCTCAAACTTCTTCAACACAGTGATCACTGCGATGAGACCACAGTATCCGTCATTTTGTCAAAAAAAAACGAAATCCGACGGCGCTCACTTACACTTCCTCACTCATCGGCGGTTCTGTCGGGCGACTGGACCAGCTTCTGCAGGCAGGAAAATAGTCATGCATACAGATTAGGATCGCCTACAGCATGTTTGGCACCAACCACGCCTCCCTTAGCTTCATTTTTATGCACAAAAAATTAAGGTTGGATACTTTTTTGAACAACACCCTCGTATATATATATACATATTGTGACAGATTTCCGCCGGCGTCGCGTCGCATGACCGCTTCGTCCAATCGCAATCGCGTGCCCACTGAAGGCCGGAATCAGTCGTAGCTTTCCGGACAACCCCAAAACCAAGCTACGGGTGCCTTTTAACGCACCATTTAAAACTTTGTCAAATTATTCTGGTCCACGCGCTACAGGTTAATCGCCGGAATTGTGATATACTAACTATTTTCGCGCGGACCAAAAATTACCGAGAGTTTATACCCTCGACGGGGACTCGTACAGGAACGAGCGCGCTTAAGCGTGGCTCGTTCCTGATGTTGAAGCCGAGCGGTTTTTTAAAGAAGCAGGTTGCAGGCACCAAACATGTTCTGAAAAATTTATCAATATGATTATATGTGCATAAATAGTTCAATGCAAACTATTGTGTTGCCTAACTATTGGGAATTAATGAAATTTAACTCCAGCGTTGTTATTCTCGGGCTGGTGAAAAAACAGCCGCATACCATATATGAATGGGTTGACGCACATTCTCCAAAACAAAGGCGGGACGCTCACTCGCTCATTGAAGAAGTGTCCAGTTTCAGCGGGCCAGTTCTTCGCTTTTTTGAGCTTGCAACTGTCTATATTATTCCTTTTTTTTATTTTTTGAATTATTGTGGGAAGAAAGTTATTTTGGATATTTGTACATTCATGCCTCGTACGTGTTGCCGTCATGTTTTTGCGAAAATGGCTGGAAAACGGGTTAATCGTCTCCCACCCGATTCCCGAAGGAATTCAAACATTCTCGGCAGTGGATAAGATTTGTAACAAACAAAACGGGGCGAATTTTCCCCCAAGAAAACGGGGTTAAAGAGGACCCTTTGGATAGACTTGTCATTTGTGGTGACCCACTTCCACGGCCAAGGATTACGAAGCATTAAAACCAACAACTGATCACCCCCACTCTGTGAATACGAGTTGTTGGTTTGACAAAGTTCTCCAGATTACTGCCTTCCACAGAATCCAAATTGTTGAGTTTAAGTGAGGAAAAACCTTGAAAGTATTCTTAAAGAGTACATGGAAAAACAACATAAATAACTTTCTGAAAAAACCACAACATAAAAATTTTTTCTCAAAACAAATCAACTTATGTTGATGAAATTACTTTTTTAGCAGAATCAGCCAAATTGGCTATTTCATTTCAATTGGTAAAAAAAATGAATCAATTTTCCACCTTTTTTTCTAATCTGTAGAATATTTCCCAATGAGGCAAACATGTTTTGGTATTGAATATGCCACAACCAGTCTCTTGAAAAGTTTGGGGTTTGGTTCTAAAACTGTTCACTTTCAACTGGGTCAAGCTCAGCTGTTCAGATTTCAACGCAAGGCTACGTGTTAATTAATATATTTGGGTCCATTATTGATTCATTTCTAATTTCTGACTCTTTGAGTGACTAGAGGATAAAAATTATTATATCAAGGTCCACAGACGAATCAGACTTTAATTATTTTATGCATCGAACAAGAAAATGAAAATCTACAAAAACCCAGTCTGTCTTGGTGGAGTCTGTCAGTGTCACTGCTGGGGCAGGTCAGTCCTGCCACTTGTACACGAAATAGGCCGTTTCTGGCCACTTGCAAGTGGCTCAAATTTATATGGCTTCTAGGGCCAGAAACTCCATAGTATAAAATTCCCATCATCCTCCGACTGTCCTCGGCAAATATCGGAATGAAAACATCAATTTCATCTCCGCTGAAATCACTCTCTGATTCGCATCTTGCCATTGCTCACATTTGCTGTTTCCGGAATGTTCACGAGTTTTCGGAGAACGTTGACGTCATAGCATCTTCGGTTAAATTCCGGTCTGTTTTTCGATTCACTGACCAAAAGTTTTGACTGTAAAAGTTAATTTTAGCATATTTTGAGTTTAAAATGCTTAAGAAAATAATTGCCCAACGGATTATTAATGTGATTACAACCTTCGAATCACGCGAAGTCATCAGCGACCAAAAAACCTGCTCTGTAAATCGCCAAGTTGCCGTCGGGACCAGGATTTATCACTTTTATCGGCCTTAATAGCCAGGTACATTCCTGAGCGTTGCCGGGGCAGTCAATGGCCAGAAAATGACGCAACGGCAAGGTTGACATTTCAAACAATGGGCATTTTTATTTACAGTAAAACACGTAATCAATGGGGGATGGGACCAAGAACACGAGCAAAAAAGCGACAGCACGAGGTCTATGCGATAATGTACAACGAATGTCCATGCAACTTAATCACAATTCCTACTTAAGAGACAAGCGCCAACAGACTTCCGTACAAACCCAAGGAAAAGAAAATAGGGGCTCGTGAGCTTTTTTAATGTACTCAGAGCCGGGATGACCGAAGGACTCCAAGAGACCGGGGGTACCTGGGCCGGCCGCCCTTGGTGGCGACTCGACGGTCTTCGGGTCGGCGGACCCCTGTGTCTCTGGTTCCACCGGGGCGTCGCCAAAAACGCGGCCGTCACTTGACGCGGCTTAAGCAGCTTGGCGGGCGGCTCTCTTTGGTCGCTTGGCCTTCCCCGCGGCCTGGTCGATCGGGCTGACCGGACAACGCTTCAGAGAGCGACGGGCCTTTGCTCTCTTAGAGTTTGATGCTCTTTTAGGGCTCGTTCACTCCTCAGCGCCGCTCGAAGCTCTCAGGGCAGGTCTGCCCGGACCGCAGGCGATGCAGCTTCGATGTGCCTATCCCTTCAGCGACTTCCAAACTCCGTCCCTTCTGCGTTGCGCCTCGACCCCGCCCAAACTTGCTTCTTGACACTCCCACACCAAAAACTGGCTCTGGGCGGACGCGACTCCGCCTTTTTATCAGGTTGGAGTGGCCCGCCTTCGAATCTTCACCCGCTGGCTGCTCCGCCTACTTTCACCTCTCCCTTTCACCCCTGGTGGAAACCCCAATTTCTGATTGGCTGGCTTTTTTCCGAGGCAAGAGCTTCATTTTTGACCGAATGCGTAATCAGCCGTTTCACGGCTGTTTGCACACGACGGTGGAATGTGGCTGCCAATGCGGCGCGCGGCGTGTCTGCGACAACGGACATTTTGCCACTTGTGCTGAGAGGGCGTATGGTTGTCACGATGTGTTTGATGGCGCTGCGAAGAAAAGATGGCGGTGTTGTGGAGTTGATAGCAATTGTTGAGATTGTTGTTGAAAATAAAAGTGACAGAAAATAATAATGGCTACCTCAGAGATTCCACAGCCGGCACACGAACAAGAAACCCGTTATACCATCGGTGGGGAAATCTAAACCTAAAACAGTACTTATCGAAATAACTGATCTCTGAGGGAACCTGAATGGTGTTCTGTGAATTTCCACCACCGTAACAATATATATGTATATTATATATATAACTATATATACATATATACTGTATATTATACATATATATATATATATACATTATTTACAACCACATATAAATATATATATATATATAATATATATATATATATACATATATATATATATATATATATTACATATTGTTAAGGATTCAGCGTGGCGGGGATTCGGACGATGGCGTCAATCACTGTCCGTAACCAGTTTGGGTTTTCGCACCCTACTCTCGACAGCGCCAAAGTTACATGATGCGGCGTCACCTAACCACCGCGTCTCCGGGGTTATAACCCGCTGGTTCGTGCACAGCCTCGGGTCACGGCGTCTGTGAATCGCGATAACCAACGTACCCCTGGACCTTACCAGGTTGGGGAAATAGACCCCGTTACAGACTGGTTTTGTTCAGATACCAAGCAATACTGCCAGTCTGTAACCATTTTAGTTTGATTATTCCAAAATCGAGCGGATCGATCGTTTCCTCGCGGGCACGAATTAATTCAAAGCGGCAACTTCATACGAATTCAGCCAGATTTATTGGGGACATCGGGGAAACGACACAAAGCAAAACATTCACGGGACCAATGTTATAATTAATCTATAAACCCCGTTCTAAACTAGGGAGCTACGGATTACGGTTCAAAGGGAACTCTAACGAGATAAAAACCTTTTAGACGACATGGCAAACCAAAACACCATGGACAGCATGCAGACAAGGACACAGAGTACTTGTGATTGTTTATGACGAGAGGGAAAGTGTCAAAAGGGCCCGAATGCGGGCTCGTGACAAAGCCGATTTCAATGGATTACGAGCACCCCAGGCTCGAACACGCCGTGTGGCAAAACCGGAGGGCGTCGTCCATTTGTCGCAGACCTCACGCACGCAGTCTCGCGCGTCAGACCACGCGCAATGTCGACAGCACAGACCGTCGAGATCGATGGTGGGGTCCTCAGCTGGTTTTCTCACAAGGGTCCGCATACAAGTGCCAGGCCTGGCCTGTTACCAGACAAGGCCAAATCGGGTGTTGGGCTCCGGCAGGCTGGGTCCATGGGATTCCAAAGACGTCGTCGAGCCATGAGGTTGAGGTAGGACAGTCAGAGGCTCCGTCAACTTGGACTCCGGATGAACCTGATCGATGGTCTCCTCACGAAAGCCGATCGCGCCCCACACAGCAACCAGTTCCTCTCGACGCAGATTGCAGCTCCCTCTAGTTGTTTTCTATACAGCAGGAAATCTCACTCCGAAACTAGGGCTGTTACCTCCCTCGGCCAGATGGCAGACTCGACCCTCCGTTCAAGTTCAATCCTGACTGCCGATCGCACCACACTTCGGCGCTCTCGTCACGATCCACACTGCCTTTCCTTCGTTCGCTCGCCTCGAAGCCCACCTCGCTTCCTCTCCTCAAGTTTCACTTCCTTCTCTAGGCCACTCCCTCTCAGCCGACTGGCGGGGCCTCGTCCGGAGAGGGGAAGGGAAGGAAGAAGCTCTCAGTACACCACCTAATGGTACGAACAATAAAACATGCATCCTACACCTCCCTGACACACATGTAGCGTCCATTTACCGAAACAACCTTGGCTAAAACATGCATTTAATGGGGTCTGGGCTAACCTATATTTTAATAGCAAACTTGAGGGCCATTTCCGCAACAATATATATATATACATATTATATATATATATATATATATAATATATATTATTATATAATTACATATCGCAAAAAGTTGTGGTCAGTTGTGACAAACCAAGTGGATGAGTTGGTTAGGTTGACAAGACAAGCGGATTTGGATTTTTGGTTCAGATCAGCCCACAGGGGGATACAAAAACATGAACTGTTCCACCTTGTAGGAGGATGCGACTCTACGAGTGCCATTCACTTTGTGCTGTTTTGCCAAGTGTCCTCTCCGAGTAATTTTCATGTTGTTTGTTTGTTGGGCCACATGTTCAGTACCACTTGAAACCTCTAGTACAGGCATTATATGGACATGACCTCACACAAATTGCAACAGAAATCTTTCAACTGGTTTATTCTCATAAATATGTCCTGTATAAACATATCAAAAGTCCTAAGGAATCCAAGTGGTGGAAACTATTGAAAAGTACTGAAATCGGTGATGGCATTTTTCTCCATTGCCGCCCATGTTAAAATAATGGAATTTTTGCATGTCTGCTTGTCTGATGTCCACACAAAGGGTTCAGTACTATCCACAATCTACCAGAAACTTTGTTTTACATGAGACATGATATTGGGTGCAGTACAGTGCATGTTCAAAAGGAAATTCACAACAAATTGAAAGAGATTTGCATTGTAAAAACGGTCAAGTTGAAAGTTGCAAAAATGTGCAATCTGGTGAAATTCAATGTGTGGTTGGTTATTTGGCACAGTTACTCTACTTTAAAAATGAATACTCATGTTTTTTTTACATTATTGCAGTGCCATCACATCCTGAACAATGAGTGGCCCTCCAAAATGTGCCATTTTGTAAGGACCCTGCAGAGGGGGCGACAGCCACCATCCACACTTACTGAAAAGGGGAGTGACGCCATCAACCGAGCAAGTAAATCCAGAAATGATGACATTCATACATCACCTGGGGAACTGGTTCATCAAGTCTGCTGCAAGAAATATACCAGCCAACAACAAATAGCGAAAGCACTGAAGGAGAAAAAGAACAAGAGCAAGTCGACAGGCATGTGCGGGCTACGCTCAGCTGATGAGGAGTTCCATTATGACAGAGACTGTCTGTTCTGTGGGAGGTCAGTGCATGTTGGGACCAAGAGGAAGAGTTCTGATTGGACTGTATTCCCAGTGAGGACAGTTGCGAGTTCAAGGATACGCTCTTGAAATCTTGCAATGAATCAGTGAAACTGAGGTTAAAAAAAAAAAAAACTGGGTCGGCCACCAAGACGAAGAAAGATTTAATGCCTTTCTGGAAGTTGCGAACTTTCTCGAAGAAATGACAATGAACAGATCACGATCAATGATCTTGTAGCCGGATGGAAAACAATCTCAAAGGCTCAGAATGTCAAGCATATGGCCACACGCAAATGAAGTTCAAACTGAAGGAACAGTTTGGTGACAGAATCATCCACACCGAGATTAATGGGAAGCCAATGTGGTTACCTTCAGAAGCACAGCCAAAGCGATCCTCCAGACTTTTATGCTCACAGAAAAGCTGATCCCGAAACAGAGAAGAAGAGGATTATTGAAACTGCTGCCAAACTTATCAAAAATGACATCAAATCAGTGGAAACATACCATGATGTATATCCTGACTGTGAATCGCTGAAGTCTGAAGAGGATGCCATCAACTTTCTTCCAGAAAGCCTCAGGGTTCTACTGAAAGGGTTGCTTGGGTAAAAAAAATGCCGGCATGAAAACTGCCTCCATCGAGACAAGCAATCATCCACTGATCCTTGGGTGTGATACTACATCCCGCCTGTATGGCATTGGTAAAGGAGCCGCCCTCAAGAAATTCACAACCAGTGATGACTTCCGTGAGCAAACTACAGTGTTTGACACACCGTCAGCTTACACAGCAGATGGGCAGCAGGAGGGAATGCTTTGGTCTGCCTGTACAATGGTAAGCCTGGGGAGAGACTCAACTCACTACGACACAAGCACTTTTGTGAGAAGGTGGCTACTAGAACTTCTTATGTAACACCACCAGAGCTACCAACCTACCTCTGCAAGCAGCAAAGTACCACAGTCTCCGCGTGTACTACCAGGTGCAGCAGTGGAAGGGAACCGTGGATTAACTCCTGCCGCCAGACTGGGGATGGAAAGAAAGTGATGGGGGGCTCATCCCTGTCCAAACTGACCAACCACCAGCTCCCCAGGAACTCCTGCAGGTCATCAGATGCAGCTGCAAGACATTGCAGCAGCCTAAGGTGCACATGCAAGAAGCACGACATTGAGTGCTCTGTTGCATGTAGCAACTGAAAAGGATCAGGGTGTGCAAATTCATTTCAGACTGAATGTGATGACGATGACGATGATGAAGGGTTGAGTAACCAGACAACCTAAAAATATTATGTTGCCTTATATAGTATAATAGTGCTGTTACTTTAAAATAATGTCTTCAGAAGCACATGACTTTTTATCGTTACACATTATTAGTTGTGTTGAACATCAGTGCATGCACTAATTAAAGTATATATATGCCAGGCCATAATAAATGGATTTAAATCATTTAGAGGCCTTATCTGAAGGCACGGGTCATCTTAATAATAAAACCAGACCATCTTCCTATGGAAATATGTGTTTAGTATTACATATATAGTTAG
>CM068966.1:60291977-60302621 GCA_035128595.1 Eptatretus atami
CCACCACCTCTTGTCATCCCAATCCAAATCCCTCGATCTTTCTCTAACCCCGATAATCCACCCAAGATCCCACCTCCTTTCAAATTCCCCCATGCTTTCGCTTCCGAAAGTCCCTGTAATGGTCCATCTTGTATCCCCATGTTCCCCGCCCCATTCCCACCTCTCCCACTTCCACCAAGATTCTCACTAATGTATCTGTTCCTCCACTGTTTGTCCTTCTTCCACTCCCACCCCCTCTTGTTCTCATGCCCCCCCTTGCTGTGCGTGTGTATGCATCCTCTCTCCACGGGGCCTCGCAAGGGGATTAACCAAAAAAAAAAATTAACATTTAAAAAAATCATTTTCATTCTAAGAAAAATTTTTTTTTCCACCACTTGGATTCATTTAGACTTATTTATCTGTTATTAGAGGACACATTTATGAAGTAATGAAACAGATTATCAATTTTCTGTTGCAATTTTGCTGTGAGGTTCAGTCCTTATATTGTCATACTAAGTGCATGCCCGTAGGTGAAACAAAAATTTTTTTAAAAAACGTTCAAACCCGCGTGCCAGAAACACACCAACCACGACAGCCGTTCCTTCGCTCTCACGTGACCCTACGTGGCATGGCCCGTACGTCAAAAAAAAAAAACTTTAAAACCTTGCAAGAAAACAACCACACTTGTTGTAAAAACAACGCTAAATCGCACGACTTGGATTGGGGCATTGGTTTAAGGAAATCGAGAAACAGTACAGAAATCGAGAAAGAAAAAAGAATTACAGTAGTAAGTCGTAAATCGGAGAGAAAAAAACGAGAAAGAATACAGTAAGTCTTCACGAATCCGGAAGTCCGGAAGTTAATCCTCGACTGTTCCGGACTTCGCATATCGCAGTTACGATCCTACATCGCAATTTAGTTTTAATGGCCTAATTCATTCAATAGCGCCAACGTATTTTGCCTTTTCGAACTGTCATCGTCAAGGGAAAAACACAGACGACGAGGAAAAAAAAAAACTTTCAACCGCAGAGCAAGAAACGACACCACACAGGACCGTTCTTCGCTCATCGCGTTCTACGCGACACCACACTTCCAACACACAGAGTTCATTACAAATCCCAAATTAAAATCAAGTTTACTCCTTTGTCTTCTGCTTAGCCATGACATTCGCTGCCATGTAACCGGCACGAGCAGCGTACGTCGATTCGGCGGCGCCGGCCGAGCACCTGACTACGCAGCAAGTGTCATGTCATTGGTTGGTAAATAAATGGCCGCTAGCAACGTTGTCATGTCATTGGTTAAATAATGCCATACCGTTGGGAAGCACTTGTCCGATTAATATCAAACCTTGAAAAGGCACATCCTCAGGTCCCCAGCAACATACCTGGCAAGTTTCAATTAGACGGACCAGTGTTGCAGAAACAGCGGTCACACACCACACACAACACACACACACACACACACTACACACACACACACTGCTGGAATTAAGATAGATAATCCGCCTGGACTAATTGTATAAGCTCTAATACAAGGCCTTGCATTGTGTAAGTCTCTAATACAAGCCTTGACATTGTACTAAGCTCTAAATAGCCAAGCCTTGCATTGTGTAAGCCTCTAATACAAGCCTTGACATTGTATAAGCTCTATAAGAGCCTTTGACATTGTATAAGCTCTAATACAGCCTTGACATTTGTATCCAAGCTCTAGATACGAGCCTTGACATTTGTATCAGCTCTTAAAATACAAACCCTTGACTTGTAATCAGCTCTAATACGCAACCTTGACATTGTATCAGCTCTCTATACGCATCCTTGACATTGTTTTTGGATCTTTTGTTCAGCCTTGACATCGTCTGATTAAAATGTGTAAATAAAAAAAACATGGCCGGCGCACACTACCGTGTCCCATGGATATTGTTGCGGTTTTACTCGAAAACGCATGCATTACAACAGATAGCTCTCCCAGACAGTTTATGCATATTCTAACTGTGTAGGTAGTACCCCTTCTTTTGGTTTGCGGGCACAACAGGGACGTGCATTGCGATGCATCTAATAGTTAGGTTGCAAATCATTTCTTTTCATCACCCTCTTCTAATTTTTTTCTGGATAAATCAGTCACGTGCGCTTTCGAAGGATCCGCTGTATCCGCGAGTCTCGTTCCGCGGCGACCGCCCGAAACCCGCACGTTTTGGGGGCGGCGAGTCACAGTGCGGCTTTCGCAGTAAGGTGGGCAACTGCTGTGCCACGCGAAGATCCGCTGTACTCCGGAGTCTCATTCCCGGGCGAGCCCGAAACCCGACATGATGCGGCGCCGAGTCACGTATCGCTAGGTTGCTCGGACTTTCAATTTGAGCTTCCAATAAGCTGCGGGAGAATTGCCCCGATCCTGCATTCGGAAAGGCATGCGACAACACACTCATCCCACCATCTTGAAAGGGCATGCCACGAAAATGGTGTTTTTCACAGCAAGACTAATCCACGCGGTACCCTCTGCCACTGCTTGCCCTCGTCTCGTTTACCACAGCGTTACCGTCTTCAGCCTGACACGACGTGCAGTCCAGCGATGAACTCATGATCTCAGAGGCAAAAGCACCCCGCGGATCCACGAAGCGGCTCGATGGAACGGATATGTGGTCGTTCCGGGAGGTTCTCCGGAAGACCACGAGGTCATGGCACGGTTCAACCGAAGACAAGAGGGTCCAACGACCACATGAACGATTTACTTGTGAATCGCGTCCCGATTTCGATGTGGGCGATTCGTTGTCAATGTCAATGGGGTCAGTCAGCCGAGGTGTGTTCACTCTTCTGGGTGGCCCTTGCCAGAAACCGAATTGAGGCGGTTTCTTGGCCCAACAGCTGGTGGGCCATGCTGAGGGGTCGGCCCCGCAATCGAAGCGACCATCGGATGACACGTTGGATTCCGGCATATGGCCCCCTCCACGGGCTTTGGGCCCAATAAAAGACGAGAAAAGTTCCTCGTCTTTTGTGTGTGTGGTGTTTTCACGTGGTGCTGCTCCTGCTATCTCGTCTCCCCCCCATTGCCTCGAGTCGACCTCCACACGTCTGCCTGTCCCGCCCACTACTCCACCCTCGCACTCTGCGAACTCCGTCCCCCTTCTCCAGCTCAAGCTCCTCCTTCACCAGAGCACAGTCTACCACCACACATGTGCGGCTGGGGCCAGACGACAACGCAACTACTGAGTTGAGTCACCCGCACCACGGAGCATAACCCCCCCACCCCGACAACGTATTGGCTGGCGCGTCGGTGCCATCGGCGACGCCCACGGTACCGAGAGCATTAATATACCTCAAACTCCCACTCACTCCCTGTGTTACAAAAGTACCTTCTCATGCGGGTTTCTTTTTCTTGTGTGTGTGTCAATGAGTGTTGCTGGCGCCTGTCTGCTAAGTAATCTGAAGAAGTGCATTATTGTGTTACTTGTTATTAATTCTCGCGTTACAGTCTGCTTCTGTGATCTGCATTACGTATGGGCGGGAGTTTGCCGCACCGACCTCCTGGTGTGTTGTCCGCACACACACTCTCTCCTCTATCCCTGCGTTACAACCCCAATAAATCTTTAACTGTGGCCACATTTCCTCGCCCACTGTAAATAAATTATCATTATTAGGACATAGTTTCCCTGCTCGTCTTTGCTCTTTTCTCCCATTGGTCAGCATGGTCGAATCCGCCTCTAGACAGGAACTTTATTCCCAAACGATCCGCTTCCTTTTAGCCGTACGCTCCTTGCAGTGTCGCTCGGCGTGCATCCGATCCGGCAGAAAGTGATCGCGATCCGGCTAGAGTTGATACCGGTATCGGAGCACAGTGTCCGAGGGTGTGGTTCCCCGACCGGTAATTAAATCAGCTATGATTAATTAGGTACCCATTAAACCACATAGACGGGATAGCACCCTAGGTCACGCGGTTTTGAGTTAATTGGATGTCACGGTCGGATAACGACCCGCTTGCGTCACGAATCTATCACATGTTGGCGCACGGCCACAATTCCGGGCGAGATCTGGTGGCAATCTACATAGCTTACCCCACCTAGTGGTCATCTCAAAACCCGACCCGCCCGCCGGCCCGCAATACATATCATAATTATCATTAAAATATTATACGTGACGTAATCCACTGATGCGTGAAAACATTGTGTCCAATCGGATAAGGCAGTTGCAGAGAAAACAGAGAAAAGTCATCAGCAGTGACTAATAAGCAACCCAAAAACATCATACCTCTGGCGAACTTCGTCAGCTGGGGCGACTTTCTAAAAACCACGGGCATACCTCTGGGGGCTCACCAACCAGGCCTGGATAACATACCCAGGGATCACTGCGTAGGACATAGGAAATACCCACGAAATACGTCTGCAACCCGGAAAAAAGAAATGTGAATACCTGTGCATTTATTTTTGAATGCCAGATGAACACACCTTTGGGTACGTCACTGGTCAATAAAGGTTGTGGACAAGTTTCATTGAAATTGTTTGTAGTGGTTTCAGAGAAGAAAGCAAATACAATATTTGGGGGACATCCCCCACGTACAACCCTTAGACCCCAATGTTATTTATTAATGGTCGTGACAAAACTTATCGTACTTCACGGAGTGATGAAGTCGGCGGTTCAAAGTTTTCAATCGGAATTTTATGTGGGTAGTTTCTGAGCAAGAAAGTAAAATATCCCTCATTTGGCATGGCGCAAACCCCCTCCAGAGAGAGACCAGATTTTTAATACCATGAACACCTTTGAACAAATCACAGGTTGTCATGTTCATGTTAAGCTACCGCCATGCCGCATGCGCAGTGTGCGGCCTCCCGGGTAATAAACGTGGAGCTTCGACTTTGTGCTGTCTGGCCTTATCAACCCCGCAATCCATTGATACCCCGCACCAATTGCCGACCGAGTTTTCGAGTTTATGCACAGTCGGCATTGCCTACGATGGTAGTCCGTGGGAATTCTTGGGTGGAGTACCAGCCAGATGAGGACTGAGGAAAGACTTTGCTGACGATTGGGACCAATATTCATCGCTAACAAGATGCAGGTGGCAGAAAAATGCTATCGAGCCGCGGCCATTCTGCTCACAGTGTGCTGGCAAAACAACATATGCCCCTGATGAAGGATCTGGATTACTCCCGCCGAAAAACCAAGGACAAAAAAAACACCTTAGACTGAACTGTCGAGATTGTGCCAGACACGAACAACCGAAACCGAGAAAACGTATCCTGGAAACAAGTTCTACACTCATGGGAGGGAAGAAGGTAGGTCGGTGTCTGAGTTGTGCTGACGCTCCCGCAGATATGGCTAACATGTGAATTCGGTGCCACTGTTTATAAGAGATGTTGAAGAGATGTTTTCGTTCTTGGCATCAAATAAGGAAAACGATCCTCCGGCGAAATTGTTGGTTGTTCCCGATCTCGATCTGCACTAAAGCTGTGTCAATCGCCAACTGCCTGCCGACTACGGATGAGGGGACTGCATGTTATCAGGGGCAGAGAGTAGAGACTCCCAGCCGAGTTCATGCAATGATGTGAACAAACTGAGCTCATCTCATCAGCTGTGAAGCCCAGCTATCCTCAATATTCTCACAGATCTGGCACAACACAATCAACGTCATTCCGTAATGCGACTTCGTTTCTGTGCCAAAACAGAGCAGTGGCATCATCTGGTTCTCCAACAGGTAAACGTGGTTGCATGTGGGGGCAAGGCACTTACCCCACCTGTGCGTTTCAACAAACATTGCTCCGGTCATAACTGTGGGGAAACTTGGCCAAGATGTGTCACCAGAACATCGCAAAAGCGGTACGATCACATGATTCCCGGTTTGGCCATGGGTGAAGTGACCGTTGGTGAGCAAATACCTCCTGCGGTGTACTTGTAGGGTTGTATTAGGTGTACTGTAGGCAAGCCGGAAAATTTATATGACAAATGAGCAGATTGTGTTGTGTATTTTTTTAAAAGCGGAAGAGGGAGGGTGAGAAGAAATAAGAAAACGAAATTTATAAAAGAACCAAAACATTTAGATGCTTGACTCAATAAATATTGAAACTGATGGTTTTGCAAACCAGCTGGTATTGTAACGAACACATTCGCACACAAATTTCATGTCGCATTTTCGTCATTCAAGAAATATAACAAGATGCATTTTCACTAAAAAGTATATATGAAACCTGGTATATACCAAAATTAAAGCAGAGAGAAAAAAAACCATGATTATCATAAAAGATGGGATTTTGGGTCTGGCTAAAGGGAATTTAAAGATCTGTGGCACATTGAAATAAAAGTAGTACATAGGCATATAAAATGAACCATGTTATATTGTAGCTTGGCCGGGTATCCGGTGGGCGAGCAGACCGCAGGCGGGAGCAGTAGAGTCGTCCCACCGAACACAACCGGAATTTAGGTCGTGACCCTCGGGATAAGTCCGAAAAGCACGGGCCCTTAACAGGACCATGAATCGCCAATAATTCGACCGCGCGTGGGTAGGGTTAATTGCCAAAACTTCAATATACCTAAGTACCCCACGCGCAAAGCTAACTGGGGAATTCACACCTCGGCGGGCCTCGATGCGGAACGAAGCCATTACCGTGCTCGAACCGATGTGTCAACCCGGACCGGATGGTTACCGAGGCCTGTTCGGTCCAAATGAACAATTACGCGGCAACAACGGCCTTCCTCAATCCACCGAATATGCACAGTGGCAAACCTTAATGGCAGAAATGGACAGATGAACGAGAGCTGGTACATTCAAAGAGGGGAATTATTTACAATATCGGGGGACGAGGGGAGCACGTAAGGCGCAGGTATCGCGAAATAAAGATAAGGGGAATCAAATGTACACAGCAATTCCTTAAAACAATTCTACATTAAGAGACAGGGCCCACGGACACCACACACGCACACACAAATACCCAGAAAGAGATGGGGACTCGAGGTCTTTATTGCCCACTCTCAGCTCGACGGAGGGAGAATCGAGACTGAGGGAAGAGAACGTGGCCGGCTACTTGGCCACATTCGCGCGGACTGGACGACCTCACCTTCCGGAGGCATCAGGCCGCCACAGAACGGACGCAGGGCAGCCGAACCCAGAGGAGGCGAGACGAGGTGATCTCCCGTGATGAGATGGTGACGCTTGGTTGTAATTGCGCCACGACGAAGACGCCTCGGATGCGCGGCAATGCAGTTCAGCCCAGACCCAGACAGAAGAGCGCTCGAGCAGACGGGACGCAATCCATCAATTTCAATTCCCTCATTTTTTGGGGCCGGGTCCTCTCCCCAGTCGCCTTGCTTCCCATTGGAGGATAGGACCTGATCGCGGCGTCCGCACTTCTGAAAAAGGACCGCCCCGGCTTTGGTCTGCTCGTTTCGCCCATTGGGCGGAAAAAATGACACGCATACCTTATTTGGCGGCGAAACCAAAGAACGAAGCGTCGTGCCCATATCTATGGCGGCCAAACCAGAGCGCGAAACGCTTCGTGACCATATTGGGTGCGGAAATCCACATCCGCCTTGCGGGCTGGAATTCTGCCCACGCACATGACCGCCACTGCCGGCGAGCGCGCCTAAGAGCGCGGACAATGCCGCGGTCGACCAAGCAGAGGGTGTCATTCGTTGGCATGGTAAAAATCCTATCTATAAAATAACCGGCAGCGCACGCATACTTAATTACACCATATAAGAGCATACGGAACAGGGCCTATCTATCCACATTTACTAAACAAAATACCTGAGGTACGGGGACCTGAATGTTGATGTGCTCATTAGCTGCCAGATTCGTAAACTATGACCATGTGGCAGCATGTTATCCCTGAGGCAGTTTCATCGTCTTGCTCTCTGTTGAGCATTAAGATTTGGCAACCTGTAATAATTGAAACTTTCCGGCCACTTTCATACGCTGTACCGACTTGACTTGGTTGGAATCATTAATGGAATCTCTTTATGCATCACCATGAATATCTTGCTGTCATGGTAATTTGGAGTGTGTGGGTGGGCAATAGCTGGGACGTGCTCCAGGGTGGCCTGTGTTCAGAGACTTTCTATCCCACCTTTGCTACAACTCTGGCTTATTCTGCCTCCTGCATTGCCTCCGGTTACACTGCAATGTAGTTGTGATGGACTTCGACAACAGTCGCCTTTGCAACATGATCGGCCCTTCACAATTCACCTACTTGCTCTGTCCTACACCAAGTTTAACCAAACATGGTTTACTCTTTCACCATGGCGGAGCATGAACGTTGTGGTGGGGGAAGGAACCGGTGAAAGACTCTAACTCTCAAAAGTGGCGTGGATTTCAGAAGGGACTGACTTAGTGGCGCCTTTTCTTCTCGTATCGGAGACAATAGCCATGAGCTTTCTCAAACACCAAAAGTTACTGTCAACAATACTAATGACTAAAAAATAAAAACTGATCCCCGATCATCGAAATGCAACATTGGCCAGTGAGACAACACACATCCTCGTTGGAGATACTAGGCATGCCCCACCCAAGCCACATAAGCAACAATGCAGCGAGAACATTAAGTCCCTGAAACCAGGACATACATAACAAGTGCGCAAGCACTTGTCTGACCAATCCATCCATCCTTGTTTCACTGTTCGAGTGGCGCAAGCACACTGTCTGGACAGCCAGCACTGTCGTCATTGTATTCACCGTTCACACTCCTAAGCAAAGATGGATCACGCAAGCTGTTGTGAAACTTTATTGGTGAACTATTATGGGGGAGCGGCTGGGCTCGGTGAACCTACACTATGAGTGTGAGTGGTCCGAACAGGAAGTGTATGGAATGTCAATTCAAGAATTGCCAATGTGAATTTTTAAAATTCATAAATTTAAATTGATATGTGATGTTGTCTTGAAATAAAAACAGGGAGGAATGTGAAATGAAAATTTGTCCAAAATTCAGCATAATTGGTTCCAAGGGTGATAAAAAAGATATAAAAGTTGCCATTAAACATTGATTGATAATTAACTTGAAACAAAAGTAAAATGCTTTTTAGCGCATATAGCACAATGTATTGTATACAACACCTTAATGGAAATGTATTTTAATAGCAACAACATGCATTATTACTTATCATAGCTTAAACATGTATCCTATTTTACATAATACATTTGCATTTTAAATGACCTTACATATCCTTGAACTGTATTCGGAAGTTAGCCAATACTGATAAGTTTTAAATACCCTGCCTTCCTCAAAAACAATTGGCCTTCTCAAATAATCTTATAATCTCCATTCAATAGAATAGAATCATCTTTTAGCCTTACTTAAGGGATTCTAATAAAATAATTGATACACTGGTGTCCTGAAAGTTTTACTGACAGCGAAGATTCTAGCCTTAAATAGCATGTGTGTCGAAGCGGTAAATGTCTAGAACTCTATCAAACCTTCAGGTCGTACTGTATCTCCCAGCCCTTTGAATTAAAGCTAACCTCTGAATAGGCTGCTAGGCGAGAAGAGGCTATGAGTGATCCTTTCCCTTGAAACCCCAAAAAGTCAGCCTTGGCCTCACTGCTAGAGGATGACCAGACCTTGTCTGACTGAAATATTATACAAGAATTCACAAGTACTAGGTGCAGAATTTCTTCATGTCACCTGACAGAACAGAGGAAGAGTGGTGATGCTTGTTAGTGTCCACCTCTGGTTTCTCACCTATAAGTCCCAGTAAACTAATGCTGAATAATGCCGAACCTAGAACAAATTGCATTCAAGAAAGTTTTTTTTAGTTTCAAAATAGTTCCCTATACGCACCTCTACAATCATATCAAAAAGTTAATCTCAAAGTTACTCCCCCCAAGGGCCCTAATTGCGCATAAATTAAGATGGCCCGCCATGTCGAATTCAATGTACAAGCAAACCTTTTTTGCTGGGTGGATTTTAGGGCCCATAATGTATTACCAACAGATATGAGCATGTGGAATATCAATCTATCGAATAAGGGCTATTCCGTTTATGATATGACGTCCAACATGACGTAGTATTACGTTCATGTCATCGACGTAGACGTCCCTGATTTTACTTGAAAATAGGACATTTGTACCTGGTTATTGTAATCTCCCCTGTAGAATTTGGTGTTGATTGCCTGATTTCCTTCTAGCCCAGACAGACTCTTTGGACCAATATACCCGTACTTACACTGTTATCCACATAAACAGCTGCAACTCATGTCCAATGAACGTTAGGGCTACATTTTCAGATAATAACTGCGAAATTCTTTACTTCTGGAATTGTAATTATGTGTTAAATCATGTTCACCACCACTCCGGCCCAATTAAGTTTCTTTGTTACATCTGATGTGATACATTCTAGGCATTTCACTTTCAATATGTTAACTATAAACATTACATTTGACTTCAGAGGACCAACCAACAGCAGGAGCTCGCCGCCAGCGGTTGCTTCGGATGAGCATCTGTATTCCTCATGCCGTGAAGCCTTACGAAATGGACAGCCAACAGTCCAAGATCAACCAGGCTCCGCGTGTGAGGACCTTTCAAGAGTAATGAACAGTTATCAGATTTTCTGTTGCAATTTGTGTGAGGTTCAGTCCTTATTTGTCATACTAGTGCATGCCCGTAGGTGCAAACAAAATTTTTTTAAAAAAACGTTCAAACCGCGTGCCAGAAACAACAACCACACAGGCCGTTCCTTCGCTCTCACGTGCCCGT
>CM068966.1:60302759-60318047 GCA_035128595.1 Eptatretus atami
AGAAAAAATCGAGAAAGAATACAGTAAGTCGTCACGATCCGGAAGTCCGGAAGTTAAGTCCTCACTGTCCGGAACTTCGCATATCGCAGTTACGATCCTTCGCAATTTAGTTTTAATGGCCAATTATTCAATTAGCGCCAACGTATTTTGCCTTTTCGCAATGTCATCGCAAGAAAAACACAGAGACGAGGAAAAAAAAAACTTTCAAACCGCGAGCCAGAAACGACAACCACACAGGCCGTTCCTTCGCTCTCGCGTTCTCGCGACAAACACTTCCACACACAGAGTTAATTAAAATCCAAATTAAAATCAAGTTTACCTCCTTGTCTTTGCTTGCCATGACATTCGCTGCCATGTAACCGGCACGGCCCGTGACGTATTGGCGGCCGGCGAGCACTGGCCTACGCAGCAATGTGTTCATGTCATTGGTTGGTAAATAAATGGCCGCAGCAACGTGTCATGTCATTGGTTGGTAAATAAATGGCCATAACTTGGGAAGCACTTGTCCGATTAATATCAAACCTTGAAAAGGCACATCCTCAGGTCCCCAGCAACATACCTGGCAAGTTTCAATTAGAGCGGACCAGTGGTTGTCGAGAAACAGCGGTCACACACACACACACACACACACACACACACACACTGCTGGAATTATAGATAGATAATGCCTGGACTAATTGTATAAGCTCTAATACAAGCCTTGCCATTGTGTAAGCTCTAATACAAGCCTTGACATTGTATAAGCTCTAATACAAGCCTTGGCATTGTGTAAGCTCTAATACAAGCCTTGACATTGTATAAGCTCTAATACAAGCCTTGACATTGTATAAGCTCTAATACAAGCCTTGACATTGTATCAGCTCTAATACGAGCCTTGACATTGTATCAGCTCTAATACAACCCTTGACATTGTATCAGCTCTAATACAACCCTTGACATTGTATCAGCTCTTATACGATCCTTGACATTGTTTTTGGTCTTTTTCAAGCCTTGACATCGTCTGCATTAAAATGTTAAATAAAAAAAACATGGCCGCGACACTCCGTGTCCCATGATATTGTTGCGGTTCTCGAAACCGCATGCATACAACAGATAGGTCTCCCAAGACAGTTATGCCATTATTCTATGTGTAGGTAGTCCCCTTCCTTTTGTTTAGCGGGACAACAGGGAGTGCATTGCGATGATCTAATAGTTAGGGTTGCTAAATCATTTTCTTTTCATCACCACTCTAATTTTTTTCCTGGGATAAATCAGTCACGTGCGCTTTCGAAGGATCCGCTGTATCCGGAGTCTCGTTCCCGGGCGAGCCCGAAACCCGGCATGTGCGGCGAGTCACGTGCGCTTTCGCAGTAAGGTGGGCAAACTGCTGTGCCACCGCGAAGGATCCGCTGTATCCGGAGTCTCATTCCCGGGCGAGCCCGAAACCCGACATGTGCGGCGAGTCACGTACGCTAGGTGCTGGACTGTCAATTTGAGCTTCCAATAAGCTGGGGAGAATTGCCGATTGCATTGGAAAGGCATGCGAACAAATACCTCTTGAAAGGCTGCACGAAATGGTGTTTTTCACAGCAAGACTATCCACGGTACCCTCTGCCCTGCTTGCCCTCGTCTCGTTTACCACAGCGTACCGTCCTTCACCTGACACGACGTGCAGTCCACGATGACCCGAGATCTCAGAGCAAACACCCCGGGATCCACGAGCGGCTCCGATGGAGGATATGTGGTCGTTCCGGGAGGTTCTCCGGAAGACCACGGGTCCATGGACGGTTCACCCGAAGACAAGGGGTCCAGACCCGATGAAGATTTACTTGTGATTCGCGTGCCGATTTCGATGTGGGCGATTCGTGTCATGTCATGGGGTCAGAGCGAGGTGTGTTCACTGTCTAGGGTGGCCTTGCCAGAAACGAAGTGAGGCGGTTTCTGGCCCAAGCTGGTGGGCCATGTGAGGGGTCGGGCCAATCGAAGCGCCCGATGACGTTGAATTCGGCATGGCCCCCTCCCACCGGGCTTTGGGCCCAATAAAAGACGGAGAAGTTCCTCCGTCTTTTGTGTGTGTGTGTTTTCACGTGGTGTGCTCCTGCTTCTCGTCTCCCCCCCATGCCTCGACGTCGACTCCACCCGTCTGCCTGGTCCCGCCCACTACTCCACCCTCGCACTCTGGACTCCGCCCTTCTCCACTCAAGCTCCTCCTTCACGAGCACAGTCTACACATGTGCGGCTGGGGCCAGAGACAACGCAACTACTGTTGGGTACCGCACCACGGAGCATACCCCCCCACCCCGAAACGTATTGGTGGCGCGTCGTGCCATCGGGCGCCCAGGTACCGAGAGCATAATATAACCTCAACTCCCCTCCCTCCCTGGTTACAAAAGTACCTTCTCATCGGGGTTTCTTTTTCTGTGTGTGTGTCTGAGTGTGCTGGCGCCTGTCTGCTAAGTAAATCTGAAGAAGATCATTATTGGTGTTACTGTTATTAATTTCGCGTCAAGTCTGCTCTGTGTCTGCTTTCGTAAGTTGCTGGTGTTGTTGTCGCACCACACCTCTCTCCTCTATCCCTGCGTTACATACCCCAATAAATCTTTACTGTGCCACATTTTTCCTCGCCCACTGTAAATAAATTATCATTATTAGGAATGTTCCCTGCTCGTCTTTGTCTTTTCTCCCATTGGTCCAGCATGGTCCGAATCCGCCTCTAGCCAGGACTTTATTCCCAACGATCCGTTCCTTTTAGCCGGTACGTCCTTGGCAGTGTCGCTCGGCTGCATCCGATCCGGCAAAGTGATCCGATCCGGTAGAGTGATCCGGTTCGGACAAGGCGTACCGAGGGTGTGGTTCCCCGGTAATTAAATCACATGATTAATTAGGTAACCCGATTAACCCATAGACGGGAGGACCCTAGGTCACGCGGTTGAGTTATTGGAGTCCACGGTCGGATAAGCGACCCGCTGCGTCACGGAATTATCCATGTGCGACGGCCTACAATTCCGGGGAGTCTGGTGGGAATCTACATAGCTTCCCCCACCTAGTGGTCATCTCACCCGACCCCGCCGGCCCGCAATAATATCATAATTATCATTAAAATATTATACGTGAGTAATCACACTGATGGTGAAAACATTGTGTCAATCGGATAAGCAGTTGCAGAGAAAACAGAGAAAATCATCACAGGTGGACTAATGAAGAACCCAAAAACATCATACCTCTGGCGACTTCGTCAGTGGAGGCGACTTCGTATAAAAACCATCGGGGCAATACCTCTGGGGGCTCACCAACCAGCGGCTGGATAACATAACCAGGGATCCACTGGTAGGCATGGATAACCCACGAAATACGTCTGCAACGGAAAAAGAAAGTGAATACCTGTGCATTTATTTTTGAATGCAATGAACACACCTTGGTACGTCACTGGTCATAAAGGTTGTGGTCAAGTTTCATTGAAATTGTTTGTGTGGTTTCAGAGAAGAAAGCAAATACATATTTTGGGGGACATCCCCCACGTACAACCCTTAGACCCCAATGTTTTTTTAATGTCGTGAACAAACTTTCGTACTTCACGGGTGATGAAGTCGGTGTTCAAGTTTCATCGGAATTTTATGGGTAGTTTCTGAGAAGAAAGTAAATATCTCATTTGGTGGGCAAACCCCTCAAGAGAGACCCAGATTTTTTTAATACCATGAACAACCTTTGGAACATCACAGGTGTCATGTTCTGTGAAGCTACCGCCATGCGCATGCGCAGTGTGCGCCTCCCGGGGTAATAAACGTGGAGCTTCGACTTATGTGGTGTCTGGCCTTTCACCCCGCAATCCTTGGGATACGCCACAATTGGCGACGAGTTTCGAGCTTTGCCAAGTCGGCATTGCTCACGATGGTGTCCGTGGGGATTCTGGTGGAGTACCAGCCAGATGAGGACTGGGAAGACTTTGCTGAACGATTGGGACAATACTTCATCGCTAACAAGATGGCGGTGGCAGAAAATGCTGATCGTAGCCGGGCCATTCTGCTCACAGTGTGTGGCAAAACAACATATGCCCTGATGAAGGATCTGATTACTCCCGGTAAACCGAAGGACAAAACCTTCGATGAACTGGTCGAGATTGTGGCCAGACACGACAAGCCGAAACCCGAGAAAATCGTATCCTGGAACAAGTTCTACACTCATGGGAGGAAGGAAGGTAGGTCGGTGTCTGAGTTTGTTGCTGACCTTCGCAGATTGGCTGAACATTGTGAATTCGGTGCCACGTTTTATGAGATGTTGAGAGATGTTTTCGTTCTTGGCATCAATAAGGAAACGATCCTCCGGAAATTGTTGGTTGTTCCCGATCTCGATCTGACTAAAGCTGTGTCAATTGCAACTGCCTGCACGACTACGGATGAGGGGCTGCATGTTATCAGCGGCAGAGAGTGAGACTCCCAGCCGAGTTCATGCAATGATGTGAACAAACTGAGCTCATCGTCATCAGCTGTGAAGCCCAGCTATCCTCAATTTCACAGATCTGCACAACACATCACGTCATTCCGTAATGCGACTTCGTCTGTGCCAAAACAGAGCAGTGGATCATCTGGTTCTCCAACAGGTAAACCGTGTTGGCATTGTGGGGGCAGGCACTTACCCCACCTGTGTCGTTTCAAACATTGCTCCTGTCATAACTGTGGGAAACTTGGCCAAGATGTGTCACCAGACATCGAAAAACGGTACGAATCACATGATCGGTTTGGCCATGTGAGTGACCGGTGGTGAAGCAATACCTCCTGGGTGTACTGTAGGGTGTATTAGGTGTACTGTAGGCAAGGGAAAATTTATATGACAAATGACAGATTGTGTTTGTGTATTTTTTTAAAAGGGAAGAGGGAGGGTGAGAAAGAAAAAGAAAAACGAAATTTTAAAAAACAAAACATTTAGAGCTTGACTCAATAAATATTGAAACTGATGGTTTTGCAAACCAGCTGTGTATTGTAACGAAAACATGCACACAAATTTCATGTCAGCATTTTCGTCATTCAAGAAATATAACAAATCATTTTCACTAAAAGTATATATGAACCTGGTATATGCCAAAATTAAAGCAGAGAGAAAAAATACCATGATTATCATAAAAGATGGGATTTTGGGTCTTGGCTAAAGGGAATTTAATGATCTGTGCAACATTGAAATAAAAGTAGTACATAGGCAATATAAAATGAACATGTTATATTGTAGCTGAGCCGGGTATCGGTGGCGAGCACGACCGCTAGGGGGAGCAGTAGAGTCGGCTCCACCGAACACACCGGAATTTAGGTCGTGACCCTCGGATAAGTCCGAAAGGCACGGGTCCCTTACAGGACCATGAATCGCCAATAATTCGACCGCGTGGGGTAGGGTTAATTGCCAAACTTCAATATACCTAAGTACCCACGCGGCAAAGCTACTGGGGAATTCACACCCTCGGCGGGCCTCGAGCGGAACGAGCCATTACCGTGCTCGAACCGTGTGTAACCCGAGCGGATGGTTACCGAGGCCTGTCGGTCCAAATGAACAATTACGGCAACAACGGCCTTCCTAATCCCCAATATGCACAGTGGCAAACCAATGGCAGAAATGACAGAGAACGAGCTGGTACATTCAACAAGAGGGGAATTTATTTACAATAATCGGGGGACGAGGGGAGCACGTAAGGGCAGAGTTATCCGAATAAAGAAGGGAATCAAATGTACAAGCAATTCCTTAAACAATTCTACTTAGAGACAGGGCCCACGGACACACACACGCACACACAAATACCCCAGAAAGAGATGGACCTCGAGGTCTTTATTGCCCCTTCAGCTCGGGAGGGAAGATGAGCTGAGGGAAGAGAACGTGGCTGGCTACTTGGCCACATTCGCGCGGCTGGACGACCTCACCTTCCCGGAGCATCAGGCGCCAAAGAACGGACCAGGGCAGCCGAACCCAGAGGAGGCGAGACGAGGTGATCTCCCGTGATGAGATGGTCGACCGCTTGTTGTAATGCGCCAGACGAGACGCCTCGGATGCGCGGGATGCAGTCAGCCGCAGACCCAGACAGAAGAGCGCTCGAGCAGACGGGACGCAATCATCAATCAATTCCGTCATTTTTTGGGGCCGGGTCCTCTCCCCAGTCGCCTGCTTCCATTGGGTGGATGGCCTGTCGCGGCTCCGCCTTCTTGAAAAAGGACCGCCCCGGCTTTGGTCTGCTCGTCGCCCATTGGGCGGAAAATGACGCATACCCTTATTTGGCGCGAAACCAGAACGAAGCGCTCCGTGCCCATATTTGGGGCCAAACCAGAGCGAAACGCTTCGTGACCATATTGGGTGCGAAATCCACACCGCCTGGGGCATGGAATTCTGCCCACGCACATGACCGCATGCCGGCGAGCGCGCTAAGAGCGCGGACAATGCCGCGGTCGACCAAGCAGAGGGTTGTCATTGTTGGGGTAAAAATCCTATCTATAAAATAACCGCAGCGCACGCATACTTAATTCCCATTAGACATAGGGGAAAGGGACCTATCTATCCACATTTACTAAACGAAATACCTGAGGTACGGGGACCTGAATGTTGAGTGCTCATGCTGCCAGATTCGTAACAATATGACCATGGGCAGATGTTATCCCTGAGGCAGTCATCGTCTTGCTCTCTTTTAGCATTAGTTTGCAACCTGTAATAAATGAAACTTTCCGGCACTTTCATGCTGTACCCACTTGACTTGGTTGGAATCATTAATGGAATCTCTTTATGCATCACACATGAATATCTTGCTGTCATGGTATTGGAGTGTGTGGAGTGGGCAATGCTGGTGACGTGCTCCAGGGTGGCCTGTGTTCGAGACTTTCTACTCTCCACACTTTGCTACACTCTGGCTATTCTGCTCCTGTATGCCTCCGGTTACACTGCATGTAGTGTGATGGACTTCGACAACAGTGCCTTGCACATGATGCCCTTCACATTCACCTATGCTCTGTCCTACACCAAGTTTAACCAAACATGGTTACTCATTCACCATGGCGGAGCATGAGATTGTGGTGGGGGAAAGGAGACTCGGTGAAAGACTCTACTCTGCAAAGTGGCGTTGGATTTCAGAAGGGAAATGCTTGTGGCCGCCTTTTCTTCCTCGTTGGAGAAATGCCATGAGCTTTCTCAACACCAAAGTTACTGTCAACAATTAATGACTAAAAAATAAAAACTGATCCCGATCATGAAATGCAACATTGCAGTGAGACAACACCATCCTCGTTGGAGATACTGCATGCACCCAAGCATCATAAGCAACATGCAGGAGAACATTAAGGCCCTGAAACCCAGGACAACATAAAGTGCGCAAGCACTTGTCTGGACCAGTACCTCCATCCTTGTATCACCGTTCGAGTGCGCAAGCACCTGTCTGGACCAGCGCCTTCGTCATTGTATCACCGTTCACCTCCTAGCAAAGATGGATCAGCAAGCTGTGTGAAACTTTATTGGTGAACTTTGATGGGGGAGGGCTGGGCTCGGTGAACCTCACTTGGTTGCTGATGTCCCAGGAATATGGAATGTTCATTCAAGAATTGCCAATGTGAACTTTTTAAAATTCATAAATTTAAATTGATTGTGATGTTGTCTGAAATAAAAACAGGGAGGAATGTGAATGCAAATTTGTCCAAAATTAGCATAATTGGTTCAAGGGTGATAAAAAGATATAAAATGTTGCCAATTAAACTTGATTGATAATTAACTTGAAAAAAAGTAAATGTTTTTAGCATATAGCACAATGTATTGTTACAACCCTTTAATGGAAATGTATTTTAATACAACATGATTATTACATCTATGTGCTTAAACATGTATCTATTTTTAATAATACATTTGCATTTTAAATGACCTTATATCTCTTGACTGTATTGGAAGGTTACCAATCTGATAAGTTAAATACCCCTGTTCCTCAAAACATATTGGCCTTCCAAATAATCTTTAATCTCCATTCAATAGAATAGAATCATCTATTTAGCTTATTAAGGGATTCTAATATAAATAATGATACACTGGTGTCTGAAAGTCTCACTGAAAGCAGAATTCTAGCTTAAATAGCATGTGTGTGAAGGTAATGTCTAGAACTCCTATCAACCTTCAGGTCGTACGTATTCCCCAGCCCTTTGAATTAAAGCTAACCTCCGAATGGCTGCTGCGAGAAGGCTATGAGTGATCTTTCCCTTGAACCCCAAAAAGTCAGCCTTGGCCTCATGTCTAGAGGATGACCAGACCTTGTCTGACTGAATATTATATAAGAATTCAAAGTACTGGTGCAGAATTTCTTCATGTACTGCAGAATCAGAGGAAGAGTGTGTTGCTTGTTAGTGTCACCTCTGGTTCTCCATATAGTCCAGTAAAACTATGCTGAATATGGCCGAACCTAGAACAAATTGCTTCAGAAGGTTTTTTTGTTTTAAATAGTTCCCTATAGCACCCTCTACATCATATCAAAAGTTATCTCAAAGTTACCCCCCCTAAGGGCCCTAATTTGCATAAATTAAAGATGGCCGCCATGTCAGAATTCAATGTACAGCAAACTTTTTTTCTGGGTGGTTTTAGGGCCCATAAATGTATTACCAACAGATAGGAATGTGATATCAATCTATCGAATAAGGCTACTTCCGTTATGATATGACGTCACTATGACGTAGTATTACGTCATGTCATGACGTAGTCCCTGATTTTACTGAAAATAGACATTTTGTACCTTGTTATTGTAATTCCCTGTAGAATTTGGTTTTGATTGCTGTTTCTTTAGCCCTAGAAGACTCTTTGGGACCAAATACTACCTACTTACATGTAGTCCAATAAACCAGCTGCAATACTTAGTCCAATGACGTTGGGTACATTTTCAGATAATAACTGCGAATTCCTTTTACTTCTGGAATTGTAATTATTGTTACATCATGTTCACACCACAATTATGTTTCTTTGTTACATCTGATGTGAGACCATTTCTCACTTTCACTTTCAATATGTTACTAAAACATTACATTTGACTTCAGATGGACCACCAACAGCAGGAGCTGGCCAGCGGTGCTTCGGATGAGATCTGTATCCTCTGCCGTGAAAGCCTTAGGAATGGACAGCCAACAGTCAAGATCCAACAGGCTCGCGCTGTGAGGACTTTCAATGAAGCCAGTGAAGCCCGTAGAACTCCCTCTCTCCAAGTTAAGGAAGGGCAAGAACTTCACACGTTATGCAGGCAGATTCACATCGATAGACGCAAAATAGCCACCGCTAAGAGAAAGGCATCAGGGGAGATATGCCTGCAGAGCCACCTCGCCTTGCTCTCGAACGCCAGAATTTTCATTTAAAGACCACTGCTTCCTTTGTGTACAAAGATTCTACTACAACGAAAGAAAGAACCGAGACTGTTTTCTAGTAAGGACATACGACTTTCAGAAATCTATCATTCAGCATGTATGAGCGGGGTGATGATGATAGCTGGGCTGGAGATGTAAGGCATAGAATAAGTAACGCAATAGACTTACCGGCTGCGGACGCTCTCTATCATCATGTCTGCAGTGTTAATTTTCGCTCTAAAAACCTATCTATTCCTCTGCGGTACCAACAAAGTGATGGAAGGGAACGCAGTGTATCAAAACCAGGCCGAGGTCCATGTGTCACGGGAAGAAGCCTTCTTCAAAGTGGTTGATGACCTTAGACAAGATGATGATGAGCAAACTACCGTTACAGACCTTGTGAGAAAAATGTCCCAGATTACCCCAGATGCATATAGCCCAAAATATATGCGTCAGAAACTTGAGCAGCACTTAGGTGATTCTGTTGTAATAACCAATATAACGGGGCCCAGATGTGGTCACATTCCGAACAAAAGCTGCCAAAATACTGCAGACATTTTATGATACCCCGTCGACAGATGAAAATCAAATAAAACAGCAAATTGTAAATGCTGCAGCAGACCTCGTTCGCAATGAAATCAAGTGCATTCAAACTTCAAAGGAGACTTATCCCGATAGTAACAAATTAAGCTCACTTGAAGATAACCTGGATTATGTCCCAGGTTTGTTGCGCACATTTCTGGACCGTGTTCTAACAGGGAAGACTAAGGATCTCAAAGTGCTACCCTTGGACAATGCATGTTCAGTGACCAACCAAGGATTTTCTGGCTCCTATTCCCTTCGGTCTTGCTGTTCAAATGCCCACCACATACGGATCGCGGTTCTTAATTGATAGTTGAATAATCATGGGCTATGCGTGTCCTATTCAGAGGTACTGAACTTTGAATCAAGTGCGTTGTTTTAAGGGCACAGATATTCCAGTAGCTGGACACTTTGGTCAGTACATAGCAGACAATGTTGACCATAATCTGAGGACTTTTGATTGTGACGCGGTACAGGGTGACTGACCCGACGCAATGGGCACATTTCAAAATGATCACCCTGTATGTCCAAAAAGACAACGGGTGTATTCGCCGACTAAGCCCACGCTCCTCAACTGCAGGTGACTGAGCGGATCCGCGAAGCAGATTGGCCATTTCAGAATCATGACATAGCATCACCCTGTAAAGTGGACTAGGGCCCCATCTTGTCTCAGTGTGAAACCTCTTCCGTCATGGTGTATGAATATGGACTTTGCATGGAACATAAGTGGTAATACGTGCGACACGTTGGTCCCAGTGAGTCATTCGCTCGCACCTTGCGTGGCGTGGAGATTGACTGAGTGACTAGGCATAGCTTGGCGAAGTGGTGGAATCCCAGAAAGGCATCTGTGTTCATCTTTCATATACACGTATGGTTGGATGCTGTGACCCAAGCTGATAGTGATCCTGCATTGATGTCATCATCTACTCTCCTACTGTCGTATGGCGAAGCAAGTCGCCACAAGCTATCAGATGACAGTTGGAGCACTACATCTTTGTGCGAATAATCCTGAACATCACGTATTACTAATGAAGACAGCGTCCAGCATTTTAATGCCAATCTATACTGAAATTGGTGATTTATCACACGCGCAACCTGTTAGCCTTGGTATGTGCTAACATAGAAGTCGGGCCTGAAGATGCTGATGCGTGAGCTAGTTATGCTAGGCAATGCTAGTGGCGTCGACATTGTACTCGGTGAAAGCATAGCAAGGGCTGTAGAGGAACTCCTGGATAACGCTGCTTAAATGCGATCTCTCTATACACGATCTATGACACGTTTTCAGAAGACCGAGATACCAATGTACGTGAATCGGATGTCGCAGAGGAGATGATCGCACAGAACATGGAATAAATAAATCGAGCTGATACGCGTAAGACAGAGCAAGCGTGAAGTGTCTGCAGAGGCGAGAGATGAGAGAAGTGGTTGCAAGTGTGTTTGACCGGATAAAGGAGAAAATGGGAGCAGAGAAAAACGTTTGTCTGAGTTCCCAACAGGAAGCCTTTGGATCCAGTACATGGGAATGGTGGATTTGCTGAAGATGTTTCTGAGATCTCAAAGAACGGGTGACTTTCATTGTACCTGAGGTGTCTCCAGGACATGCATCCCTATCTTGCCGCATCTGGACACAACCACTACGTGAAATCAGTGCAGATCCATCTTCAGGATATGCTGGAATTGAAAGAAACAAGCCCTGATGTCTACAACAGGTTCAGTTCTGGTTTTTTTGTCATCCGCGCAGTGACCGCTTCTGGCTGGGTTGCCTAGTGACCTAGTCATCGAACAGGTTCTTATGCGGACAATCAAAACCACAGGGGGTTTGACAAGAGGCCGGGGTATGGAAGAAAGCAGCGGACACGCTGGCTTCTTGCAATGCCCGCCTGTGCTGACATCAATGAATCGATGCAGGAACTTACAGGTGCAACATACAGTACTAGTGATCAGCATAAGGACCTTTTTGTTGCACGGAAGGAACGCGATCATAAAGACACTTACGAGATCTTCCAGTACCTCAATGACTACAACCCATTCGTGTCAGAAGAAGGAGGATTACACAGCGTAGCCACTGGGGTGACTGCAAGTGCCTCGTGTAACCCACATGAAGCAAGGAAAGTCGGAGAAGCTATCTTGGACAAAATGGAGGACAAAACGCATTTGACTTTGTCTTCAGAAGGAAGGAACAAATAGAAAGAATGGGAATGAAACAGCTGGTTGTGGATGGCGAAAAACTGAAAGTTGACCCTCAGCTTCTCTTTCAGAGGCTGCTAATTCTAGCTAACAACAGTGACTTAGCTTGGATGATCTATTGAAATATGAACTTTCTGCGCAACCGACAGCATTGTTTGATAAACACGGTCTTCTCCGCCAGGCAAACAAGCCACAACTGGCTGATGCGCTACCGTCCACTTCATCAAATGAAGGCCAGCAGACGCGTGACAGCAAACCAGTGTACAATGTCCTCGATGGAGGTTCTCTTTTACAGAGATTTCCCTGGAAAAGGGGTGAAACGTTTGACCCATAGCTTCTACGTACGTCAAGTATGTGAACACGTTTGCAAATCCACTTGTCGTTTTCGATGGATATGAAACGGACAGCTACACAAAATATATGACTCATCTCAGGCGATCAAAGGGTGCAGTTGGTCCAAAGGTGTTCTTCACTGGCAGCATGGCGCTAAAGTCGAAAAAGGAACACTTTTTGGCAAACGTCGAAAATAAGCAGAAATTCATCAATTTCCTGTCTGAAAAACTCCAAACCCAGGGTATCAAAACATTGCACTCCAAAGGTGACGCTGATCTTTTGATTGCATTGACTGGGGTGAAGTGCGCAAAAATTGGTGCTACACATGTTATCGGGAAGACATCGACCTTCTGGTGTTACTTTGTCACCATGCTGAAGAGGACATGAAGAGTTGACATTTCGATCGGACAAAGCAGTGAAACCAGATAAAAACACTAAAATTAGAGAGTGGCAGATCAATGCTTTGCAGACTTCTCTGGGTGAAAGCTTTGCTACCTGTTACCCATCATCCATGCCATTGGAGGTTGTGACACAACTTCGAGATTGTACGGGATTGGCAAGGGACTACCTCTCAAAAAGGCGATGTCAAACTCTTCGTTTGCAAAGCAGCTGGAGCAAGTGTTGGATTGTTCCACTCGTGAGGAGATGAAAACCTCGGGGAGAAGGTCCTAGTAGAATTATACGGAGGCAAGAACACAGAGTCCTTAGATTCACTGAGGATAAGGAAGTTCAAGGACAAAGTAGTGAGGTGTGCTTCCAGCGTAGAGATACAAATCTTCCAACCCTCACTGGATGCCGGACAGTACCACATATATCGAGCCTTTTACCAAGCTAAATGTTGGATGTCAAAGGAGGAGGAATGTGCATTGAGGGCAGTAGATTGGGGATGGCAGGATCTGCAGGGCAATCTTGTACCTAAAACAATGGACTGTCAGCCTGCCCCTCACAATATTCTAAAGTTGATAAGTGCCGTTGAATGGATGCTCACAAACAATGCAGTGTCAAAGCAATGCCTAATGTACAAATGCCTGTAGTAAATTGTGTTCTGATGAGATTCCATACACAAGCTATTGACGTGACTAGGACGCACGGATTGTAATCCGGGGGCTGAGCTAAAGTTAGTCAGTGGTATTGGACTACATTAAGTAGGGTTAGTTATTTGGATCCCAAGAGAGTTTACTCGGGCTAAGAACACAATCAAACCAATTCTTACCAGGAATCTACAATACAAGGTACAAAATGTCTCATTTCTCGTAAATCAGGGACTACGTTCATGAATGACTATAATATCGTCATAGTTGACGTCATATCTACGGAAGTAGCCTTATTTGATGATGCTATCACTATCCTATCTGTTGGTAAATATTTATGGCCCTAAAACCACCAGAAAAAAGTTTGGTGTCATTGAAATTCTGACTGCGCCATCTTTTAATTTATGCAAATTAGGGCCCTTAGGGGGGGTAACTTTGAGATAACTTTCGATATGATGTTCGGTTGGGTCCAATGAACCAGTCAAAGCAAAAAAACCTTCTGAAGCAATTTGTTCTAGGTATTTTATAATTTTACTGGACTAATATGCGTCTATGTATTCAGTGGTTCAAATGTACAAAAGGAATTGAGTATTCTTCAACACCGCATATCCATGACAAACAAAAAAATTCCCACTCTTTTTGACATAGTTCACATGGTTTGCCAGCCATATTGGATTGAAGTAAAATATTAAATAATGTTTTCTCTGGAACCGCTGCATCAATCAATATGAAACTGCAAAATTATGATTTAGCAGATATGGGGAATGTAGGTTTTTAATTTCAACCTGATCAGGCGCAAGGTCTGCCACCCAGAATTATTTAATTATTTGAATCTGAGAACTTTCAGAATTTTTTTTTGAATAAGGCTCACTTGACTGCGCCTGTATGCGTTTGAGGGAACAGAGTAGCAACGAAGTTGATACCAATGATGGCCCCAGGAAAAAAGATCAACTATGTACATAATAACTCGATGGAACTTGGCCTGTTATTCGTTCCATAGCTTGTGAATCCCGCGTCGGAGAGAAATGTGTGGGCCTCATTAGACTTAGTGGAATCTCACTTCACCCTCTGCACCCATGGTGTGAACATTTATTACTTTGTGTTAATGATATTTAAACACAAATTCAATTGATACTGACTATGTATCTAGGAAAAAGGGCTAACTACATTCATAATAAATAGATTGAATGCGGCACGTTACTCAGGCCCACATCGTAGAGACGGATCAATCCCACATCGGAGAGAGACGTTTTGGGCCTTGTTAGACTCGGGGGAGTCTCAGTTTACCATGTTTACCCAGTGTGCCAACATTTATTACTTTGTATTCAGGTTATTTAAATACCAATTCAATTCATACTGACAATGTCCTCAGGAAAAAGGGCTAACTGCGTACGTATTAAATAGATTGAATGCACGTGTAACTTGGTCCATAACTCATCAATCCCACATCATAGAGAGATGTGTCGGGCCTTGTTAGACTCGTGGGAGTCCCTGTTTACCGTGTTGACCCATTTTGCCAACATTTATTACTTCGTGTTCAAATTATTTAAACATGAATTCAATTGATACAGACAATGTCTTCAGGATAAAAGGCTAACTGCATACGTAATACATAGATCGAATGTGGTGTGTTACTCAGTCCATACCTCATCAATCCCAAATCGTAGAGAGACGTGTGGGGCTTCTGATTACTCGGGGGGGGGGTTCCGGTTTACTCTGTGGAACCATGGTGCAAACATTTATTACTTCGTGTTCAGGTTATTTGAACACCAATTCAGCCAGCCGTTCCTTAACGGCTGAGAACGGAGTGCTTGTTCGAGTGCTTAAGCCACTTGGTGAGTGCTCCTCAA